>KB205945.1:2042503-2536427 GCA_000328965.1 Ascocoryne sarcoides NRRL 50072 | reverse complement strand
GGGGGAAGGGGGGATCTTTGGTCTTGGGTGATGCTGGTGGTGGGAGGATACTTCCCGTCATAGTCATGATGGTGAAAGGACTTATGTTATTCTCCTCTGTCCTCGGTATGCTGTTGTATGTTTTACCGCTGTTGCAGGATTTCCAGCCGCGTTATAGGCAATGGCTGCAAAAGGCTGAGGGTTGGGATGTGGGTTTTAGGGATTGGGGATGGGCTTGGTGGAATGGGGTTTTGAGGAAGTGGGATTGGGATTGGGGGAATCAGGTTTTGAGGAATTGGGACTGGAGGAATTGGGATTGGAGGAATGGGGATTGGACGGGATGGTGGAGAGGAGGTACTTAATCCGTGTTGTAGTGTACATATCTGAGGTTCTTGAAATCTGCTTGATGAATGGGTGTTAAGTGTAATTAAGTGCTTCTAGAGAGGGGCCGTTTTGTTGGTGTTAGATGCTAGGCCTATGGAGTTGGCGTGAGAAAGGGGAGAATCCTGCTGTGCAACAGAATTAGATGGAAGTCGAGGAGAGGACGAAATAGAGGGAGAATATGGGGTAAAATATTTTGTTCGATATAGTACCAGAAATTCTGTTTTACTTTCCGTTCCGTATCTCATTTCATCTTATGCTCCTGAGCAATTTGAACCTTTTATCATGAATTCCAATACCAACGCCACCGATACTGAATAAATCCAGATACCTGTATACCCTCTTGAACACCTTGAACCCCATTCGGGGAATCTCCCTGATAAGTCATACCGTGCATAAATGCTCAAGCCTTCATAAATGACGCCATGTTTGTGTCAAACTTTCGCCCTGTACTGTGCCATAGTTTCCCAATTACACATTAGATAGATCTTGGCCAGCCTGCTGCTTATCCTTTTTATCCTTCTTCTCTTTCTTCGCCCATCGGAGTCCACATGCGTTGCAGAGCGTCTTTGGACCACTGGGCCCTTTACGCCACTCTGGTGAATCAAGAGTACCTGCACAAAGAATTATTCAACAATACTATTTGAGATTTGGGAGATACATACCACAATCTGTGCAAACGAATTCATCTGGAAGCTTGATCTTCTTCTTTTTCTCGTTCGCCCTCATCTCCTTGTCGATTGGGATAGCGATGCCAGCATCGCCTCTAATCAACGCAGGGCTTATATCGCCTGTACTGATACCATGGCTCCTCTCTCCGTCTTGATAGCGCAGACCGGTAAGCATTTCAATGGTCTCAATGTGCGAAGCGCCTTCGTAGCGGGCCATCTTATCCTTGATTGAATCTGGTCTCCAGCCGGCGTTTGCATCTTCGAGATTTTGTTGGGTTAATGCTGGATTTATGGATGACGGCTTCGCGGGTGGTGGCATGGCTAAAACATCCGGATTTGCCATGTTGAGTGGTAGCGTAGTGGTGGTGGATCCCATTGTATCTGTTTCCTCGGATACAGAAACAGATCCTCCTTCAAGTTTCTTCTGCCAACTCTTTCGAGCCTCCTCGGCTTCCTCGGCCTCTTCCCGTTTCAAGTCTTCGATGCGCTTCCTGAGACGTTCATTTTCAATCTTGTGCTCAAGAAACGAATCTAGAAGTGCCGCATTCTTGGTTGGGTAAGGCCGTGCCATCATGAAAAACCCGCTGCACGAGCCTGCCGTGTTGTTCAACCCAAATGACGAAGCATCAGCAGTTAAGTGCGGGTGCCCATGGGACTCGAAGATTGCGTAGGTTCCCTCCTTCTTTTTGAACCGATAAAAGAAACGAAGGGGATTGCCGCTTGCAATCGACTCGTTGAACTCCCGCACAAAGATACCACTATCGTCTGGATGTATAAAATCCACGATAAACTTGCCGACGAGTTCTTCCCTAGGGTATCCCGTTAACGACTCGCCACTTGGAGAGAGATACACGATCCGGCCATCAGGCGTCAGAATGTGCAATAAGTCCTTCAATTCTTCAACCACCTTCTGCGACCAGTTGCGCCTCTTGGTAAACTCAGTAAGCGTGCTGCCGCCCGACAGGCTGGACTGAACACCAAAGCCCGTTGGGAGCGGTCCCGCTCCAGCGCCGCTCATCGCCATATCAGAAAGGTTGGAAGCGTTATCTCTATTCTCTGTGAGCCCCGTATCGCTTCGCGGCATGGCAGAGGTGGCCGGTGTATATGGCTTTTGACTGCCGCCACCCTCAAGGCTGCTTCCATCGAGTGTAATCGGCATATTGTCGTAGTCATCAAGCGATGTCTCTTCAACAGTTCCCGTCATTGAGGTGTCGTTCCCGTCCAACGGCGCCTGGCTAACCTTAGTATGGAGACTGGAATAGCGTATAGGCTGTCAGGAGATGCGATCAAGCTCACCTGCGAGGCTGACAGACCCCCATGAAGGCTATCGAGGGCTCCCATGATTTCGGAATAATACACAGACGAATCCATGCTGGGATCGTTGAAATTCATTGGTGAGGGTCCCTGAGACATGCAAACATATTCCGAAGAGCACATATAATGCGCGTATTCTGAAGGCCAAGTTGCCTTGTGTGAGGAGGGAGAGGAGAGACAAATTTACAGACCGGTCCTGATCATCGTTTGGCAGTGCGGCGGGAACAAGCGTTGAGCTGGGGGAAGCTAAGCTAAGGCCCAGCAGCGACCATACCAGCCCGAGACATCACAATCCAACCCCACCGGGAGCCGGGAGCCGGGACCGGCCAAGGAGAAGGAAGCGAAACTGCGGAGGGGACGGAGGGCCAGCGGGCGGAGACCGGAGACGCTGGGTGGAGCAGCCCGGGGCGGAGCGGACGATCCACGTGATTCCGCGCCTTCTCGTCGCGTCTCCATTTCTATCGGCGTTCCTCGTTCTTTGTTCCCATCGAACCATCTCGTCCACAGAACCACTCCCACTCCACTATCCCCAAACCCACCGACTTGGACCCCCGGTTGCATATCACAAGCTAGGAACTGAACTGTCCAGCTGTATGGATTTGGACCAGCAGCCTAGATAGACAAGATGTAAGCTATCTCCAATCTCGTTATCTGCCCCGTCTCTCCCACCCCTTCTATTTCTCCTTCTCTTGGTTGGTAGCGCTCATTTGTATCTTCGAGAGCTACTGCCGTGTGGAGGCTATCGAGGGTGTTTTCAAGATGCAAAAGCGAGAGTTCCAACGTAACGAGGCTGCGCGGTTGACGGCCTGCCCCCTATGAAAAAGAAGAGCTATCTCGACCAACCCGGCAACAAGAGGATTCATGGCTAACATGTCTTCGCAGGTGTAAGCTGGTTCCCGCAAACAGGCGGAAGTTAGAATAGGCCTCTGACAATGACCGATAGCTACAATTGAGAAGTTGAAAATCCAAGGGTGCGTAGTCATTCTGCTCGGGGCATTATGCCCGACACATTTTGTTTGGCGAACTATTCGTTCATATCTGCCCTTTCTATGATATCTGCAAAGGCTGACCGGAGTCGCTCCTTTAAGAGTCCGTTCCTTCGACAATCAGCATGGCGAGAGCATCATGTTTACGGCTCCTTTGACCCTTATAGTCGGATACAATGGATCGGGCAAGACTGTACGTGGGTGTCTAGAAACACCTCTGAGCTCAAGCTGATATTTCTAGACCATTATCGAATGCCTCAAATATGCTTCCACGGGCCAACTTCCACCAAACAGCAAAGGCGGGGCATTTATCCATGACCCAAAGGTAATATCCCCATCTCTCCCAGCCTTAGCCGCGAATTTTCCAAGCCCCTCTAACAGCTCCGACTAACTTTCCCAGCTGTGTGGTGAAAAGGAAGTTTTAGCCCAGGTCAAGCTGAGATTTCGAAATGCTTCGAAGAATACTTGCATCATCACACGAAGCTTATCCCTGACGGTGAAGAAGGCTTCGATGACCCAGAAAACCCTCGAATGTCAACTTGTCATGATGAATAATGGCGAGAGAGTTTCTATATCCACACGAGTTGCAGAACTGGACAAGGTAGTACCGGCCCAGCTAGGAGTATCTCGAGCTGTTCTAGAAAATGTTATCTTTTGCCACCAAGACGACTCATTATGGCCTATGAGCGAACCTTTAAAATTGAAGGTCAAGTTTGACGAGATATTCGAGGCTCAAAAGTATACGAAAGCCATCGACAGTCTCACGAAGATGAAGAAGGCCCAGAAAATAGAACTAGGGAAGCTAGTGATACACGAAGCAAATTTCAAGAGCCTCAAAGACAAAGCAGATCGAGTCAAGAGAAAGCTGACTGCTCTCGGTGACGAGATTGACGAGCTGACGGTAAAGAAGGAGGATCTAGAAAAAGGGATAGCAGCCGCCGAGGCCCTTTCGAAGGAGAAGCACGAGAAAAAGACTGCCGCTTTGGGAATTGTGAATGATTTGAATTCAAAGATTCAGTCATCAGAAAATCTCAAATCCTTTCTCGTCAGCCTGAAATCAAATTTAGAGGAATTGGAAGACTCAGATGAGTGGTTGCAATCCACACTCGAGAAATATGAGGAAAGAATGCGAGAATATGAGCAGCAAGAGGCTGACCTCCAACAACAGTACCGAGACCTCCAAGAAGACCTGAGAAATTCTCGTCGGAAAGCAGAGGACAACCAGGCCGAGAAAGGCCAGCACCAAGCAGAAAAGGAAAGCTACGAGAGATCAATACAATCTCGTGTTGAACTTGTCAAAGAAGCAGCACGCATACACTCTTTACGAGGCTATAATGGAGATCTCGAAGACCACCAGATCCGAGAGTTCGTGGAAAGAATACAAAAGCTGTCTCGGGAAAAGGACGCTGAGCTCGATCGGATTAGGAGGACTACTAATGACGAGTTGAAACAGACCCAAGCAACCCTGACAGAGCTGGAGACGAAACAAGCAACTCGGACGAACGAAAAGGTTAACGCCAGACAAGCCATTGCGGCTAATGAGAAAAAATCAAAACAGCGGCAACTGGAGGCGGATCACATTCTTATGAACGAAGGTGTTAAAGCTGCTCTTGAAGCCTCTCTTCAAGATACGAGGAGTCTTTTGACGAAGACACAAACTGATTATCAGGATGGCTGTTGGGACTCGAGGCTGAATGACGAGAACGAGAAATTGCGGGAGCAAGAGCAGGAAGAGAGAAGATTGAAGCAGGAGCTTTTCCAAAGCACTAAACTTTCCCGGGATCTTGCTGCTCTAGAATTCACCAAAAAGACTCTCAAGGAGCAACAGAGTGCACTTCAAACCTTGATCTCTACCTACGGTGAGCAACTCACAGCCGTCATCGGTCCAGATTGGAGCCCCGAGACGTTGGATCGCGATTTCCAGAACGTCTTGGATCAGAAAGATCGCACTCTGCGTGAAGCAAGGAAGCAGCAAGATGGTACCGATCGAGAATTAAGTAACCTGGAATTCAAGCTGAAGGATAATCGCTCTACTTCAACAGCAAAGACCGAGGAGATGCAGAAGTGTCAATCGGCTGTTTTAAATTCCATCACCACGAAAGATGGAAACCCTATCGAAAGTGTCGATTCATATCCCGAAGAGCTTAAGGGATTGGAAGAGGCGTGTAATGAGGTTCAGAAGGAAATTGATGGCTTCGCTTATATCTCGAAATACTATACAGAGGCCCAACAGATCATTAAAGACAATAACTGCTGTAGACTTTGCCGAAGATCCTTTTCTAATAAACAAGAAACATTGGCTGCGGCGGAAATCCTCAAGAAGCTGATCGATAAGTACACTGGGAACAAAAAAAAGGAGCTCGAGGAAGAACTCGCTGGACTTAACAAGGATCATCACATTGCCTCTGCCGCGCGATTGAAATATGACACTTATAAGAAGCTGCACGATGTTGAGATTCCTGCTCTTGACAGGACGGCCAAGAAGATGGATAGTGATCGAGCTGTTTTATTGTCAAAGTGCGAGCAGTTCGATAGCATCGTAAAGGATGAAGAAGCCGCCAAGCGAGACGTTGAAGCTCTTTCTACCACGGTCACCAGTATTGCCAATTATCGCAATGACATCACAAGGCACGAGGCCGATCTTGAAAGATTGTCGTCACAGCAGAAGAAGTCTGGTACCACCATGACCGTTACTGAGATCAAGGAACAATCAGAAGTTTGCGATGAACAAATTCACTCTCTCAAGGCAAAAATTGCTAAATTGTCGTCTGGCCGGGATGAAGCGATGAATGAAATCAATCGTCTCGAGAGAGAAGAGAGCGTAATATCCAACAAATTAGATTCTGCCTCTCATCAATTAGAAAAGAAACAAGGGCTTTTGGCTACGATCGAAGAGCTGCGAGAAAGTACAGCTCTGCATAAAAAGGCCATTCAAGAAGCAGATGTTGAGCTCACTGCTCTTGGCCCTCAATTTGCCAAGGCACAAACCCAGCATGACGACACGCAGCGACGTGGCCAAATTAAATCGAAAGATGTGCAGGTTGAAAAGGATAGATTATCTGAGACGATTAACAAATTCAAGTTGGTTGAGGATAGTATAAATGCTTACATTGACGGTGGCGGTCCTGGAAAGCTTGCAGCTTGCCTTCGGTCAATCAAGACAATCGAGCAAGATATCGAGCGTATCGAAAGCGAATTACTCCGGGTGACTGCAGAAAATAACCAAGTAAAAAAACGGAGAGCCGATAGTGAACATACGAAGAGAAGTATTGTCGACAATATTAGATATCGAAAAACTCTCCGTGACCTGGAGACGTTAAATGAGCAAATCCAGGAATTGGAGTCACACAATGCAACCGAGGACTACAACAAATTTCGCGCCGAAGCCCTTGCTGCCGATAATCACCGCACATCTCTCACCAGCGAACTTGGCCCAACGGTAGGGCTAATCCGCGCGCAGGACAAAGAGCTAGAGAATTTGTATGCAGAATGGGAGACGGATTACCAGGATGCAGCCAAAAAATACCGCGAAATGCATGTCAAGGTTGAGACAACAAAAGCTGCCATTGAAGATCTAGGAAAATGCTCCGGTGCCTTAGATAACGCTATCATGAAGTATCACACTATGAAGATGGAAGAGATCAACGCGATTGCTGGGGAACTCTGGAGAAGCACCTATCAAGGAACCGATGTCGACACGATTATGATTCGCTCAGAAAACGAAAATCCTAGTGCCAAGAGCACAAGGCGAAACTACAACTACCGTGTGGTCATGGTCAAGCAAGATGCCGAGATGGACATGCGAGGTCGATGTAGTGCTGGCCAGAAGGTCCTTGCTAGTATCATCATACGTCTCGCTCTTGCTGAATGTTTTGGTATTAACTGTGGTGTAAGTTGCCTAGCTCAAGTTCAACGATTCATACTAACAGGCGTCGAAGGTTATCGCTTTAGACGAACCAACAACCAACCTCGATAGAGACAATATTAGGGCCCTTGCGGAAGCTCTCAATAAAATCATCAAGGCCCGAAAGCATCAAGCCAACTTTCAGCTCATTGTTATCACGCATGACGAAGAATTCTTAAAGGATATGAAATGCAATGAGTTCGGCGATATTTATTACCGTATTAGTCGGAATTCGGAGCAGAATAGCATAATCGAAGCACAGTCTCTTGCAGAAATTATGTAATGATATATGTACCCTACTGTTGCATTTGGGATTTTATGGGCTTCCCGGGAATATGAGGTTGAGAGATGCACTTTTGCATCTTACTGTATTTATGGGGTTGAGGCGTTGCAGGGCATAGCTATGGCGGTATGGGGAAATGATATAGCATTGGGCCTCTGTGCTCGTGGCATTATATCCTTTATGAAAAACCTTTGCAGTACTAACCTCTCATCTACTTTATTTCCACTTCGGAAGCGATCTTAGAGAACTTGATATCCTAACTAAAATTGCCTGGCTTCTTCGAGCGTCTACATGGAAACCCATCATCTTTAGGTGTTGACTAGAGACAGGGGATTTTGCTTTTGACTTTTGTACTATCCCTAACCGGAAATTTCTAGGTCTTCGGGTCGCTTGCCTTGCAAACTTGACTTGCACATTTTGACACTTCCTATACCCCAAAGATAAACCGGCACTCAGAATTTAACGAAAAACGACATGTTCCAAGTATCATCTACATTGTGTTGATTACTTCAGAGATTGCTTTATACTTTTGAAGTGATTCCACTATGGAGGTTACTTAAGAAAGGCTTATGCATGGGGGGGTGAAGGAGAGTTGACAACTCGGACTCACCCGAGCTAGGGACCAACAATGCTAGGATAGAAATTCTCATAGTAAGAAAGATATATGCAGATCCTTAACGTGCACGCTGGGTAGATATGATATGGTACGTTAACTATTATGGCCTGAGGCATTATGCGGAATTTACTTTTGGGTTTACTCCGCACGGATTTTAGGAATCGCGGTGTGAGGAATTGCGGTCTGGTGAAAGAAAGAAGTGGGTTTCTTATTCGGACTTACGCTTCGTAAAGTATAATTCCTCGGCATATCTGATCCCTGTGAGTATGTATAAGCCCGGCTCCCACTTTCGGTAGCGGCCTCGAGCTCTAAGTCGCCAATCTCCGTGGGGATAGGATCACAAATAATCTTATCCATGGAAGATGATTGATTTCAAACCCAGATAGGGGATTGCTCATATCAGTCGAGGTCGAGACACAGCTTTCAACTCCAACCTACATCCTCCATCACGATGGCATCGTCACTAGATCATGAGCTCAAAAGAGACCCAACAACCGATTCCAACGCCGACAGAGACATCCCTTCTAATGGCCCCCTCGAGAGAAATACACCCGCCCTCATGTCCAACTCTCTCCCAAGCCAATCGAATCTCGACTTGGACCGTAAACCGACAGCAGCTTCGACCTCCTCCAGCCAAAATACCGACTCGATGAGCATCGGGCCTCTGGAGGAGGCGGGGGGGGCCAGCAACGCCATCCATCTCTCAAAGACTATCTCCCGCATTCCTACAGCTACCAAGCCCCCCTCCTTCTCCCGCGCCCACGAATATATCTTCGTTGCGGTCGTTATCAGTGCTCAGCTCTTTACCCAAGCCTGTTTGTCGATCTCAATCGCCCCTCTCAACTACATCGGGACATCCTTCCATATCGACAATGCAGGCAAACTCTCTTGGCTCACCGCCGGATTCAGTCTTACAGTGGGCACGTTCATCTTGCCCGCTGGGCGATGGGGGGATCTCTTCGGTCATAAAAAGGTACTGATAATTGGATTTGCTTGGCTCAGCATATGGAGTTTAGTTGCCGGCTTTAGCGTATGGAGTGGAAGCGTTTGGTTTTTTGCATTATGCAGAGGCTTTCAAGGCATAGGATGTGCGATTATGTTGCCCAACGGTATCGCGGTGTTAGCCCGTACATATCCCCCTGGCCCACGAAAGGATATGGTCCTATCTCTTTTTGGTGCAACAGCACCTGGTGGTTTTGTGCTAGGTGCCACCTTCTCGGGAATTTTCGCAGAGCTGGTCTGGTGGCCGTGGGTATATTGGATGCTCGGAATGGTGGTTGCTGCCGTCGGGCTTGCTGCAGTGTTTGTAATTCCTGCTATGCCTGTTTATGGTGGTCGTGTGGCACCACTCCGTGACGAACTCGATATTATCGGCACCTTCATCGGGGTTGCTGGACTGGTCCTGTTTAATTTCGCCTGGAATCAAGGCCCTGCTGAGGGTTGGTCGACAGTCTACGTCTACATTCTGCTTATTGTAGGCATGGCATTACTGGTCCTCTTCATTGTGTCCGAGAGACGTTGGGCTAAGTTCCCATTGCTACCGTCTCATGCTTTCACATTCGATACAAATTTGGTATTTGCGTGCTTGAGCACAGGATGGGCTAGTTTTGGGATCTGGGTATTTTATTATTGGTAAGTCCTCTTACCTCTGGGGCCATTGTGATGCCGCACCTTTTTAACGCGTACAAATTAGGCAATTTCTTCAAGTACTTGAAGGCAACTCTGCACTCCTAATAGTGGCGAAGCAATGCCCTTGTGCAATATCAGGTGCTCTTGCTGCAATCGCTACAGGTTTCCTGATAAGCAAGATTCAGCCTGGATTTATCATGATGATTTCCATGCTTGCATTCTCTACGGGAACAATTCTGATGGCCACAAATCCTGTAGGGAGGTCATATTGGTGCCAAATTTTTGTGTCTACAGTTGTGATTACCTTGGGAATGGCAAGTCTCCCCCATCCATTCTTCGCCACTCTAAGCAAACATACAATAGCTAACGATCTTGCAGGATATGTCTTTTCCTTCTAGCGTCATCATTCTCTCAAATCACATGCCTCCCGAAGAACAAGGAGTCGCTGCAAGTCTCGTGAATACAGTAATCAATTATTCAATCAGTATTGGACTCGGGATGGCTGGGACAGTCGAGAGTCATGTGAACAAGGGAGGCAAAGACATGCTCGCTGGATATCGAGGAGCTTGGTACCTAGGGATCGGCCTCGATGGTCTTGGTATATGCCTTGCATTATGTCTAATTTTATCGTGGAGAGCGACTGCAAAGTCAAAGGAGAAGGCGGAGCTAGCTGCCAGTCAGCCCGAGAAAGAAGAAGCTTGATCAGGCAACACGTATGGAACGATACAACATTTCGCCTAATGCTTCAAACAGAATAGCAAATCTAGTTTGGATACAGTACTTCCAGTTCATCGCTCAATGATGAGATCAGTTCTGTTCTATCGCTGCATTTGTTGTAGAAGCGCAAGTACTTTACAACTCATGCACGACTTAATAGTGCAGAAGAAGCAACTCTCTAGGACATCAGAACTGTCACACTCCCTCACTGATCTACCGGGAACTCGATATATATGAAAGGCAGTAGGAAACAAGGCTTCGAGGACGCCAGGAATAGGATCGAAGGTGCAATTCCGAGTCCCGACTCATCAGCGTGGACCTAGCTATGCCCAACTACAGTCCTGACTTTTACCCGAAACCGAAGCTCGCCTTAACTTTATGCACCTACGGAAGCATCTCTTGGGTTCTGGAATTCTAGTTTAGCTTTCACGGGTTGGGCTTCTTGGAGGTTTATATTTATGCTCGCTTAACGTACGAAGGGGCGACTGATTGGCATCACAAGTTCCTGTGGTACGAGAGGAGAGCGGCCCATGCTTTTCTTACTTGCTTCTAAATTCCATATGCTCGCTGTATGGACGAGCAAAAATTCAATTTTCAGGCTTGCACTGGCAGAAGTTCAACGCCCTACTAGTAATCTGTGTACTACTTGATTGATGATCTATCTACCGCATGCCATCAGGCTGATTTCACGCCCTGGGCATAGTTATATATCTTCTATAATTTCGTAGAGCATTCCCCAAAACTCATATCGAAAGTGAACATAATTATCTTCTTCTCCCTAAAGCTGTCCCACCCCTAATATACCAAATCTAAGCGGGGAAAGATACACCACTAAAACCAAACGCCCCCTAGTTGAATATGTGCCATTTCCCTCCTCTTCCTATTCATTCCTCATTCGTCGGCAACACAATGCGTGCATAGACTTCTTCGTGGTTCGTTGACATATTCCGCCTGATACCAGCTAGCAGACATAATAAACAAACCCCGCAATGGCTCACCCTCCAGACGTGGCCACATCTTTAGGAAGGCATTTAAAACAAATGAATTTCTCGCATCGGAAGCCATCGTCTCCACATTTGCGAAGTTGGGGCCCAGAAGGGGTCTTGATGGGAGAGTCGAGATGATGTGACTCTAGAGAGTTGAAGGGTTTGTTCGTCGGCTTCCGCTTTCGAGTGGGGGTGAGGACCTCGAGAAATAGTGATGAGCTTGCCGTTGCGTTTCCATAACCTTCATCTTCGGAATCCTCCTCGGATTTGGGTACTAGTATCGGAGACGATTTGCCCTCTGGCGAACCTGAAGCCTCTTGGGTATCTCTAGGCATTGCCTTGACACGACTTGGAGTCAAATCTAACAGTGGCGTCGATGGTTGACTCTCTCGTTTGATGGTTCTGTTCCCACTTCGGATAGCTTGTTTGTGGGATGGGGTCAATAAGGCAGGGTCTTTTGAATCGACATCAATCTCGTTGCGTAGCATAGTTGCTCTCCTAGGCTTGCGACGTCGAGCTGCGGTGATGGGTGAATCATCTGGCTCCTTTTTGACTGTTTTTCTGGGGGTAGGCTTCACTGTTGAGCCCGAAGAATCAGATGGACCGTCCAGACGGAGCTCGTCAAAATCGTCGCTATCATCCTTAAACATATCTAAAGTTCTCTTTCTTGTCGGCGCAGCTGATTGTGGCCAGGAAATCCTAGTCTCTTCGATTTTTATGTGAAGCCTTCTGGGCAGAGGATTAGTTCGTGGCGCAGAAGATATCCTAGCAAGTTCATCTGGCGGAAGACCAAGTTCATCGACGTCTTCTATTAATATGCTCTGGGCGATAGACTTTCCAGATCTGAGCTTTCTGGTAGGAGTACGAAATGGTGGTCGAATAAATGGGATAGGAGCCAATTTTTTCCTAGTCAGAGTACCGACTTTTACCGCGACTGGTTGAGTATCCTTAGGACTACCAATTGCTGGACCTGCGATAGGGGGAACTTGCACAACAGACTCAGCCTTTTCAGCTCTAGATGGCGGTGGTGATGAGGTTTCAATCATTGGCTGCTCCGATAATGGTGTATCATGGACTTGCATGCTAGACTGAGCGGCTTCACTTGCCATCGCACCAGAAGGCAGTTTTACAGCGAGAGAGGAGCTTTGCTCTGATACAGCAATGTCTCTCGCACTTGTTGCTATTGGTGTAGATTTATCGTGAGAGCTTGGCGACTTTCCTATCCTTGTGACACCACGGTCTGTGATAGATTTCTTTGGAATCGGCTGCTCTACTACGGATTGCCTTGGAATAGATCGTTTTGCAACGGGACTCTTTGTAGCAGGCAGCTTTGTAACAAATCGAACTCCAGATTCTTCATCAGAAGAGTCGCATGTTAGATCTATAGTGTTTCTCGCAAAGGCTTCAACAACACAGTCTGTTTTTGATGCTGCTTTACTAGTTGCTTTTATAGAAGCAAGGCTTGATGTTCCGACGAATGGACTTTGGGTGTCTACTATATCAGTCGGACCGGCCGTGATGCCCTGGGTTTTGCGTTGGCGGCTTTCGGTTTGTGCTGAGTCATTCTGGATACCCTTCACTGAGTTTGATAGTCTCATCGACGTAATTAACTCAATTGACGTGGCTTTGTTCTGTTCTTCTAAAGAAACCGACCCCTCTCTCGAGTTTTCGAGATGACTATCTGGAAGTATGGTCTGGTTTTCTAATGACTGTAGCAGATGTTCTGAGTCTGTTTGAGGAGCTTGTATAGGCCATAACTTTCGAGGAAGTTCTCGCAATAGAGCTACTGATCCGGCGGCTGGTGTTCTCGGAGTTTGCCCATATGGTGACATATCTGTTACTTTATGTTCGGAATCTTCACCAGAACTCTCATCAGAAGCCAGAGGGTTCATCATATACTCCGCTACTGTTAGTGTACTTGAGAGAGGGTTTATGACCGAGGATGAGAATTTAGTGGTTGGCGAATAGACAGATTCTTTAGAGGGGGTTAGTAGGCTACGAGGAGTTTGATTAAGCCCATAACTAGAAGAAAGGGGCCGACCAGTCGATACCACATGGGCTGGGGCTGATGTCTTCGGTGATAAAGAATCCGAGTTCCTTTCTTGGCTCACAGGAACTTTCTGGAGACATGTCTTTCTCTGATTCTTAGGGGAAGGAGTTCCTGTAATCTCCTGGACCTTAGCCGGGACTTGAACAATCTCGTCTAATAACTCCGGGTTGACTCTTCTCCGCAATCGACCTAGAGGCTCAGCACCTGGGTGATTCGAACGGACATGCTTGATCAGTGCTGCCTCTAGGAAAAATCCACTTTCGCCTTTGTGCTTGCAATTATCCTCTATACAAGGAAAGGGAGTAGTCCGGTGTGCTCTAAAGAGATGCAAGCACATTTCGGAATATTCTTCCTCATCGCTTCGTTGTAGTCTGTACTGGAGCGAGGAATATGGCTTACAATCGGCGTGCGGACAAGCAGCCATTAGCATAGACTCTTGGTCCTCTGACATAGAGTCTACAGGGCTAGAATTTGATGCGAAGCCTTCTACTGGTTCAGATGCCGATACTAAATCCGGTGAAGATTCAATAAGTCCTCTTGTTGTGTACGCTCCATCTTCTAGATACGTTGGTTGACGTGGAGGGCTGGAAAGAAAAGCAGAGCCGGCTGCTTCTACAGACCTATCGGGGGTCGAGGTACTTTCTTTGGCAGGATTTGGAAGCATATAGGTGTATTTTCTCTTGTAATGATTGCTCCACGTAGCTGCCGAGTGATGAGGATACTATGATTAGTTAACAAGGTTGTCGAAATCTTAATCAGAAAAACTTACTTTAGCTGCCAGTGCATCCCATACAACCTGGGGCAACAAAGAAGAGCCTTGCTGTCTCGCCTTTGTAGCCCAGCTCAATAAAATATCTTCGTCTTCTGCACTAAAATTCAAACGCACTCTTTTTTCAGGCAGGGTTGGCTTGCCAATCGCTTGAGATCTGAGTGAGTTTGGAGAAGGAAGAGGATGATAATCAGAAGAGGAACTCTCCCCTTTGAAGGAAGCATAGTTGTCAAGCTTATTTCCGCGACCCTGAACGACTGGGGCCCAGACCGAGCAAGATGCTTGAGGAGATAGGGCACGTGAAGGTCCTTGTGGAGCAATGGCGGATTTAGCTGAGGGCTGGAGTTTACTTTTAATGGGAGGAAGTTCAGGAGTTCGCCAGGCAGGTTCGATATGTGCATCGTTTGGGGCTTGCTTCGTGGTTACATATTTGACTATCTGGGGACCGAGCTGTGGCCCAAATTGAGCAAGGATTTCAGATTGTGAAGGCAATGGACTCCCTTGCACAAGAGGGTGAGAGGATATATCCTGATGCGGCTCAACGTGTGGGATTGCAGGTACAGCAGATGTTGCAGTATTGGCTGGTGGTTGTAAAAAGCGATTGGCTTGTGCAAAACCACGTAGGATCAAATCATCCTCCATCATTTCATCATCACTCACTTCTTCTATGTCCCCAACTTCGCCTTGATCCATGCTATTATCGTCCTCAAGCAAGTCGTTTTCCTCCTCCCAGGAGCCGCTGGTCATATCATCAGGCTTTTCGGTGACTTGTCGTAGAATCCGGCGTGTATTATTGCCACCGATATCTTTCTCATCCAGCATCTCCATTAGATGCCCATTATTGACCACAATTTCTCCGGTTTCTAGGTCAATCTCATCGCCGATCCCATCAAAGTCTCTTTCGTATTTGTCGAATATAGCCTCGAAAGTCGATTTTAGCTTGAAATCGAGCTGCGCCCTCCTCTGTAATAAATCCGAGTCTGTATCGAATTCGGATCCAATTTCTACAAAGCCCTCTTGCTCTTCATCGTCTCCCCCCCCCTCATCAAACGCTAAGGCTTTGTCCTCTTCGGAAACCCTCTGCTTGTGCTCCGTCTTTTGAGTTTCCAGCGCATCCAGGTCAAAGTCAAGGTTCAGCTCATCCTGCTCATCGTCATCCTGATAATATGCCTTGCGAAACCCCAAACTTTGAGGGGGATTGTGACCCGCAGGAGGATTCACCCGCTGTCGCTTTGCAAGTGGCTCCATGGTAAAGCCTAGAAGTCATATCAGTTGTATGACTGTTGACGGAGTCTCTGGCCATTAAAGTGCCAGATCCTCTAGATTGTCGAAATTGGCGGAAGCCTGCCGGATATATGCTTAGATAGGGATCTCCGGCTACGCGTTGATTTCGTGTCGCGGCCTATGTCATCCTCGGGATTATGCTGTGCATAATACCCAAATTAGGCTAGCGCGGGGCAGGACGCATAAATCCAGCCAACCTCGACCTTGAACTAGATACTAAACATCGACCTTGAGACATCGACCTTGAGACCATGTTCAAGATGAAAGCGTACACTTCCAACTTATGACTAGTCTCCTCGGGATCGAAGTGTATATAATGCCAGAACACAACCCTCCTTGAATACTTTTCCAAGATAGCGCAAGATGCAGATGTATTGCCAGAAATGTCGAACTCCTTTGAAGCTAGATAGCTCTTTGGAAGATTTGAACCCAGCTGCATTCGACTTATTAGTTGGTACGACCCCATAGTCTTGTTTTTCCAACTTGGTTAATATCTATAGGTGCTTCCTCGCATCAGCAGCTCAAGAACATTCCCGCCTCCCGACTAGCATATCCTCAAGAGCGCAAGCAGCTATATGATCGAGTCTCCAGAAATGCCGGCTCTCCTCCCTTTAAGCGCAATCTTACATTGCCACTTCGTCGAAGTGACACCGGTCTATCCAGCAATCCTGCGATGTCATTCGTCATGTTGACAGAGTCGCAAGTGGTCCCTCCATCAGTCATAAAATCTGCAGATGATACAAACCCCAAGAATCGACAACATGACGAAGGATCCGGGTTGGACGGAGTGCAGGACGGAACAAAAGCATTATCGCAGGATATGGAGAGGGCATCACGGCTGTTCGAAATACTATCCGCCCGGTCTGATATTGACCATCCGGTCTGCGTCGAGTGCACGGATTTGCTAGTCGCCGGATTGCAACGACGCCTTGAAGCTGCCACGCGGGAGAGAGATGCTTATGTAGACTTCTTGAAACAGGCGAATGCTGATATTCCCACCGAAGATGAAGCTAAGGAGTCGCAAGAGGCGCTCGCAAATGCCAAGGCAGAAGAAGCTGCCGCAATCGAAGAGCTGAAGAAACTAGAGAAAGAGAAAACCGACGTAGATGAAGAAATTGCATCTCTAGAAGACGAAGCTCGAGCTCTAGATATCGAAGAGGAAAATTTCTGGAGGTCTCGAAATGCTTTTGCCATGAAATTGGCCGAGTTCCAAAACGTGCGGGATAGTGTGAACCAGCAGTACGACCACGATACACAACTTCTGGAGAAGCTTCAGAGGACGAATGTATACAACGATACGTTCTGCATCTCTCACGATGGAAAGTTTGGTACGATCAATGGACTTCGTCTGGGTCGCCTCTCAAATGTGCCAGTAGACTGGCCAGAAATCAACGCAGCTTGGGGACATACTGTCTTACTCCTCCAGACTGTCGCCGAGCGTTTAGGCTTCAAATTTAAAGGCTACGAGCTTCAACCCATGGGCTCCACATCGCGAATAATCCGCTACGAAGGGGTGCCCTCCCCATCACAGTCTCGTAACTCATCTAACTCGCAAACCCCATCCACTCGCCCGCCTAAGAAATCTGTTCTTGACCTCTACTCTTCTGGCGATATGCCACTAGGTTTCACGTTCATGCATCACCGTTTCGATATTGCTATGGTGGCCTTTCTAGAATGCATGCGTCAGCTCGGCGTATTCGTCGAGACCACCTCGGCCCAAAATTCCGAGACTGGGAGGGGACTGGCTTTACCATATAAAATCGAAGGGGATAAGATTGGGGATGTGAGCATCAAGCTAGGTATCGCGCAGGATGATGCATGGAGTCGAGCTTGCAAATTTACACTTACGTGCTGCAAGTTCTTACTTGCTCATGCAAGTAATGTGAATGCTGCAAGTGGTCGAAGGGTTGTCTAGTTTTAGGTCTGACTTGGGGTTATACGGAGTATACTGGAGGATTGGCAAGGATTGATTATTACCTGGAGGCATTTAAATGGAGTTTCTTGATGTTTTGTAGGATTTTGAAGGTACTTAATTTATTAATGATGTTGCGTGGGTGGTAATTTGCCACCCATTTTCATGCATCCCAATCCCTATCATATTTAAAAAGGAACTACCAATAAGCAGAGACTTTTTAGTTCACACTTCATCTAATTGCGTTTGCCAGAGGTTTCTCAAAGACCTATGGCCGATATCCTAACCCACGCAATCCCCGTCCCTACTCTATGTGGCCAGTCTTACCTTTTATAACTAACCAAGTAACAAGTCATAAGGATCCATTAACATTATCTCGTAGATCCAAGACCAACAACGGAAAACGATTGTCTTGAGACTCAACCTCTCAATCCCGATGTTGTGTGAACCTTCTCCTTCGCAATATCACTCTCACCGCTGCCGTAGCTGCCACCATCTGACAACGCCGTGCTGGATAGGAGGACGTCATCTGTGGGTTCCTCGTCGTCTCTTTCTACACCTTCGGGGATAGGCATGATCTGTTATGCCGTTAGTTAATGCTATACAATAACATTCGCATCTCCCTTTTACACAAACACAAAAAACAACGAAGCGATGTGATATTAGGAAGCGGTATAAATAAACCAGAAGAAGAGTGTAGATACGTACGGCTCTACTACACCAAATGTGCCTCGCGGTTTTCCAGTCTAAACCTTCGATACAACCACCCTTCACGCTAACGACTTCTTTGCCAGGGGTGCTGTGAATGACGCGAGTTCCGCATTTAGTGCAGAAGTAGCAGTTTAGAGTGTGGCCGGAGGCGGTTGGGCGTCTGAGTTGGTGTTAGCTCTTGTGATAGCCTTTTTGATGTTGTAAGCTTGGAGTGTGGTGATGAGAGCAGAGGGGAGAGAGACAGAGAGTGAGAGGCCTGCGGATGAGGTTGGGAATACAAATAACGGGAAACAAGGGGTTATATTATAAATACATGGAGTGTAAAGGCCAGAAGACAGTGAAAGGAATGAAATTCTGGAAGTAAACGGTTGATATAGAGATTCTGGGACTTTTTTTTTGGATTTTTGAGGATAGCACAATAACGACCGAGAAAGTAAGATGAAATCTCTCGGTAGGCCGGAAAATAGAATAATCTCGACCCATTAAACATTCTCCAACCCGTCAACTACTAAAGCATTTATCTAATCGTCTCTGCCCTCTTCCATTTTTGAAGGTTTTCACGGAAGGGTAAAGAGATATTCCACTTACGAATAACAACTCAGTTTTCCCTTGGCCGGCAAAGGAAACTTGGGGAAAATAGCCGAGCACCCAAATGCGGACGAGCTTTGCCTCTCTGGTTCAGGTCAGCATCTATGTTGCAACCCAGCTACGAGAAATTGAAGGGAATAGAGACGGAACTTACTGCATTCGTCGCAATGGCAAACGTAGATGGCAAGAGGTTTTGGGGTAGGGGTCTTGAATCGGACGGCTCCGCATTGGCACTGGACTTCCATTGTGAGAGAGGCGGCGAGGTGTTGAAAGTGGATTACCGGGCGTATAGTCGACGGTAAAATAGTAATTTGGAAGTTTTTAATGTTGGGTTTATGTTGTCTCAGAGGATTTTGCTTGTGGTGTGCAAACCTGTTTCGTGGAGGGTTGGTGGTGAATCTGTCGGCGAGTAAACGAGTAGGCTTAAACGAGCTATACGCATCTAGCAAGACAGCAGTACCAAAAAGAGACGATTGCTTGTCGTTTTCACTTAAGCTGTCGTGGGAGGAGACTATTGCAATACTTTTAGGATCATTCGATGTCGCGTCGTGGCTCTCTTCGGTTGAGTCATCGCGACATCACGTGAACCGATTCCAATGATGGACAGACGATAGACCTTATACTAGTTGGTTGCTACACAGAGTATTTTAAAATAATCCTCATTAACATTATATTTTAGTATATTATCTAGATTCTTATTGCAGCCTCCCTACAATTCCTTTTCCTTGTTAAGTCATGAATCCTTCATAGCCCTCTACTAGGATCCTTTCCCCTAGTACTGATCCGTCTCCCACTTTCTACCTAATTAGTCATCACTTTGAGGATTGTCAACAAATGATCCACGGCTATTCCTCTCTTCCTCAACTACTTGTTGCCCTCTTCTAAGCCCAGAATGCTTCGCGGGGTCAAATACGTAAATTGGGAACTCTAAAAAAATGGTTCGTTTCAAGACCGTAGGCATGTGAACGTAAAGCTGCGGAGGAAATGGGACCAAGATACTGGTGCGATTTAGATATCGAGAGTATTCTTCCCATTGGCTATCCTTTTCGTACCGTTTCTTTGCTCCCGGTCTCTCTTGAAGCGTTAGACCGGAGACGAACATGAGCAGGATGGTGAGAAAGATAGCTCCGAGGATGGTAGAGTAGAGCGCTCTATAAGCTTGGCCCTTGACATAACCATTTGCGGCGGGAGAAACTGCAATCATGAAGATAGCTATTCTCAGTTAATAGGATGCCAACACGCGACATTTAAAACACTTACCGAAGTGCAAGATTATTTCCCCGAAGTAGTTGGGATGTCTTGACCACGAGAAGAAACCCTTGTCGCAAATTGCAGACCTATCACTTTGCCTTGATCTGAAAATGAACTTTTGCCAATCACTCACGCTCTCCATTACGAAACCGATTGTGAAAAGAATCACACCTGCAATGTCTCGTCCGGTCCCGAACGCAGGCTGTGGGTATCGAGTGACATTTGGCGAATTGAGAACGGTAACGGGTAAGGAAACAGTCCAGACCCATAGCATTTGGAAAACCCAAAATCCAAGGAACGGGAAGAACTGATCGCGCTTATCATCAAAACGATCATCTTTGCCGGTCTTCAAGATCCGGAAGAGAAGGAAAGCCGAGAGACGGACACCCCATATCATGATAAATATAGAGACAATGATTTGACGTGCATTGTGGTGTCCACTAAAAGCAAGTGTAATGATAGCCAGTACAACAAAGTTGGTGCCTCCAGCAAAGTCTAAGGAATGTCAGTTTGGTTCAATTTGGTATATTGACGAGAGATACCCGTAAGTTTGTCAAATTTCAATGAAAATGCTATAGAAAAGAAAAAGAGTTGATATGCAATAGTGATCAAGAGAGTAATAGTAAGATAATAATTATCAAGAACATGGACCACCATCTTGAAGGTCAAAGAAGCGTCTTCGCTCTGTGAGTAACAGGGGTTCAGGAATGAAAGAAGGGAAATTAAAGTACTTGAAGTCAAGTGTTAGGTCCAACTTGAGGTTGATATTGCTTAGGTCTAGTCTATGAGATGATTACGAGACTAATTAGACGAATGCGAAAAAACATGATCGGTAAAGAAAGGGAAGAATGACGATGTCGATGCCCATATCAAAAGTCAAGGTCGTCATCGTCGATGAGAATCGGCCTATCGGGAAGCTGTCAGCGCTAGCTTCAGAAAAGCTTGGCTTGTGATGTTACTGTATCGGGCTTATTTGAATCAACCTTAAAACATCGTCAACCTTTCTCTAAACAACGAGAGTCCATCGCACTTCGTCTAACAAATACTCGAGTATTTCTATTGTTAAATTCTCGGGTTCTCTACTTTTGTCCTCGCAATGTACCCTTAACAATGAAGCTTAATTTGTTAGGGGGGGCCTTGATCCAAACTAATCTGCCCTTCCATTTAGCTCATCCGAGAACCGTCTACTTCCAGTACCTTTTCCAGAGAACCCCGGAAAGACACGAAGAAATGTTAGAGCAAAGTGGGTCATCTTGGCCGTGAGGTTTCCGGCGATTGAGACATCCAATTTAGCTCATCGGATTGCGACTTTGCGCTGTCATCCGCTACAAACACCGGACAGCTACTGCGCTCATTTAACTAATAAAGTCTTGTCTTAAGGCTTTTCTTCTGAGCTTGATCTAATTGTTCTTCGAAAACAGTAACCGACTACCGCGTTTCTTATTGACTTATGGACAATGACGCGAGGGGTGACGGTTAATCCACCCCAAGCTCGGTGTTACGTATGCTCAAGAAACTACTGCAAACATCTAGTTGTTTAGCCTCATGTCTATGGAGACTTGACCTCAACTTCTATCTTTCCGTTCGGCATCTGCCCGTTGTCTCAAGATTGCGAAAGGTTATTTCGAGGTTTTGATCGGAACCGCACCCTGTTCGTGATCTCGCTTATGGGGCTTGTTGAAACCTCCCCTGTCTGAGCACTGTTTCCATGCTTCAAAAAGTTGCCTTTGCGCATACACAAGTGTCATCTACCCATCTCCTCTGACAACCATGAGACTTCTTGGGAAAGAGGTCCGGTGAATTAGCGATCTTGACTCGCTGGATTCTGAAGTCCCCCTTTTGCATCGAGCTATGGTTCCTGTCGGGCGTTACGCTTGGCTAGATTCTAAAGCTAATTCTCTCTGCTTCCCTACCTTCCCTGTGAATGTCTCTCATCTCGCCTCCTTCGATGCTTATTTTTTTTGGTGGAGATCGTGAAGGTCCTTGAAGTCTCTACGTGGCCAGCTCCATTCCTTCTATCAAAGCACCAACGCTCACCTTCAGGTCGTCGGATCAGCCTCATTGACGTTTCTTTTCCATTCTTTTCACACGTTTAACCAAGTTTCGCATTGCACAGATATCTCATGCCCAATTATTAATTTTGCTTGGATTTGGTTCTGTAGCTGCTAGCAACGCTCATTATATTCATCCCAATACATTCCTTCAACACATCACGGCTGGACTGTTGGATTTTCCTTTCTTGGCTTGCCAGGAGTCATACCCCAAACACTTAAGCATTTTTTTATTTGAGAATAATATATATCACAACAATGAGGAACTTCATATCAGCGTCACTCTTGGTGATGATGGGGATATCAGGCTTAGTGCATGTAAGAAGTTAGAACAGGTTTACAGTAGAAAGGAGCTAATTCTTTCCAGGCCGAAGAAGCGTTCGCGAGCCGCCCCGAGAGGAGGGGACTTTCAGATTTGCTAGGAGCACTTGAAGGAGCAGCAAAGGGAGGAGCAAAAGGAGACGCAAATGGAGGGGACAGGAAAGGCGCGACAAAAACAGTCACAGTCACAGCTGCTGCTGCTGCTGCTGCCGTTGCATCACCGAACGCTGGAAATGGAACTATTGCAGCGCAGAAGACAGTCACGGTCACTCAACAGGTGGCAGCGGCTGCTGGGACAGGAAATGTTCAACTCTCCTTTGTCACCGTGACGGCCTTCCAAACTGGGGCGCCACCAACAGTTACAGTAACTCCTATTGCAGATACCGTCACTCAAATGGTTACAGTAACAGCCAACGCCGTCCTGGTCGCGTCCTCGAGTATATCAGCCGTCGCTGGGACAGGAAATGTGCAACTCTCTTTCGTCACAGTGACGATGTTTGCGTCAGGAGCGGCACCGACGGTCACAGTAACTCCCATTGCAGATACCGTCACTCAATTAGTTACAGTGACAGCCAACGCCCCCGCCGTGACCATGACGGTCGGTTCCGCAGGAGCAGTGGCCCAAGGCGTAGCCACCACCGACACAAACGGGGCATATGATTGCTCATGTCTTTGCGGTGCTGGATCGTTTAACAACCAATTAGGAGCCGGAGCCATACCCAACACCAACTCCAACATCACAGCAACTACCCTGACTACCGTCATCAGCCCTCCAACCACCAGTGCTACAGCTATTGTTAAGAGTCCAGCAGCAAGCGGGACAACCGCCGCAGCTGTTACATCGAGTACTACTGGAGTATCGACTTCGACGGCATCATCAACTCTAGAGTTATCGGCTACGGAATCGACGAAGACAACTACGACAGCGGCATCAACTCTGGAGTTATCAGTTACGGAATCGAAGACGACGACAATTGCGACAACGGCGCCAGCTGCAGCGGCGGTTGGAGCTGATCCGATTAATATTAGTACATTTTCGCTGGCTAGTACTATTATACTAGGAAACTTAGCGACAGCGACGGTACTTTGAGAGTGTACGGCAGAGATGAGATGGTTATGAGGCAATGTATAGATTTGTTGGAAAGAAAAAAGAGCGCGGTTGGGAATAATAATACCATATATGTATGGTTGTTTGGTGTGGGGCGTTTGGAGAGTTGTATGGATACCAGCTGTAGTCAATTTTATCTCGAGTCCTGGGGACGAGAGTAAACTTAGTATATAACATTCACTTCGGCCTAAATCCCTGGAGAATCAGAAAGAAAGACATGATCAGAGAAGAATCTCAACCATTCGCTTTGAATTTTCTTGTGCTATCTAGCGTTTCTACAACAGTTGGGTTGGGTCGTAGAGTCGTGTTGGGTTGTGATGACGAAGAGGCTCCGGCTTCCTTTGAGATTTCCTTTGAGGCTTTGAGCGCTTCCAAGCGTGCTCTTTTTGCAGCTCGTTTGCTAAGTGGTAGAGGAGTGCTTTCTCCTTGGTTTTGTTTTTTGGATTGTGGTGTACTCTCCTTGCTGGCTTCCCCATTGGCTTGTTCTGCCTTCCGCTTTCCCTTGCTATTGGCTTCCTTCCCAGCACTATTCAGTACATCTTTAGACTTCTCAACTAGCGATTCTCCACCATCAACGACGTCAATGACACCCCTAAACGCACTCCTCTTGAGGCCCTCGTTGACGACCACCCCTCTCGGGTTAACACCCATAGCTTCTCTTCCCCTCTCGTTTCCTAAACCCCACACGTTCATTAGATTCACCACATCAGCTGGCGCCCTGATCCCTAATACATTCCGTGCCTCGCTACTTATAATCAAGCCCTTCCCTCTCGTTGCCCGTATTATGCCAAGCGTGTTAGAAATGAAATTCCGTTTAGCATTCGAGTCTGCTAGCGTCGCTTGCCCGTAAGAGATTTCGAAGAAAAGACCTCGATGGATGGCAGTCATAAAGGGTTTGGGTTTGAAATTAAACTGATGTCTTGTTGTGAGGTCGAGGGATATGATAGAGTGTTCTGTCAGTGAATTGCACGCTGCCAGGAAACCTCTTTCGCTTGTAGGACGCAGGGCTAGGATGTCATGGACGGCTGCTAAGTTAGACAAGCGGTGGTTTTGTGAAGGGTCATCGATGTGGACGGTGCAGCGGCGGAGGATAACGGTTTTTGGTGGGAGAGGAAAGGATAAGGTGGTTGGTATGGGGTTGACGATCGGCGAGGAGATCTGGGAACTGATTGTGTGGTTCAGAGCTATAGTGTCGTAGCCCAGTTCGGAGAGGAACGAGATCGTTCGCTGAAGCTCGGAGGGGGACTGGGTCTCAGTCCAAGGGACATTGAGGTCGTAGAGCATTATTGCGTGGTTCTAGGAGTTCCTGCTACCTTAAGGTCATCGTTGTGGAGCTTGATCTGATCTTTGATAGTCTTTCAAAGCTGGGGTATATAAATCAATCGATACTGTGGCTCTTTCATATTCAATTCAGCAGTTGTATACATAAAAATGAGTATGATTTATTTGAGGATATACCGGCAAAACATCGGGTGCGCTACCCTTAAATCTTTCACGTGACCTATATATTGCTCTGGGAGTTACTCTAAGGCATTTGTAAGAGTTCATTCATTAGTTGATTGGCGCAGGTTGATTGAATTGCTACTATATGGATCAGTAATTGCAATCCTGTTTTCTGTCAGCCAACTACTGTCCCGGTGTTTTCCCGAGTTGGACCCCGAAACACCTTACCCTACCCCAAAACTTATATACAGTACAGTATCATAAACCCGTGTCAGCCAGAGCCTTAACCCTAAGGCTGCAACTTTCATCCGCCTTGCTGAACCAGGTTAGCGAGGGGTCTGTCAACTCAGCCTGCCGATATCTACGAACGGAAGACTTTCTTGTTACACCCTCTCAACCACTCTCACATCATCCTTTAGGGGCATCGCACAAGATCCCCGAAAGAGGCATCATATCAACCCCTCGGCTTCCAATAGCCCTTTTCCTACCAGACCCGTGCGCCACCATCTGCGAGCGCGATTCAACTTTCCCCAGCGAGCTTCCGTCCGTTTGGCGCTGTATCTTGCCTAGCAGGCCGTCGCAAGATGGCGCGTGTCTACGCTGATGTCAATCAGCAGATGCCACGGGCATACTGGGACTACGACGGTGTCAACATCACCTGGGGCGTCTTGGAGAACTACGAGGTAGTACGCAAGATTGGTACGTTAGACACATTCCTTACACGTGCTAGATTTTATGCTAACATGAGAGGGCTCGTACAGGACGAGGAAAGTACTCTGAAGTCTTCGAGGGCATTAATGTCGCCAACTACCAGAAATGTGTTATCAAGGTGCTGAAGCCGGTCAAAAAGAAGAAGATCAAGCGCGAGATCAAGATTCTTCAGAATCTCTCGGGCGGGCCTAACATTGTAGCGCTGTTAGATGTCGTGAGAGACCAACAGGTAAATAATTTCTTCGTGATGCCTATTTTCTGCCCTTCGCCTGGCTAGGAAGGCCCGCATCCAATAGTTATGCTTCTTCTCTTGAGACCAACGACTCATATTCTATACAGAGCAAAACACCCTCTTTAATCTTCGAATATGTCAATAACACCGATTTCCGATCCCTATATCCGAAGTTCGTCGATTACGATGTTAGATACTATATCTATGAGCTCCTGAAGGTATGAATAGAGATAGTGTAGTCGAGTCTCATGCTGATTGTATGTAGGCTCTCGATTTCTGCCACAGCAAAGGAATCATGCATCGAGATGTGAAGCCCCACAATGTTATGATTGATCATGAGAACAGAAAGGTGCGCTTTTATTGTTCATGCTACGATCAAAGCCAGGTTGCTGATATGGAGTAGTTGCGCCTAATCGACTGGGGTCTCGCCGAGTTCTATCACCAGGGCACCGAATATAACGTTCGGGTTGCCTCGCGCTATTTCAAGGGCCCGGAGCTGCTTGTTGACTTTCAAGAATATGACTACTCACTTGATATGTGGTCATTGGGAGCTATGTTCGCTTCCATGATTTTCCGAAAAGAGCCCTTCTTTCATGGAAACAGCAACTCAGATCAGTTGGTTAAGATCGCCAAGGTTCTTGGAACGGAGGACCTTTTCGATTATCTTGATAAGTATGAGATTGAACTAGATGCCCAGTATGATGACATTCTGGGCCGATTCCCCAAGAAAAATTGGCATTCATTCGTCAACTCTGAGAACCAAAGATTTGTTAGCAACGAAGCTATCGATTTCTTGGATAAACTCCTCAGATATGACCACCAGGTATTTGAATCCGGTACAGATGTTTCTCAAAGTATTTGCTGATCTTGGACAGGAACGTTTAACTGCAAAGGAAGCAATGGCGCATGCTTTCTTTGCCCCAGTCAGAGAAGAAGAACGAGCACGCATCACCGCTGGGCCATCTTCGTGAGGCCCTTATACCCCCAAAACGCACACAGATACAACCTATCATAATTGATACCCCATATATTCACAAGACGTTTTCTCTTCAATCAAAGCGGCTACCCCTCCATCCTGGTTTCTTTCGCGCTAGAGTATCATCATATCAAGGGTAGATCATGACAGCACGGGTGGAAATGGACTTGTGGGTAGGGCGTTATGGATTCTTTGACTCGGAGAACTAGAAGACGAGATTTGCATAGCCTCTCTACTCCTTTTCCAGCCGAAGTGTTACGGACCATGACTCGGTTTTTTTCTCCTTCACGAATGACAGCAGAGACGAATTTTGTAAATACTACGTGTTTTAATTCAGCATTCCGTGTGATGTTCATTGAAATGTGATTGGGTCTCCAATTTATGATTTATGTTGCCTTGACCAAGTAGTCAAGGTTTAGCCATGATTTTGAGCAGCTATCGGATTACTATTCTCTGTTTTCTCCAAAGCTCTTTGGGAATCTGGATTGTCTTGCTAGCCTGTAGTTTGCATTTTCTTACATCTTTTCCTCGGCATAAAACTTACACCGATTTTAAGGATTTGAGGTGTGTATACCTCGTGTATGTTAAAAGTCAACCGCCTCAATGTTCTTTTCTCCAAAATAGTAATGCATACCAATTTAGAAAGGTAGTGTAAACTAGCTCATGTCTTTGGCCTTGTGGAATATTTTGCTTGCTCGCTACATTACGCTCGTACCGAGCTTAATTTGTTCAGACCAAAACTTCATCTTTGCTATATTTGAAATTTTCAGGTGTTGTTTGGCTTCTTCATGTACGTTGTTTGGATAGTCAAATTTCAAAGTCATTTTCACAATTTATAAATTGCAGTAATCCCTTTCGAGAAAATCTTTTATTTATTTAATACAGATAAATCTCCACTCCTCCTTCAGGTACAGTATTTCCACAACACTTACTTCAAACAAACCCCCCATTCGTCCTGATCACCTGTCCCGTAACCCAACTACTCCCCTCCCCACTTAAGAACGCAGCGACTTCCGCAATCTCCTCGGGCTTTCCAATCCTATTCTGCGGATTGAATCCCGCAATCATCTTCAACAGCTGCTCGCTCTTGCCCTCCAAGAATAAGTCTGTGGCAGTCGGACCAGGGGCGATGGCGTTAACCATGATGCCTTTTTTCGAGAGCTCTTTAGAGAGACCGCGGGTTAGTTGCTCGATGGCGCCTTTGGAGGTGATGTAGAGGGTATAATTGGGGGTTAAGGTGCTGGCGGCGCATAGGGATGTGGAGAAGAGGATGATGCGGCCGCCGGGAGCCATCAAGGGGGATGCTTTCTAAGCGCCATGTTAATAAATATTGTAAATCTCACCTCCTCCAACAACACATCGTTGAAATAAAAAAGGGGAAGGAGAGATGTACCTTGACCAAAAATAAAGGTCCCTTGACATTCAAATTCATCGTCTTGTCGAATGCCTCCTCCGTTATCTTTTCGAGATCATTGAGCATCATAACGCCGGCACACGGGACCAGGATATCAACCTTGCCAAACCGGCTGATGGTTTCGTCGACTAGTTTTTCGATTTCCGAGACCTTGGAGGCGTCACCTTGGACTGCGATGGAGTGTTCGGTGCCGATTTCGTTGACGACCGTGGAAGCAGCTGCTGCATCGTTGGAGTAGTTTACTACGATGTTTGCGCCCAACGAAGCGAGTTTGAGGGAGATGGCCCGGCCGATTCCTTTGGAGCCGCCGGTTACGATGGCGACTTTCCCGGCGAGGGGCTTGGGTTCGGTAGTAGTGCTCATGATGATTGGGGTTGGGGAGAAGAGGCTTTGGAGGAGGGGGAAGATGTGTGTTCTATTGCCCTGGGAGGAGTTAAATGTGAGTTACGTAGTATGTAGATGGATGGAACGATGGGAGCGTGGTTATGATTTTATAGATGAAGGGCCGAGAGTGGCTATTAATGGGTGCATATATAGTGCAAAGAGAAACGGAATTATTGCTGTTCGAATTGTCCAAAGCCGTATCGGGGTTAAGGTTTCTCATTAAGCCCGCAGGATATCATGACGTGCGGGAAACTTAGAATGTGGCTGAAAATTATAATCGTACCAAAAGAGAATGATAGGCTCTTGATAAAGCTAGGATTGCCAAGAAGAATAGCATTTGCTTACAAAAATGTATTGCATAGGTCTAGGAATGGTTGCCAATAGGCTTTCTTGCACTTTGGTAACGGATTTGCACACAGCTCGAGGGCCTCTGAGAGTTGGCATGGCTTCGACGTTTGATGCAATAGAAGGGAGAAAGTAGTACTAGAGACAGCTTTGAAATAATTGAATTCAAGCAAAGATATATAGATTCAAGCCACATGCGTCTTGCGTTAGAGAAGTGAAATGGCAGTGACGATAAATCTCGTCAGCCTGCCACATGGCTCCAGCCTGCTCTATGGCATTGTGGTTACACTGTAGATCGCCATAAATTCGATGATTTGGTGATGGGGATAGCTGGAGGTGCAGTAGTCTGAGGGCAGTGGCTGCCTCATAACCAGTAAACATGCCAATGGCACCCCTATACAACAATACACCCAAGACACTTTCAGGGCTATAGGCCAGAATCGGATATGAGTTTGAATGGTTTCGTGACGACGAAGAAGTTGAGAAATGATAACCATAATGTAGAAGTGGCAAAGAATGTCCAAATCTCCAATGTTGTTGAAAGAGGCTATTCTACTACTCTATTATATACTGTCGATAGTTCAGTAGTGACGAAGGAGTATACAGTGATTAATGTTGACATTTTTAAATTAGATTGATTATTTGTAGGTTCGAGGTCTATAGATGAGAGATAGAGCTAATATGGATAATGTCCAAGTCTCAAACAAGTAATTCCTGACGTCTACGCCGCGATCAAATGTTGTTGACGGCTTTGTGGCTTTGCGTCTGAGGCTGCGGGGAAATTTCTAGGCTCCACTCGGGGGCCGGCATTCAACCGACCAACAAGGCTGGAACTTTCTGCAAACATCTTGGTTTCTGTCTTTTTCACAGCTTGATAGATTATTCCAACTTCAATCCATTCACGGCGCAACAAGCTCTGCTTCTCGACATTCCTCCCCGTCTCTCCCAATTGCCTTCCTTAGGAGATAAAAATTCGACTGATTGCGACAGCCCCCCTTAATGAATCAAGCTACAATTCTCCTCACGCGATCAACATAAACGTACGCCGATACAGATATCAACCAATATGGATCACCGTGAGGTCAAGCGTCAAGTTGACGCTTTGCAAAAAGCGGTCGCAGAAAAGAGTCCGGCCTCTGATATCATCGGCATCCTCGAGACGTTGAAGAAGGATGTTGTGCCTACTGAGGAGCTTCTCAGGGTGGGTTGTCACCTTTGCTTGCGAATTTGATGCGGGCAATGGGAGGTACTTTCGGCGAAATCCGAACAAAGCTGATATAATTTCCAGGCTACAAAGGCGGGAATGATTATTTCCAAGCAAAAGAACAACCCCAATAAAGAAATCGGCAGACTCGCCCTCGAGATTATCCAAAAGTGGAAGAAGATAGTTGAATCTGAGCGCATACACTCCAAGAAGCATCAATCCAAAATGGCCTCCTCGCCGCCGAAACACTCGCATACAGACTCGCCAGCAGCAACCAATGGTGATACCAGTTTCAAAGGCGATAAATCCAAGAGACGATGGGATGCGGAGAAGGTGGATATCAAACGCACTGGATACCCTACTCGAGATAACTGCGTCGGTCTTCTCTACAACGGTCTCGCCTTCATGTCTGAAGAATCAGCTACACGTCTCATCATCAAGGCTGTCGAAATCGAGCAGGCCGCGTTCGACGAATACAAGGGCGATAATGCGGAGTACCGCAGTAAACTCCGCTCCCTGTTCCAAAACCTCAAGAATCGCAGCAATCGTGAACTAGGTCCTCGAGTTGTATCTGGAGAAATCCCAGCCAGCAAATTTGTGACAATGTCTGCAGATGAGCTGAAGAGTGCCGAGCGGAAGAAGGAAGATGAAAAGATCAAGGCGGAGAACATGAAGAAGGCGCAGGTTCCGATGGCACAGAAGAGTATCAGTGATGCGCTGAGATGTGGCCGGTGCGGACAGAAGAAAGTCAGCTATAGTCAAGCACAGACTCGCAGTGCTGATGAACCTATGACAACTTTCTGCGAATGCACTGTCTGCGGTAACCGCTGGAAGGTAAGAAATCTCACCCTAAAAGTGTTACGAGGAACTACTAACAAGCATAGTTCTCTTGAGCAAGCGGATAGCGATTGGCGCAGTAGTATTATTACTTTTCACTTCTAGATTATTACTTATGGATGGGTTTGGGGTCTGGAGTTAAGGGGTAGCTGCAGTTGTATTCTTGCTACCTGCAATGGGGAGCGTTGTTTTAGCACTTAATGCCTAAGCAACGCAGTTTTCCATCTTCTCGTGGATTTTCCACGAGCATCATCTCGAATTGACAACTTGAAATTGCCCATGAGACATTTTTGCTTGGCGTTTGGGGCCCTTGCCACGAATGTAGCTTAGATTCCCTTGGAAGGATGGCTGATACCTATCACCAGCGTCTGTAGCTTAGACAGAGCAATAGAGATTTATACTAACAAATCTATCGAGTACTCTCTCATCTCTTGTCCTCGAACCCCAATACTTCGAGCAAGTCTGAGTGCTCATGTTCTTCTGCAATTCCCGCCTCTCCAACCAGTTTCCAGAACTTGCTGAGATGTCTTGTGCCACTGTCACAAAGTATAGTGACTATTCGACTCCCTCTGGGCATTTTCAGAGCAGTAGCAACGGCAGCAACACAATTCACAGAACTGCTACTCCCCACGAAGATCCCATCCTTCTCTACTAACCACCTTGCCATATCCATAGCCTGTTTATCAGTCACTTTCACAGCATCATCTATGAATTCTCTCCCGGCCTCAAAATTCTCCGTGAGGCGGTTGATCCCGATACCCTCTACAACAGTATCGACCTGCTGTCTCCTCCTTGTGCCCTCTTTTTCTGTATTCGAGAACATCACTCCGTGCTTGATCTTGTTGTAAAGCCCACTACCTTCGGGATCGGAGAGGACGACTTTCATTTTACCTGCAAGGCCCATTTCTTGCTTCAAGTATAAAGTAATTCCTGAGATGGTACCCCCTGTTCCAGCGCCGGCTATGAAGGCATCGATTTTACCTCCTGTCTGCTCGTATATTTCTGGCCCTGTGCTTTGGAAATGTGCTCGCCAGTTGGCACCGGATTCGAACTGGTCTGCAAAGAAACCTCTACTTCCATCTGTAGACGATGCTGTATGCTCCAGTGCTCTCCTTCTGGCAAGATTTACAAAATGCTCCGTGGATGTGATTGGTGCAGGTGTAACCCTCTCAACCTGTGCCCCTAGACGAAGTAATAAATCTGATTTCTCTATCGCTTGGTCATTCGGCATGCAGATGTAGCATTTATACCCCTTTGCCCTTGCCAAAGTAGCCAGAGAGATCCCAGTACTCCCAACCGTGCCTTCATATATCGTGTCTCCCCTCCCCGGAACCAGCAACCCTTTTTCCTCGGCGGTAAGGATCATGTTTAGCGCGACCCTGTCTTTGGGACTGTTTCCAGCACCGTTGAGGAACTCGGCTTTGGCGAAGATGAGACATCCTGTTGCGTCGGAGAGGGATTTGATTTTGAAAAGCGAAGTATGGCCGATTGTGCCTTCGATTCCAGCGGGGATGGGAGGAGGAGCTAGAGAGACGATGGATTGGCGGGACGGGAGGAGGGTGAGGTCTTCTAGTTTGACGGGCGGGAGATATGAGCTTGTTCGGCGCGAATCGCTGTGTTGGCCTCGGCGGCGTTGATATCGTCTTTCAAGGTCTGGGTAGAGGTCTTTGAATCCGAGGGTAAGTAGGATTCCTGCCGCAAAAGCAATAGCAATTGCGGCCGTACCATATGATGCCGGATGATTGTGCAAAGACATATCGTCACCTGTAACTTCTGGCCATTTTTCTGAGGTCCTGTGAGAAATCGTTGGAGGGGAAGTGGGGGGAGATGTGATGTGAGGTTTAAAAAAAGTTTGAAAGGGTCAGGGATGTTGGGAGCTTTGACGATTTGTGTGTTTTCGGAATTGGAGGAGCTCACGCAACAACTGCACGAATGTAACCACTATTCTATGGACTCCCCAATCATCTCGCGGTTGTTTAGACAGCTGTGTACGCATAAATACTGCGCGGCTTTGAGATCGCACTCGAGTTTGCCGTTTAGGATACGGAATGGCAGGGGAAGGCAGCTTAGGTGTATGTCGAGCAAGAGGGGCGATGGGCGGAGTGATGTGGATAGAAACGAGGATAAGTGGCAGCAGAGGAACGATTTGTTAACTGGAGATAAGGCGGAGGAGTACCAGAAGTTTCCTATGGTTACGGCAAACGAGCTGAGGGGAAGGAGAGATAGACCGCGGAGAGTGAAGATGCTCACTCGGGATTTTATTGAAGGTTGGTTAAAGCTCTCTAGGCATCAATCAGAGGCTAATTGCCCTCTAGATTCTCTTTATAATCCTTCTTATGGGTATTTCTCGAAGCAAGTGGTCATTTTTACACCAGGAGAACCCTTCGATTTCAATAGTCTTGAGAATGAACCTGAGTTCTACCGCCTCTTGGGGCAGAGATATACTGAATTCGAAGATAAACTGGATCGGAAGGAACCCAATGAAACACGACAGCTCTGGCACACTCCTACAGAGCTCTTCAGACCCTACTATGGCGAGGCAATAGCTCGATATCTCGTTGCACAATACAAACTCTCCCAATACCCATATCACGACCTGATAATCTACGAAATGGGCGCCGGAAACGGGACCCTCATGCTCAATATACTTGACTATATCCGCGATATAGAACCACACGTTTACCACCGCACGAAATATAAAGTAATTGAAATTTCATCCAACCTCGCAAAATTACAAGCAAATCACTTGGTACGGAATGCCCATTCGAGAGGGCATGCGAAACAGGTGGAGATTATCAACAAGAGCATCTTTGAATGGGATCAATACGTTCCAAGTCCCTGCTACTTCCTTGCCATGGAAGTCTTCGACAATTTCGCTCATGATGCTATACGATATGATCTTCAGTCCGAAGAGCCGATGCAAGGAACTGTCCTAATAGACGGCCAAGGCGATTTCTTTGAATTCTACGTCCCACATATCGATCCTGTTGCGTCTAGGTTCTTGCGAGTTAGACACGCTGCAACAGGGGGAAACTACCCTATGCCTATGCATCAAAGTAAGCTGGTTAGGAAATTAAGAAGTAGTATCCCCTTTACGCGAAATCTCAGTGACCCGGAATACATACCTACGAGGTTGATGCAATTTTTTGACATTCTCGGAAAATACTTCCCGGGCCATAAGTTGGTAGCGGCGGATTTTCACGAGTTGACCGAGACGGTTAAAGGGATCAATGCGCCGGTTGTGCAGACGAGATATAAGAGGAGGACAGTACCTGTTACGACGCCTTATGTGAGTTGATCTGTTAATCTTACGCTCTCGCTATCTTAACCCATCTCAAATATTGCACTTTACTAATAGTTGGGAATAGGTACATCAAGGCTATTTTGATATATTGTTTCCAACCGACTTCACCGTCATGGAATCAATATACAGGGCCATTACCGGCAAGCTTACGAAAGTTTCGTCCCATGAGGAGTTTTTGAGGAGGTGGGCCTATGTAGAGGAGACCGAGACAAAGAACGGGGAGAACCCACTGTTGGGTTGGTATAAGAATGCAAGCGTTCTTACTACCGTGTAGATATGGGATCGGTTAATGAATGATATGATATAATATCACTGCTGAGAAATGCAGATATGTACTGGGTTTTTACTGTAAAGTATGGGGAATAGTCTGGTGTCTGTCTACACATGGGTATGAATCAGAATACCGCATAAGCCTCTCCCTTGATTTAAACGGCCAGGGTAGACCAAACATGAAATGCACACGTGTGCTAGATCCTGAATTCCATCGCAAAATTCTCCTTTATAAAGTGATGAAAAAATAGTGAACTCTATCTTTTTATCTCATCTTATAGGGTTTCTCTTGATTGTTCAAAACCAAGATAAATTCAGGCTATTTTCGAACTTGGTCAGAACTCAAAAATTCCTTTTGAAAATCTCGCTTGCTGTCGGCCAACCATCACAACTCAACCCAACGTCATCCAACCACGACAACAGCAAACACAACTGGCAACCATGGCAAACTCAAAGTACGTGGACATTTTCGATCATGAATAAACGTGAAGCTAAGAAATGGTAGATATGAATATGTCAAGCTCTTCGAACAGCCGGACATCTTGCTCCCGAATACCTGGATCGTTGTCCGCATCGATGGGAGGGGCTTCCATAAGTAAGTGGCTTATTCGCCATGGCGAAATAAGAAAAGGCCTTGCTGACGGCAAATAGGTTCTCGAATAAGTACTTGTTTGAGAAGCCCAATGATAGGAGGGCGCTGGATCTCATGAATGCGGCGGCGAAGGCGGTGATGAATGAGTTGCCGGATATTGTGGTGGGGTATGGTGTTAGTGATGAATATAGGTTCGTTCTTCTTGCCCGCTCTTTCTTTCTTTTGTATTTTTAGAACGAGTCTCGCTGACTATTAAATAGTTTTGTGTTCCATAGGACTTGTACGCTGTTTGAACGGCGGTCTAGGTAACTACCCCGCTTCTTACCCTCATGCTCTACTTTTCTTTTAGAATTTTATTGATGAAGAAAATAGCAAACTGGTGACTACGATAGTTAGTACGTTTACAGCGTACTATGTTCATTTATGGGCTACGCTGTTCCCTGACACGCCGTTGACGCCGCCGTTGCCAAGTTTTGATGGGAGGGCGGTGTGTTACCCTACGATTGCCAATTTAAGGGACTACATGAGTTGGAGACAGGTTGATTGTCAGTCTTTTCTCCTCCATTTCACCTTCTATTCGTATTATTTTCAGATATTTGAAGCCTGCGCCTTGCGGAGAGGTTGTGATGTGAGAATAACTCAAAAGACGACGAGCTGAATGATATGGGATAGGTCACATTAACAATCTCTACAACACAACATTCTGGGCTTTGATTCAAATCGGTGGCCTAGATGCCAAGAGTGCCGAAAAGGAACTTGCTGTGAGTATAAGTTTCCTTGAATAGTGAGCTGGACTGACAAACTAGGGTTCATTGTCCGCGGACAAAAATGAGATACTCTTTTCGAGGTTCAAGATAAATTATAACAACGAGCCTGAGATATATAAAAAGGGCAGTGTGGTATTCCGAGACGTAAGTCGCCTCTCTCTTAACTTTCGCCGCTTGAATGCTAAAAGGGATTTAGTATGAGCTTGTGGAGCCGGGCGCAACACCAGAGATTTTGGAAGAGGGGTTAAGAGGAGGCTTCGCTCAAACGGAAATGTCAAAAACACAGGAAGAGAACGAGAAGAAGAGAAGGGCAAAGGCGAGGATTACGGTGCAGCATGTTGATATTATCAAGGATGAGTTTTGGGAGAGGAGACCTTGGTTACTTTCTAATAGGCCGGGGAAGATACCAAAAGAGCCGTAAATAGACTCAATTGATTGGCTAGCATTGACAAAACTCTACATGTCAATATGTATTGGTGTGTATCTTGGCCCAACTCCGTGAACACCTCGCTATGCTACAAACAGGTATACATGACTCCTAGTCCTCAATTTTTCCGTCGTTTGCTTTTCTTGTCTTCGGAAGACGAGTCTGCGGAGCTCCGGTCTGCTTCTTTTGCAAGCTTCTTCTGCCGTCTTCGTTCTTTGCGTTCCTCTTTTGTCTCGGACTTATGCTCCGCTTCGTCTGCGGTAGCTTCGGTCTCAGGTGTTTCGATACCATGAGCGTGCTTTCCTGAAAGCTTTTTGGCAGCTTTCCTAGCCTGCCTCTCTTCCTTCGTTTCAGAGTGTTCTTCGGGATCCTCTTTCTTCTCAATTGTCAGCGCTCGAGCCTTCTCGGCCGCTTTTCTGGCCTTCCTCTCCGCCTTCGTCTCTAATCCTTCCGAGTCTGCACTTTCCACACCCTTCACTGCCAGTTGATCTGCCTTCTGAGCTTCCCTGGCAGCTTTATGAGATTTATGGTCCTTTTTGGTGTCTAACTTTGCAGTTGCTTCCGACTCCAAGTCGCTCGTAGTATTGCTTGCTGATTGTGCTCTCTTAGCAGCCCTCCTCGCTTTTCTCTCCTCTTTTGATTCTGACGATTCTAGTATCTCAGTCCCCGAGTCCCGAATGGAACCCTGCGCAGCTTTCGACTTCCCAGTCGCCTTTCCCAGTTTCCTCTCCTCGTTAGCATCAATTGATGCTGGCATGTCTGTCTGTGAATGCTTCACAGCATCTTTGGCCTTTTTTGCAGCTTTCCTAGCTCTCCGCTGCTCCTTCGTCTCATCCTCGTCCCCACTCCGTTTTCTCTTCTTTCCCTCTTGCTCGGCAGAACCCTCACTCTCGGGCGTAAGCGTACCACTTAATGGCTCCCCCCTAATGAAACTTGCATAGAGGCCGCCCCCACTCCCAACCCATTTTGCACCGCCTTTTGCTACCATATCCAAACCTCCGTTCGTGAGAGTCTGCACCACCTTGCCTTCCACACTCGTATCCAATCCCTTCAAAGAACTATCAAATGCGTCCATCCACCACATATCGCTTGTCCTGTGCTGTTTCTTGCCAATGCCCATATTGTCCTGTTTGCGGGAGACGAGGAGGGGTCTGGAGAGACCGATGCTATTCGAGGTCGGGTGGAGGGAATTGCCATCGCCACGCCAGCCTTGGGAGGTGAGAAGAGCGTAGGCGTCCATTATGAGAGCTGGCTACAATTTCGTGGGCTTGAAATGCGCACAGCTAAAATTATTGCTATTTTTCGTCGTAGTCTCGAGCCCGATTTCGATGCATGTAAAGTTCAACTTTTTCTTATCCGCGAAATAATTTTGGCAATCTTAGCGCAGGAGATAAACTTATGTAAGCAGACATGCTTTCAGCTGGTGCAGCAACATCAGTCAATGTAGCAAACCTACCTGTCTACTACTAAGTTCCAAGCGTCCTACATCTTCACGACATCCGTAATTTCTTGTAAAATATTGCCTACTCATGATGTCTACCACTTTATACCGAAGCATTCCTCTTTACCTCCTTATAAATCGGCTCTGAGTCTCCAAGAACCGACTTCACCATGCCGTATCTTCCATATGAAGAACCTGGAATCACCACAATCCTCTCTCTCGCATCCTTCCTTCTCCTTCTCAATGGAATTCGCTATGTTCTTGATCGCATACTATACTGTGGTATTATCGGAGAGATTCTTATCGGAATGATCTGGGGACTTCCTGTGGGAGGGACAGCATGGCTAAGCAAGGGTACACAAGAAACAGTCCAAGCATATGGTTATCTGGGACTCATTGGATTAGTGTTTGAAGGAGGCCTTAGTATGGACCTTTCTATGTTGCGTAAAACCGTCTTTCTGTCGATTTCTATTGCAACAGTTGGTCTTCTAATGCCTATTGCCTTGTCCTTTATCCTGCTGGTATTGCCGTTCCCAAGCAGTTCTGCGACAATGTATCCTACTCCTTTAGCTGGATTCTCCGCAGGAGCTTCGTTGTGCTCTACTTCTTTGGGAACTACTTTCGCTATTCTGTCTTCTGCCAATTTGTTAAGTACAAGAGTGGGAACGGTACTTGTTGGCGCGGCAATGATGGATGATGTTGTTGGATTGGTCATGGTCAACATTGTGACAACACTTGGAGATGGAGGAATGGGTGGATGGCAAATAGCTAGACCTATCGCCGCTAGCTTCGGGTTACTTCTTGTCACATTAGCAGTTGCGCCTTACATTCTCAAGCCAATTTGGAATTGGCTCTATATCTTTTTCGAGGAAGGGCCCGTCACGGGGAGTTCTAAAAAGTGCTTCCGGACAACAGCTAGTCAGCTTGCCAACCGCATTCCGCATATATTTTTCATGCTCTCGACAGCAGTACTTATTATTTTTGTCACTATAGCCTCTTATATTGAAACCTCCGTACTGTTTGCTGCCTTCATTGCTGGTGGGGTGGTTAAGTTTCTTTACGGGGTTCAAGCAGAAGGAGATTCCACAAATCCCAGCAGTCCTTCGAACATGTATAAAATATACTACAAGTCACTAATCGAATATGTTCTAGCACCTTTCTTTTTTGTAGGTTCCATCCCTCCACCTTTGCTTGAAGAATTTGAGAGAATGACTGCTAATCACAAGTATACAGGCTTCTATTGGTTTTTCTATCCCTATCACAGACATGTTCAGAGGCCCAATTGTATGGAAAGGAGCTATCTATTCGATATTGATGGTACTTTCCAAAGGGCTTGTCTGTTTAGTAATTTATCTGGAATTCTTTATAAAGCTATGGACGAGGCGGAAGCCCAACCGCCACCAACCAAGCCCGAATATGATCTCCGACGTAACATCGAATCGGCTTCATATGAGCCAAACTACATCCGTCTCTCTAGGACCGCCACATACTATTGCTCTACTCGTCGGGTTTGCCATGATATCTCGTGGTGAGATCGGATTCTTGATCGCTTCTCTGTCTCAGAGCTCTGGGACTTTGGGCCTACAACACCTGGATGGGACAAAAGTATTATCGTCCAGTGAAGACATATTTCTAGTAATTGTCTGGGCTGTGGTTTTCTGCACAATCACGGGCCCGATTGGGGTTGGGATAATAGCCAGGCGAATCCGTCAAGTCAATTCAAATCACCCGGGATGGATATGATATCCTTGGTAGAGGATATCTCACCTCTCAGTCGGCTATCGACACCATCCAATAATTCCACAGAAAAGCAGCCATATTCCCTCCCTCGTCGAAATATGAAAGAAATAGAAAAGCCGAACATGCCCTTATTGAGAACCGGAATAAGCTCATCCCTTAAGCATAGGTAGAAAAACATTCCGCCACTATCCTTTCGAGAAACCCTCTATCGGATCCCACCTGACCCTCCACATTTTATTAGACTTGAAATTTTTGCCTGGCCATGTAGGGACGAGGAAGAATGCGCATCTCAGTAAAAACAACAAGACCGCGTTCCAGCTTGCCAATATTGTCCATCCTCTATTTAACCTTATCAACCTCATATGACCATACCACTCGACATTTCTTCAAAAAGAGAAGCGTCTTCGCAACTTCCGTTTTATCGTCCAAGGCGACCATGTAGTGTCTCTCAACAGCACGTTGCATAAGCTCTACGCCACGGTGAATAGCTCCAAGGCTGTCAAGAATCTCGTCTCTGGACTTCTTTGAGTGGCGTTTACACTTCTTCTCGTCAATTGCCGTCTGAAGAATCACGCAAATCATCTTTAGCTTGCCAAAGAACTTTAAAGTGAATCAGCCTAACGCAATTCAAGAAGGGGGGACGGAGCTTACAGTGTTCAGAGCAGGGTAGAGACGGTGAACTCCAATTCCTACAAATGCTGACTCTCGATCCATGTCCACGTCTCGTCCTGTTTGCTTCACCAGATCGCCCAAGACCCTCAACTTATCCGTGAGCGGTAGCTTGCCCTTGGTCTTTTTGGTGTAGTACTTCAAAGTAGACAGCTCCATCGCCTTCGAAATGGCTTCGGATGTTTGATCTGCCTTTTCGCCAAGCTCGATGAGGAACGTCAGGATATTTCCGCATGTAATCATTGGCGTGATAGGACGATTATCAAACGAGAATGGGTTGGCACGAAAAGAAGAGTCGCTGACGGGGTCGCTCGTGGTGCGACTCGACGTAGCCGTAGCTGACTGGCTTGATGAGAAGGCATTGGAAGCGTACGACGAAGTGCTAATTGGATCGTTCATGATGCTGACGCGCTCAAACGAGCTGGATCGTCCTGGCGAGAAGAGATTGGATTCGCGACACGAAGTCTTGCTGGGAGTGTTTCGATCTGGCAGTGGGATTTCTACCAGGAGCGGCGATATTGACCGCGTAGAGGAACGTGGAGTTCGTGCTGGCTCCGACTCGGTGTCGTAGAATGGCTCTTGATAGTATCTAGTCATGACTACGGCTGTGCAAGACGAAGACTGGTCGGGAAAAGAATAGAATCCGAGTTGAAGATTAGTGGTTGTAGCGGCTCGGATGAGAAATCGGCTAATAAGAAGTATATACCTTCGGAGGTGGTGAAGAGGTTCACTTTTGGAGTCGGTTAATTCACGTGTTGTAGAAAGGGGAGACAATACTAGGCTTGGTCTGATAGCGAGATGGTATTATGCTGGAAACGTTTAAAGGTTGATGTGTCTTGGTTGGTTCTTTGGGTTTCTGCTTAAGTATCAGATGGCCAACACCCTTTTGGGAAGGCTGCATTTCACTTTCATTTTGTTCAACTGGGCAAGTTAAATTGGTGGGATTATTCACTATAACGTATTCACCTTTGATGAATGGGAGTTTAGATGCTTAAAGCTGAGTGATTGGTCCAATTCCGGACCAAGCAAAGCAAACATATCTTTTTGATCCAACTACTTCCAATTAAAAATATTTCTTTTTTGGACGACTATAACTATAAAAAACACATATTTAGCTAATTAATATTAGACATTCTTTATTTAGGCTTGTAGTATGCAAAGGTGAGCTTCAACCCTGAAAATCCGCCAGCATGCAATGCCATCCATAACTGCACATCAGCTTTGCATTTCTCTTCCCTCATTCACAATACACATAACCCTTCAACCCTATCATCTACCTACAGTACCACCAAACACTATGAAAATTTGGACCACTAAATTAAACTAATCTAAAGCGACTAAGTGAGTCCTTTATAGTAGAAATCCCTTGTTTAGATAAACCACAAGTTGAGGTGAGGATGTTGTAACTTTCGCGTAGCCCGGATTTTTAATTGAGTAATTTAATACTTAAAATACGTAATTCCGACTCATCCTTACCTGGATTCTGAGAGAGGTTGCGGTTTAGGGTTGCGAGGGAGTTGGAGTGAATGAGGGTATGGATGGATGTATGTGCGTATGTGTGTATGCTGAAGATATGATGGAGGGGTAAGTGTATGGGGGTTGGGTTATGAGAGTTGCTGGATGGTGAGGTAAGAAGGATTTGGGATGTACACTTCCGCGGCCTTTTTTTTGCACACCCGGTATCATTCTCGTGGGGACTTGGAATCTCGTCGTATATGCGGGATGAGGTTCGGTTATACACGATCTAGGGGAGAGGGGGTCAAGGGAAAGATAAAAATATGGATATTTTGTAAAGTGAGGTGTATATTTAATTAAATATGTCTATCTGGTTTTATGATACCAATACTCCCCCCTCGCTCGGTATCCAAGAACCTGTATTAGTATATATTATACAATCCCATCCTTCTCTTCTCCTATCTATCTCATCCGGAACTCCAAACGCCTTATGCACCAATCATCTCATCATAACCCCCTTCCACTCAAGCCCTACTCTCACCCTCTTTTTCGGTTTCCATCCCGGTCTCTAACCCACTCTCCATCCCATTCTCCGCATCCACAACTCTCCGATCCCCAATAAAGCCCTGCTGCGTCTTATGCTCCTGATCTAGAGTATATCCCTTCATGAACAGACTCGCTACCAACGCCACCGCACTCAATGCACACATCACGATCCAAATCGTCTTCAAGCTATCGTTATACGCTTTGATCAAATCCCTCTTCTGCACCCCCTCCGCCATCCCTTTGATAACGCTCACCAACGCCGTCGCATCCTTACTATACTGCGTCGCCAGCGGCGCTAGATCCGGATACGAGGCCAACTTCTTCTTGATCTGGTTCTGGAACGTCACACCCCCGATAGCGACCCCGAGCGATTGACCGAACGTGCGGATGAAGGCGTAGAAGGCGGCTGTGTGTCCCGCGTCTTCTTGCCGGGCGGCGGCCTGGATGCCGAGGCCCATGGCTGGGAAGAGCATTCCAGTGCCGATAGAGACGCAGATGTTGAGAAAGACCCAGCCCGGGATGCTGGTGGTGGGTTCGAGGAGGACGAGGAGGCCGGCGCCGAGGGTGGTGAGGAACCAGCCGGCCCAGACGGCCCAGCGGTAGCGGCCGGTGATGGAGCAGACGATGCCGACGATGACGGACATGGCTTGGGTTGAGTTAGCTTTTGGGGGGTCTGGATGAGAGAGTGCTGGGGGACTTACGAGCTACGAATCCGGATTCTGGGAGGATGGCGACGCCGGAAATTATGGGGGTGTAGCCTTGCACGGCTTCGTAGTAGAGGGGGAGGAAATAGAGCAGACCCCAGAGGACAATGCCGTGAATGAGGGTTTCAAAGTAGGAGAGAAGCAGGGTGGCATTGCTGAAGATGCTAAGCCGGATGATGGGCTCGACATTGTTGCCTGGGAGGAGATTACCGTCTGAATCGAAGGCTCTAGATGATAATCTCCATTCATAAAGGCCAAATCCAATGACACCGGCAGCGCCGACTAGGAGAGGGAAGAGAGTCCGCCAGGAATCCCAAGCATACATGATACCACCCCATGTTAACGGAATCATGAAAGACACTGTTGATGCAACGAAGATGACGGAGCCAAGCCAGTCGAACCTGCGGATTTTGGCTAAGAGATCGCCTACAGTCTCGTTGAGCTTGAGGAAAAAGAAGACGGCGATGGACCCGGTGCCGATAATTGGGACATTAATCCAAAAAATCCAACGCCAGCTGACATTTTGAGCAAAGGCTCCGCCCATCATAGGCCCAGTGACGGATCCAATTGCCCACATGGAGCCTAGATAGCCAAACTTGGATTTGTTAGACGCGTGCCGGTAGTGTGCAAGTGGATCGACTTACCCAAGCGCCTCGAACGGAGAGGGGAACCAGATCAGTGACAAGAATTTCTCCGAGGGTTAATATCCCACCTCCACCGATACCTTGAATGCTTCGGCCGACGAGCATCATGGTGAAGTTTGTGGCTACTGCCGCGACGATAGATCCGACGGCAAAGAAGAGCGAAGAGGCGAGAACCAACTTAAGGGCCGAGGTTAGCTGGAGCTCGTCTAGAGTATAGGAGGAAAGTGTACCTGTTTCCTCCCAAAGACATGGCTAAGTCCCGCAATAACGGGCTGAAAGACAGCGGATGTGACCAAAAACGATGTCCCACTCCAAAAGGCCTCGATGGCTGTCCCGTGGAGTTTCTCGGTGATGATAGGAAGCGCGATAGAGAGGGAGGTGGCGTCGAGAGCTGCCGCGAGTGTTATGACCGCGATGGAAGCAAAGGCCAAGATGAAGCTTCGAGTAGGTTTGAATTCTGGCTGGACATTGTCGAGAGCTGGAATGCTGGGTGGTTTTTCAATCACCGATGCGTTGTCATTTTGGAGAGTTGGGGCTTGACTGGAGGGCTTGTCTTGCGTGGATAGAGCAGTCGGGAGAGACATGATGGCACGCAATAAGGGGGTAGGTAGCAGATTAGAAAAAGCGGAAGAAGCTTGAACGCCAACAAGGCTCCAAGAGAAGTATAGAAGAATACCCAAAGCCAAGCTTGAGAAACGAAGATGGTAAAAGAGGCTTCACTTAAAAAGCTGCTGCTAAACGGCCGGACTTCCAACCATGTGCGAGCATAGTTTTGCTTTATAGAAATGACGGTTCCGACTGGAAAGATGAATGACAACGACGAAAGCGGGTGAGGGAATGAAGGATGCCTAGCGGTCTTGGATGCTGGGAGCGACATGGGGGTTGTTCGGCCGGGTAGAGGGTTTCAACGAAAAAACCCCAGTAGAATCGGCTCAATAGCATTTACGAATGCGAAGAGACAATTCGATGAGAGAGAGAGAAATGGAGTCTAAACTTACGTGTAGCTCGCTCTCCTCAACATAGACGGATGAACTTCTACCCACTGGTTGATCGGGCAGACATTGGACCGCTGGATGGACCAATGGAGAAGAGAAGCGGCGAGGATTGTGGGGAAGAGACCGAGTCAGTTGGATTAGTCAAAGGGAAGAAAGAGAGGCCGAAGCTGACTGACTTATGACTGACTTGTGGCTTGCTATGATGGTTGTAGTTTGGAGTAGCGCTCACGATAGAAGGGAAGAAAGGCTATTTAGCGACTAGGAAATAGACGAGGAAATATCAAGTTGACACCTCAGGCTCTCGATATCACGACTATGCTCGGGTTCGGAAGCGATTAACCTTAGCCGTTCCGAGTATCTCTTCGGCTCTTTTAAATAGATCTTACGTCCGGTAGCTGGTGAGGCTGCATAGTCTGAGTGCAAGATGCCAACCAGATTCTTCAAGCAGGAAGTGTCTACTTGGTATTTACGGCGCAGGGGGAATAGTAAATCCGAAGCGCTTTTCCCTCGGACAAACTCCAACCCGGTCAGCTGATCCCGCGAGATTACGCCGTGGGCAAGGCTTCTTCCGTGCGTATACGGTACTTGGGATCACTAGCGTCTAGCACGAACGAATAGCGACAACGAGGCTGAGCTGCCCACAACATAACACACTTATACAAAGAAGCATGTTGGGTCTTCGTCTTCCCTTCGGTGTGCCATCCATCGAAGACTTGGCTGTACCGGCCGTTTCTGCTATCATTTTCTTCCTAGCTTACACTTCGCAATACCTCTTCTTCTATATCGAACCGGGCCCCCTCACCCCGCGCGAGGCCGTATTGTTTAATGTGCTCGCGCTCGCCGTCTGGGTGTGCTATGACAGGGCGTGTACCGTCGATCCCGGACGGGACGGATGGGTGCGAAGAGTCGATTTAATTATAGACGACGAAGATGGCGACGAAGGCCGAGAAGATGACGGAGAGGACGGGGAACTGGCCAGGTTGAAGAAGGGCATGCGGTGGTGCAAGAGATGCGAGGCTGTCAAACCCCCGAGAGCCCACCACTGTAGGACATGTGGAAGGTATGTTGGTCATTTTGGATTCGAGTTCGGAGCTCCGACTGATGCTGTTCAGGTGCATCCCCAAAATGGACCATCATTGTCCATGGACTTCGAATTGCGTCTCGGAGACCACATTCCCGCACTTCATAAGATTTGTCTTCTACGCCGTTCTCGGCATGTCGGTTCTCATGTATGAGCTCTTCAAGAGACTCCTGGTGATATGGAGTAATAGGAATCTGCCGGCATATCTCGGTCCCCCGGTCTGGGCTATGGTTCACCTCCTCATCCTCCTTGTTTTCGACGGCATTGTAGTCCTTGCGGTTGGCGTTCTTCTCGTGCGATCTCTCTACAGCATGAGTATAAACACGACCATGATTGAGAGTTGGGAAATCGAGCGACATGACGCGCTAGTTGAGCGGGCCCGAAAAACAGGCGGATATGTTTACGCAAATGGGGGACAGCGGGTACATGTCGAGTATCAAGAGTTTCCCTACGATATTGGAATCTGGAAGAATATATGCCAAACGATGGGTACCAGCAACCCGATTATGTGGTTCATGCCCTTTGGAGGTGCACCTAGCATAAAGAATGCTGGAAGGTACGAAACAAATGGGTTCGAGGATGATAGTAAAGTCTGGCCGCCTCTTGATCCCGAAAAGATGTCCAGGGTTCAGCATAAGTACAATGCAGAGACGGACATTAGAACTTATACCAGCGTTGACGAGGAGAAAGAGGCTTTTAGAAAGAGGCAACAAAAAGACTATGAAAGATACAATCACAAGGAAGAGGCTGATGGCGACGGAAATGAAGATGAATACGAGAGCGAGTGCGAAGAAGGCTTGGATGGAGAAGAAGGCTGGACTAACGCAGAGGGTGATCGTCTGAGAGACTATGGCGTAGACGAGGAAGCGGAAATTATCGCTGATGATGAGATACCTTTGGGAGAACTCTTACGACGCCGAAAAGCAAGAGCGGCCGAGCTGCAATAGAAGACGGGTATATCCGCAAGGCCCAACTGAAGCCAGATCTAGGTTTAAAAGGGCTTCAGTCGACACAACTCTCAACCTGGAAGCTTACTTGTTGGAGGGCTCAGAATAAGAGCTAGACATCCGAACCTTAGGGAAAGTCATCCCTTATTCAACAATTCGTATGAAGACCAAGCTGTAAGTATTTTTCCGGCGGTAGGGAAGCCCGGAAGTGCATACGCCCCCTTGAAGTTCAATGCTAGCTCCCCTACTTTCGTCCCATGCGCCATTGGACTGTTGAGGCCAAAATCTCGAGAGGCTGGTACCACCCCCGCCAACAGAAATATACGAAGATGTTCCCCTCGGATCTTGAGCAGCCATAACTCTGTCAGCCGCCAAGATTCCAAGGCCGTATCGGTACAGTCGGGAACGGTTGAATACCAGACAGATCTGTCCGACGGCGAAGTCCCTTTCTAGAGAATCCTGCAACGTCACCATGGCATGTCAAGCGCCAATATATTTTTTTTTGCACTCCCCAAGTTTGTCTTCCACCTTTGCATCCAATCTGAAATCGGAAATTGTTTTTTCTTCTACCTCGGGCTTTTTGGGCCCCTTTCACAGCAAGATTGTGTTCGTTCCCAACGCAGACAATTACGGATAGAAGGGATTTTTACCGCTAAACTTACCGCTAAACTTGCGGTAATCGCTCCGCATTTGCTGTCACGGTAGGCGATATGACAAAAACGCATAGAGCATCGGGATCAGTAGGTCATACATGTCCGCTTTCGTACCTCGCATTCTACATACATCCTCGGAGGCTTTCCGATAGACACAAGTCAAACTCCCATCCAGTTCCTGCTTCTATCGCGTCTTTATTGGCATGCATTCATTTGTGAAACGGCTGAATTTATCGCCATGTCGTTGTTTGTTTGCTAAACTTTCGAGTTCCGACGTATAATTTAAATCGGGGCCCCTTAATTTGTACAACACCGCCACGGTCACAAATTTACAGTTTGTTTCCACAGGAAATTCAAGTGTTTCCAGTACATGCCAGAGCTGAGATGAAAGGAAACTCCCAGAACACGATTGGTCCTTCGGAGGGCGTTCCTCATCTTACGGAGGTACGTGGTACCGGAAAAATTCCACTCGTAAACTCAAATTGGCAAAGCCCATCTCCCCACACTTTACCTCAACCTGCTTCACACCTGCTGACTTGACTTAATATAAAACGTTGGCCGATGAGCCGGTCCGTCGACCAAGGCGGGGTAGTACCCACCAAAACAATCTACTCGAGCCAATCGTAGTATTACCGACTCTGGGCTGCACCGCCACGCGCAAACAATGGATGGGCGAGTGGGGGACGCGGTGGTCAAACGGGGGCCGGAAGCTTACGATTAAGTTTCTTCACCAAAAGATGGGTCGTTGCGGTAAGTTCTACTGTGTACGGCTCTTCGACTCTGGGACTTGCTGCTTGCCGGACCGTACAAGCGAAATGGAGGTTCCTCGCCGCCAGACCCCCCAAGTTTTCCAATCGGCTGTCCAGTTCGGGGATGGCCTGGCAATCCCCTTCATCTTCTTATTCAGATCAGGAGGCTGAGATTGAGTAGCATCGAGAGGCGCCGGGGTAAAGCGCCATCGTGGATCCGGGGTTCACGGCCCGCATTAAGGTTGTTCCACCTAGTCGACGTTTAACTGGAAGCATTCACTGTCAAACGTTGTTCCTCAATCCTCTCATGACCGCTCCCTCCAATCTTGCCCCTTCTTGGAAATTCCATGTGTGCTAGGTGACGCTGCCAAGCCGACGGGCCTGAGAAGCCGAAAAGACGGGTCTGATCGACCAAGGTGGTCTTCGAAAGTTGAGATGGAAACCTAACATCACCCTTCAAGGTCGATTTCACAGGAACGATTCTGCAATGTTCCGATCTCCGTCCCCGCAAGGGCTGAGTATAAAGTGAAGATAGTTCCCCTTACATTGGCCTCATCCTCATCCTCATCCTCATCCTTCTCGATCAATCAATCACTCCCCTTAACCTACCTCAAAATGTCTTCACTCGTCCTCCTCACATCTCTTCTTGCTGCTGTCGCAGTAGGTCAACAGGCTGGCACCTTGACCGCGGAAACTCATCCCGCGCTTACTTGGTCATCTTGCACATCAGCGGGCAGCTGCACGTCTGTCAGCGGCAAGGTCACTTTAGATGCCAACTGGAGATGGGTGCACTCTTCCACCGGTACCAACTGTTATACCGGAAACACTTGGGATGCTACACTCTGCCCTGACGATGTCACTTGCGCGGCAAACTGTGCCCTGGACGGCGCATCTTACGCCAGCACATACGGAATCACCACCAGCGGAAATGCCCTGACCCTCGACTTTGTCACTGGTAGCAATGTTGGCTCCCGTGTCTACCTCATGGAAGATGATTCCACATACAAGATTTTCAACATGTTGAACCAGGAGTTCACCTTCGATGTCGATGTTTCGCAGCTCCCCTGTGGTCTTAACGGAGCTCTTTACATGACATCCATGGCCGCTGATGGAGGAGAGTCTCTTTACCCTACCAACAAGGCTGGTGCCAAATACGGTACTGGATACTGTGATGCGCAATGCCCACGTGATCTCAAGTTCATTAACGGAGAGGTAAGAACTTGCTTCGATCAACACATGCCGTCTTACTAATGTCTAATTTTCAGGCTAACTCTGCCAACTGGACCGCCTCGTCCAACAACGCCAACACTGGTGTTGGAGGTTACGGATCCTGCTGTGCTGAGATGGATATCTGGGAGGCCAACTCCGTATCCACTGCTGTCACTCCCCATTCGGCTGATCCCGTCACTCAAAACAGATGCACGGGTAACGATTGTGGCGGAACCTACTCCACTCCCAGATATGGCGGAAATACCGATCCTGACGGATGTGATTTCAACACCTACAGAAATGGCAACACCAGCTTCTACGGACCTGGAAAGACTGTCGACACCTCTTCAGTCTTCACTGTTGTCACTCAATTCATTACTGATGACGGAACTTCGAGTGGCACTCTATCTGAGATCAAGCGATTTTACGTTCAAAAGGGTGTGACTTATGCCAATGCCGAGTCGAATGTCGCAGGTCTTAGTGGAAACTCCATCACCACCGAGTATTGCACCGCAGAGAAGGCAATCTTCGGAGGCGAAGACAGCTTCACAGCACACGGGGGTATGGCATCCATGTCCAGTGCCTTGAAGGGCGGTATGGTCTTGGTTCTCTCTCTTTGGGATGATTATGCTGCCAATATGCTCTGGCTTGACTCCAACGACCCAGCTACTGGTGATGCATCTACCCCTGGTGTCGCACGTGGCGATTGCGCTACCACCTCTGGCGTCCCAGCTCAGGTTGAGGCCTCCAGCCCATCCGCAAAGGTTATCTACTCCAACATCAAGGTCGGACCGATCAACAGCACCTTCGCTTCGGGAGGCTCCGGATCCACCGGACCTTCCTCCTCATCGACATCTCTCCCTGTTTCATCATCCACGAAGGTCTCCAGCACCACTAAGGTTTCTACCACGCTGGTCTCCACCACCTCCTCAACCAGCACTGGTGTTGCTCAAAAATGGGCCCAATGTGGCGGTACTGGCTATACGGGACCCACGACTTGTGTGGCCGGATCCACCTGCACCTACTCGAACGCTTACTACTCCCAATGTCTGTAAGCGTACTCGATCGAAGGACAACAGAGAATAGAGAGAGAGAGAGATGATAGAGCTTGATAGAGCTTGACGGTTATAACCCCCTTCTTTGTATATAAATTTCTTTCATGATGAACATAAAAAAGGGTTTACGAGTATCTGCTTCTTACGCATGGGGGTCCTCCAACGAAATTGTTTCTCGATAAACATACACACTCAACATGCAAACATTTACGAGTCTCTACGAGGCTGGGATACACTTTTTTGTACATAGGTTTTTGGATGGAGAGAGAGAAAGAATTATGATAGGGATGTTATGAACTTTAAGTCTCACTTTTTTTAATGTGCCGTGATTCGTGTGACTTTGTTTTGTTTTGGGGTTTCGGGAATGAAGGTTTGACTTGACTCGTGTGGGAATAGGGCCTTGATTTTTTGTTGCATATTTTGTCTTTTTCCTTTTTGGTGGAGAAAGGTAAGATGGGATAGGATGGGACGGTAGGTAGATGCTTGCTGCACTTGAGAAATGAACGAGTGCAATTTGAATAGGTTTCATTTATAACTGATGTTTTCGATCCTCGGCATTCTTCACATAAAGATACAAACACTATATAAGTGGGCAGGTAGCTAGGGGGTAGCTACTGTAAAATCCCACGACGTCTGGTTGATTAATTGGAGTCTAAATGCTCCCACGGCCCGAAAAAAACCACTTTCTAAACTTTAACATTAGGGATCATATATACTTTCGCTGATCCACCGGGCCTCCGGAGATGACATGCTCAGATCTGCCGCGTCGAGAGTGGATGGATGGGGGTTTATTTTGGCTTTTTCGCTTGGCGGCGTGCGAGATAAAGTGCCGGTTTGTTCCTGGGCGCTAAGCTAAACAAGCGAGAGATATAGATGGGATGGGAGGGTAAAGTGAGTCGATTGTCGTCTAGAGTTTTGAAACGGCCTGCGGTTTCAGGAATTTTCCGGATTGTTTGGATGGATGAATGAATGTTTGCGGTTTAGATTGAATAGAAGGGGGTTGTTAATGAGGTCTGGGTTTGGGTTCGAGTGAGATATAGTAGGGTAAAGTTATTTAATATAATAGTGAATCTCGTTAAGATTGTTAATTAAGATTGTCAAAGAAGAGAAAACTGTAGTAGGAACGAACTTGTTATCTTATCCGATCCTCATTACTATGTGCCGTGAAAGTGAACAAGGAGGGGTAAACCGAGGAGGGGTAGCAACGTCATCACCGCATAAACACAGGGGTCAAGCGAGCACAGCAACCCCACCAGGCAGCTGAGCTCCAAACACCCAACTTCTCAACTCCCTCCCTCCACCTCATCAACTCAACCCGTCACGAATTCATCCAGAAACCCAGTCTCAAAACTCTAAATTCGATATATTAACCAAGGTGCGTGATTGTGTTCCTAGTCTGGCCTCTCGATTCGGCCCGGGTTGCCTGGGGTGCGGAGGGGGGGTAATGGTGTGGTGAACTTCGTGGCTGATTAGGTGGGATTTAGAAACGGCAGGATGAGTAGTAGAGAGTATTATGATGAGCAGCAGGGCGGTGGGGATAGGAGGGGACAAGGTGGTCGCCAGGAGTATGGCGGTCAACAGCAAGGTGGTTATGGTGGTCAACAACAACAACAACAACAACAAGGCGGATACGGTGGAGAGCAGCAGTCTCATGGCGGAAACTATGGGGGTGGTGGCGGATACGCAAATACCGATGATGATGATCTGAGGGGTGCTCAACAACACGCCCAGCAACATGCTGGCGACTCCGGGGATTCGAATATCTTCTCGAGTGTCTTGGGTGCCCTGAGCCAAAACAAGCACCATATCGCCAACCAACCAATCGACGAACAAGGTAAGACGACCTCGCTCAAAACTAAAGGCCTTTCCTAACCCCGAGTTCAATAGATGCAGTCCAGTCTCACCAGCAATTCTACGGCGGCGGTGGAAGCTCCAACCAACAAGCGAGCTCCGGCTCGATGGGAAGCGCAGCTGCCATGCAGGCCCTGAAGATGTTCACCGGCGGCGGAAGCGGCAATTCGCAGTCTGGAAACTCGCAGAATGCGTTTATAGGCATGGCGATGGGGCAAGCGAGTAAGCTTTTCGATAGCCAGGCTTCGCAGGGAAACGTGGCTTCGGGGGCGAGCAAGGAGTCGGCTATCCAGCAGGCGGGGGAGATGGCGCTGAAGCTGTATATGCAGAGTCAGGGCAAGTCGAGCGGGGTTTCTGGGCTGATGGGGATGGCGAGTAAGTTTCTTTGAGGGGGGATGTTTGCTTTTGAGGTATGGGGGTAGAGAGAGATGTTTTGTGAGGTTGGTGCGTGGTTTTGGTAGTTATGCAATGAAAACTTAGACTGGTGGAAGTTGTGTGTTTTGTTGACGGATTCAAATTCTAAGTACCTCGATTTTGCATCTATTTATCAATAACTCAAGCTGCGTCACCAGAACCACTTAGTTATGGTTGAAGATACGCGGTGTATGCATCAATTCCCCTCTCTATCGATTTCTAACATTAATTTTTACACCCATCCTTCTACTGTCCCCTTTCAACTTCAATATCAAAAGTGGAAATATCCTTCTCCCTCAATCCTCGAGATGGATATATACCAGACACTAAACTTGAAAGAAGTGACCTGAGGATTTTGGATATCAATCAATATCACAATCCCTTATGAAGGCGTCAGAGGAATGATGCAGCACTGCGATTCTGCTCTTCAAAGGGAGGTTGGGTATCATTTACGGAATAAGAGTCGACAGGGAGGAGGGTTTATATGATATGTCTGTATGTCTGTAGGCTAGGTTAGGCTAGACTAGGTTTTATCGTTAGGCTATGTACTATATTTATTGTATTGTTAAATTTGTCATTATTATGTATTAATACTCTATTTTGCTCTATTCTTTGTTTTCTGGATGGGCTCGCAATGGTGGGAATGTATACTGCGTCTGTGGGGTTTTATTTATTCCTGTGCTTTTGATTTTTATTCGTGGGGTTTTGTGGTAGCTTGCTGAAGGAGCTGAGGTTTTTATGCGGGCGTTTAAGGGATTTGGTTGGTGAGATATTAGAGGGCTGGGGGTTTGAGATTGGGGTTTTGGGGAGATTCGAAGTTAGTTTAGTTGTGGGGTTTGTGACATGGAGAGATATGGAGTTGGGTGGGATGAAGTTGGAGGAGTAGAGTTAAGTGTTAGAAAGAACGTGGAGAAGGGGCTACTGTAAAAGTTGCCCTGAATTTTGACTTATCTATTATAGGTTGGCCTGATTGGTGAATCTTGGAACTGTTATACTTGGTTTCATTGAGTCCATGCATTTCGAATCGACCGCAATACTTTGAGCTCGTGGCCTGCATCTGCGACAGATGCTGTCACATTTCTCCCCACCTAGAGAAATTTGAGTCAAACAAGCTCTCAATTGAGTCGCCTTAAAATCGCGAGAGTTGCACCTAAACTTGCGAACTGATTTCCCGCTTAATTAATGTTCTAAGTTGAAGCTTTTGATATCGGAGAATTTTAATTATTTATCGAGGCCCTATTTCTTCACAAACACACCTAGGAGGCTTTCCAAAGTTAGAGACGCCCAATCAATGATGCCCTACTCCATTTCTACGCTCCTCATACCTCGACTCCAATCCCACTCTCACACGAACAGCGGGATCCCACCCCGCTCCGCGCCCCCACTAACACCAAACCCACCGCAAAATATTCACACCTCATGAAATCCCTGTCCAAGCCTCAACCTCACCCTCTACACTTCCCTCCCCCCTCTCAAAAAACCCACCCACCTCAAACATGCCACCTAAGAAGGCAACCGAGGAAGTAAAGAGCAATGTCGTCGCCTTCGGCCGGGTGAGGAAGAACCTGAAGATGGGCTGCGTCGGTCTCCCCAATGTGGGGAAGAGCTCGCTGTTCAATCTCTTGACGGAGAAGACCAATCCGGCGGAGAACTATCCGTTTTGCACGATCGATCCGGATGAGGCGAGGTGTTCGGTCCCGGATGCGCGATATGTAAGTTTTTTTTATCTTTTTTTTGTGCATGAGGGGTTGCGAGATCGCGTTCTGTTGAGAGTTGTGCGTGACCAGCTGTTTGGATTTGAGATTTCGACCATGAGTGGAGGAGGACTTTCTCTTCGCGTTTGGATATTCAAGAGTGCTCTCTGGCCTATGTCTTGAGCCTACTGTTTTTGTTGTGGTTTCTAACGTTCCTCAGGACTTCTTGTGCGATCTGTGGAAGCCGCCGTCTATGTACCCCGCGTACCTGCAAGTAACCGACATAGCCGGGCTAATCAAGGGGGCATCAACCGGTGCCGGGCTCGGGAATGCTTTCCTCTCCCATATCCAAGCCGTGGATGGACTGTTCCACATTGTTCGTGCTTTTGACAATGATGAGGTTCTGCATGTGGATGATTCTATTGACCCCGTTCGGGATTTGAGCAAGTTATTTTCATTTTAATTCAGGTGAGTACAGTGCTGAGTTTGAGTGGGGTTAATTTGTTATGAGTGGTGTAGATACGATCCAGAGTGAGCTTTGTTTGAAGGATTTAGGTGAGTCTGGAATGCGAGCGTTGAGTAGGAAGAGGGAGACTGATGAAAGGAGATATTCTCGCCAAGACGGTTATTGCTGAAGAGGCAACTGTGAGAAAGGCAGGTGGTAAATTCAAGATGAATCCTCTGTTTCCAAGCACAGTCGAGAAGATCAAGACAGTGAGTCAGCCCAGGCCAATTCCAGCCCTATGGCCTCAAAACTAACATTGCAAAGAACCTAGAAAAAGGCCTCCCTGTTCGGGATGGTGTCTGGTCAAGCGCCGAGATCGAACTGATCAACGAAAAGGTTCCAGCATCCGCTTTCCTAACTCTGACGCTTGCTAACAGAGGCTCATAAAGATGCAACTCATTACTACCAAACCAACAATATATCTCGTCAACCTAACCATGAAAGACTACCTTCGCCAAAAAAGCAAATATCTTCCCCCAATCGCCAAGTGGGTCACCGAACACGGCGGAGTTCCCAGAGATATCATCCCTTTCTCCATCGAGTTTGAAGAGAAGCTCCATGAGATGAAAGACGATAAAGAGGCCCTAGACGCTTTTATGAAGGAGATCAAGGTGAAGAGCCGTTTGGACAAGATAACCACCGAAGGATTCACAAAGTTGGGGTTGCAATATTACTTCACCGGTATAGCCCACCCAGTCCCAATCCCACGCACAATTTAAATCACTAACACATACCCACCAGCCGGCGAGAAAGAAATCCGCTGCTGGACAATCCAAAAAAGGATGTCTCGCTCCCCAAGCAGGTATGAACCCCTTCCACCCCCCACCCCCCACCCCCCACCCCCCCTTCCCCTCATTCAAAATCAAGATCTAATCAAACCATTCAGCCGGTTGCATCCACAATGATTTCGAACGCGGCTTCATCAAAGCCGAAGTCGTCGCCTACCAAGACTTCCACGACCTGTGCGCGGGGGGCAAGAGCATGGGGCCGATCAAGGCGGCGGGTAAGTATCGCCAGGAAGGCAAGACGTATGTTGTGCAGGATGGGGATATTATGCATTTCCAGTTTAGTGAGTTTTTCTATTTTAATTTTGGTTGATGTGTTAGAGGGGAGAGGAGAGGAGAATAGGGGAGGAGAGAATGAGATGGGATGGATGGAGCAGGGCTGACAAGTTCGGTGTAGATGTCTCGGGTAAGAAATAGAAATATCGTTGCGATGGAAGAAAGGACATGGGGTAGATAGGATATCAAGTAGAAAACCCAAATTTAAAAGTCTCTGAATTTCTTTTTCCTTATCCTTAAACAATCTCATCACTCTTTTCTATATACTACAATAATGTCATTTATACTTCGTGCACAGCCAGACATCAGAGACTCTACATCAACTCCCTCATTTCTACTATAAACCCGCACCTTTTCTCAAAAACGCACTAGATCACTAATAACCACACTATTATACAAACCTCTAGATTCACCCCATCCTACCCTTTACATCTAGATGGACTTATATATAGTATAGTATAACGAGCCTACCTCTAAGTTAATACCTAATATCCCCAGCCAATCTAGTACAAGAACTTAAGATAGGTGTAACTTGGGTGATCGTTACCCCCCTCTCTGATGAAGACTTATCATACAAGTATGAAGTATACCTGGGTGATCGACCCAGGTAGCAGTTTTGTGCGCCTCGGAGGATAGCTTTTATTTTTTGTTCCTTCCTCACTTAAAGGCATAAGTTATATATAAACAACTTCCCCAACCAACCTCCTTACTGGACTTCATCAAACAACCCCTAAACGAAGTAAGCAATTAGTTAGTTAGACATACTATGTATTAAATGCACCCTGTACTGTACAGTCTATACTGATTGTACGATCGTACGAGATATTATGTTATTATTTGTTATAAGTTACTCTATATTACGTTTATTTTACGCTTTGTTGACCTTTAGTTTACGTTCTCCCATGTCGCTTTTTTATCTTATTTCTTGCCCTCTCCTACTCGCATTCCCATCACCTATTTCTCATCTCATCTCATCTCTTTTTCCTATTTCTTACACCTCTGACGCCTTCATTCCTGATCCCCTATCCCCTGTCCCCTCCATCGTCCTATCTCCCACCTCACCTTTCGCTCACCTCTCTTACCCCTCTTACCTCTTACCTCCAACTTCCCCTTCTACCTCCCACTCACCTCCGACTTCTGTTTCCCAGATAAACCAGATAAACCAGATAAACCAGATAAACCGAACCACACCACATCACACCATACCACACCACACTAGACCAGACCAGACCAGCCTTAGGGTAACCAACCCAGTTTCGGGATAAACCAACCTTGGGATAAACGATACCAAGTCAACATCAAGATCAACATCAAGATCAAAACGCAACGTATTATACATACATACATACATACATACATACACTCCACAACAGACCATCTCTCTCACAATCGCTAACCAATTAGCCTCTATACAGATATGATTAAACGCAAAGCCCATAACGCACGATTATATCTTTATTCTCAGGTAAGAGAGAAGGGAAGAAGAAAGAAAGAGGAGGTAGGGTAGGATTCTTATGATAAAGTAGTTTAGTTAGTCATGCCGGCATACACAGTACAACCATTCCTATGAGGTTCTAGTCCCAGTGGTAAATTCAACTCGATACAATAGATGCGAGGGAAAGCATCGCATTCATTCATCCATCTCTATCTAGACTAGGTCATAGATATGACGCTTCTGGCTCCATCTGCTATAATTGCCTCGCAACAGCTCGCGTACCAAGTTGACGACGAGCTTACGAGCGACCACTCTACGGATAACCAGTCTAAGAGAACCAGCCACCACCACCCTCCTCGCGTCTCTCCTCTTGATACTCCTCCTGTCTCTCTTCCTGTCTCTCTTCCTGTCTCTCTTCCTGTCTCTCTTCCTGTCTCTCCTCGAAATTCTCCCCTCGATCTCGCTGACCGCCATACTCCCCTCTGCTTTCTCCATATTCGTTGCCGCCGCCGCCATATTCTTGTCGGGGAGGTTCTTCATACCCGCCTCCTCGGCCTCCATACTCCTCTCTCGGCGCAGGAGCTTCGTATCCCCCACCGAAGCCTCCTCGCCCACCACCATACTCCTGTCGAGGAGGTTCTTCGTACCCGCCCCCTCGGCCTCCATACTCCTCTCTAGGTGCTGGTGCGTCGTAACCACCACCACGGCCACCGTACTCTTGTCTAGGGGGCTCACCGCCATATCCACCATGACCTCCATGCTCCTGTCTGCTCGGCTCCTCGAACCTCTCACGGGCAGGCTCTCCATAACCACCCCCATAACCACCTGCAGGACGCTCGCTCTCATGCTGGCTCCCATGGCTCTTATGCTTCCCATGCTTCCCATGCTTCCTGCTCCCATCACTATCTTCATCACTATCTCTCTCCTTATGAGTCTGCCAGCTCTCCTTCTCAACTTCACCGCCGGACTGAGTGTAGATCCGCTCATTCGTCTGCTCATACCCGCCACCATAAGTCGGCTTGGTCTCCGTACGTTGCTCAAACCCTTCACCATAGCCACTTGATGTCTGCTGGTAGCGTTTGGACTCGGTTTGGCGGCCTCCACCGGGAAGTTGCGTCTCCGAGTACTCTGCCTGAGCATACTGGTTCCCGCCGTGAGCAACCTCGGTGTACTGTTGCTTGTAGCCACCCTCTTGGGTGTAGCCTGAAGAGGAATATGACGTCTCCTCTTTCTTTTCCTTGCCACCAAAACCACTCAGGAGAGAGCCACCCAAACCACCGGCGAGGGCACCAACTAGCCCTCCGAGAGGCCCACCGCCAGCTGCCTCTTCGGCAAGCTTTCCGATGCCAGAATCCCCACCATTGCCCCCGAAACCAGGCCCAGAAGAACCGGACAAGACCGAACCGAGGCCACCCGCCAAGCCACCTGCTAAGCCGCCAGACCCTCCCCCTACTGCTCCACCAAAGGTCGATTTGTTCATGGCCAGGGGCTTTCCGCATCCGTGGCCAGAATCGTGAACTCCCGGCTTGTGGTTCTCGCCATTCAGAACGCCATCGCGGCTGAGCTTTCTTCGGAGATCTTCTTGCTCTGATTGTGGCTGTGCGCGCCACCAATTCTCGACAACGCTAAACATAAGACGTCGGCCATCAGCAGCTCCATCATCACCTTGAGTTCGGAGAGCCGGGTGGTGGAAGACACCATTGATGATGCGGTTGATGGTTCTGTCAACATCCACGCGATCGTCATCCCAACATTGGATTAGTTGGGGGACGACCCATTTGAGGACTTGAGAAGCGACCTTTCCTGCAGGCTCGTTCAAGATCTATGCCGATCGTCAGTAAACACTATGCACATTGGGAGTTGCTTCACATACGTTGGAGAAATGGTCCTTGGAGATCATAGAATGGGTTGGGTCCGAAGAGCGATCATCGTTAAAGACAATCAACTGCTTGTCTTTGCTGCTCTGAATGATCTCCGACGAGCCCTCATTCAACTCAGTCTTGATCTGATTGATGACCGGGAGCACGAATGGAGCGAGCAGAGAGAAGACAAATACATTGAGTTGGTCTTGGAGTTGCTCGATGAGTTCCGGCAGGACAGGAATCTCTTCAATGGCTTCCGTAACTGATTGCATGAGCTCGTCATGCCACTCCATGATGGGATAGATTTGCTTGACGAGTTCCTCTGCCTGTTGAGTAAAGGCTTCGGGCTCTTTTGGGGAGATACGCATGTTTTGCATCTGAGCAGCAGCCGCATTGGCCTGGAGCTCATCAGCTTTGCCTGCCTGGTCCTTGCCACCAAAAAGTCCCGATGGTACATTGCTCAAGAGATCCTTCAATAGACTAGTGTTAGTACTGCCGCTGGATTGCATGGTGCCTTCAAGCTCCTGAATCTCGCTCTGAGTTGCCTTGTCATCGAACTCACCCATCACGGAGTGAAGGAAGTCGACCCCACCAAATGTCCCCGTGATAATTGGATACACTGGTTGCTGGACACCTTGCAGTCGGATCTGGGTCTCGCGCCCAACATGGGGAAACACATCACGCTCGCCCATCTCAATCAGCGAGAGCTCGGTGTAGTTGCTGTGGGCGGAGAAATCTGACTCGGTAAGCTTCTGCCCGATTGTAGATCGCAATATCCTTACCTTCCAAACAATGAAGACCGGTTCCCATCAAACGTAGTGCTTCATAGAGCTCAGCCTTGTTCTGGGTGCGGTTGTAGGATCGGCCGAGCCGGATACTCTCCGCAAAGAGCTTTCGCACATGCTTGGCCGAAGTCATGATGCCAGCGTGCTCATTGGAAATATAGTTCTTGAGACCTGTTTTCGGGTCGATTGCCAGCTCAGCACGCTCGTCGACCGGGCTACGCAGTCTGCGGTCATATTGTGTGGCATCCTCATTGTCGGCATAGTCTTTGGGGTTGTCGATGTGGTCCTCGGGGCGGTAGCAGCCCAGCCGGTCCGCCGTCACCTCGAATTCCTTGGTGCCATATCCGAATGTCATAAAGCCAAGAACCCAGAGGAGGATGCGGATCGCTTCGGCCGACACATACTTGACGGTTCCGACATCGATTGCTTGGGCTGTCGCGACACATCGTTAGCAAAAGAACCAGGAGGAAATGCAAGGGCAGGAGGAGGGGTCCTGCTCCGTATGTTACCCACAATAATCTCTCAACCAGTTGCCAAAGTAAACTCTCGCGACCATCATCTTGTCGAACTTTTTGCCGCCAGCGGCTCTGGACATGACCAGATTGAGAAGCGTGTCTTCGATATCTCCATGGCGCCCTAGAGTTTGTTAGCACGCGTTGTCGACGAACTCGGTAGAGGGAGGGGTCGCACGCACAGTTTAACCCCTCGACCTTGGCCATGGATGCGATATTGCCGGCACCGAAAGCCACGGTGGGCTGGGCCAAGAGGAGGAGGATGGCGATGGTTAGCACCGCCGTCGACGTCGTGAAGGATGGCATGATGGCGGTGATGTTGTTTTTGTAGAATTGTGGGAGGAGAAGAGAAGCTACAAAGCTTCGTGGCGGAAGAAGGAAAGGGTTGGTGGGGGTGAGCGGGGTGGGTGTATTTGTGTCAATGCCAAGATGGAGGGATTTGGTAATGAGCAGCTGCCAAGTCATACGACGACCAGTCAAGCTTCAGCGATGCTATCGAAGAGCGATGGTGAAACCGGCCGGTCAGACCGTCGGCATGTCAGGTCAAGGCGGGAGGGAGCTGTTGGGAAGCTGTCGGAGAGTGAATTGGAGAAGGGTGATCGTGTATGCGGAGAGAGAGGGAGAGAAGGAGAGAGAGAAGATGGATGGGATGGGATGGATAGATGTCAAGAGAAAGAGAGAGAGGGGTCAACGAAGGAGAAGAAGAAGAAGAAGGGAATGGAATGGAATGGTGAATGCGAAGAAAGGCCAACTTTGAGGCAGTGTATTCTTGGGCGATCGGTCCTTGGGACGGTACAGTGGGACCAGACGGTGGCCGTCGCAATCGAGCTGGACCATGACCGATACGACGCGGTGGGTGACTGCGAACCTCTTTCAGAGTTGTTGGAGTTTGAGCAGAAGGAAGCCTCTCGAGAGACGCTTCAGATGATATAGAAAGCTTCAAGGACTGATGGAGTTGGAGGTGTGGTTGGAGGCTGAAGCAAGCTCCCGTATAGCGTTTACGAGGGTTGACGGCTTCGGGCCTAGTTTCCCGGCATAGAATAGTGACGATGCGACGCGAGAACTACGAGCTTTAGGGCCTAGTGGCCATTTTGCTTCGCGGGCTTCGAGTGACCATTTAGTACTCTACGGGCCTAGCGACGGTGTTAACTTACGGGCTTCCAGTGACCATTTAATACTCTACGGGCCTAGCGACGGGGTTAATTTACGGGCTTCCAGTGATCATTTAGTACAATACGGGCCTAGCGATGGTTTGACTTTACGGACCTAGCGACGAGGACTCTCCGGGGGTGTAGGGCCTACCGTAGTGATGATGATGCGACGTGGATCAGGGAACAGCGGCAAGGCTCTATAGCTCCTGAATTCGCTCTTTAGGAATGCCGGGTTAGATAGTATACGGCTATGGAGGGAGGCTGGGGATTCCGCTATTGTACGAAAGTATCCTATTCTCTTGTCTCTATTCGATTTGCGCTGCCTTTCTGCTATGATTCGCGTGATATAGCGAAAGCCCTCTATAAGGATGCTGAACTACAATATAAGCATGTTCTAGCCGGTAAAGATACTATTCCCGACTACAATACCTTCTCGTCGAGATCAAATCATCTCTTTATAACGACCAAGTATACTCTCCAAATATCTACCCTTTTCCCAGTCTCGGTCGTCACCTATCTCTCTCCCTACAACGAGGTTTGTTCCACTGTATTCGCGATACGCGCCATGCCACGCCATGCCATGCCATGCCATGCCCCGCGCTGCAGCTGGTGACACCTGAGAAGAGCCCGCGAGCCTTGGAACCTGGTCGCCTCGTCACTCACGACTTGTGCGCAGAGGTCGGTCATCCCAGCCCCGTCGCATCACAGGGTTGCGGTGGGTGCTGACAGCCGTGGACGTCGTAAGTGTGGGAAGAAAGTGGGTGTGTGAGGGGCTGCGAAGGAAGCAAAGACAAACCCCAACACGAAAGATATCAAAATCAAATCAAATCAAAATAAAATAAAATAAAACATCGGAAGAGGTCCAACTCCCCGATCGTAGTCATCGAATAATGGGCATGTTTCTTCCCAACGATAGACCTGACTGAGCTTCTTGAAGAAGAAGATCAAGAAAGAAGAGGGGTGGGTGGTGGTTCTCTGCCTCGCCGTACTCCCTCCCCCCGTTCCAGGCGCTGAAAATCTCTGCTTCTACCACCTCATCCCCCCCAAATCCTTCGCCATCCTGGGCTTCCTCCAGCAACCTTTCAGTGATTCTCATCCCCAACGCCCGAAATCTCTCGCCAGATCATCCAGCAGCCAGATGGCCCGCGCAAAGAAGTCCGAGGAGAAGGTCAAGGAGGGAGCGACCCTTTCAATTGACGTCGACAGCTTCGTCCGCACCCGAGACTCGGTGAGCAGATCCCCTTCCCTTCTATCCTCCTCGTCGTGAGAATCGGCGCATTTTCCTTCTTGCTCGAACCCTCATCGCTGGGAGACGTACCTCCACCACCAACCTGTCTGCATTCGGCCCCCGACAGCTCAACAACGACGAGACCCGTGCGCTTCGACACCTGGGCAATCCATTTCCACGACATCCGCGATCCGAATCCGAGAATCTTCCTCGTCATCATCTCTTGGGTTGGCCTCGTACCATCCACGCGCCTCGATTGTTTACTTTCCTTGCCCCATCGCGTCGGCGGGGACCTTGCGCCGGGACTCTCGCTCTGATACTGGGCCAACACCGCTCTTCATAACTCGAGCTGACTTCGATCAAGGTTGTTACCGGTCTCGCGACGCTTCAAGATGCCATCCAGACCCTCTCGTCCGCTTACATCAAGCACACCAACGCCGTCCTCGGCGAGCACGGCGCCGGGATCGATGTCGACTCGGCCCTGGCGAAGCTCGGGGAGAACCCTCTCCTCAAATTCGGGGATTTAAACCGTGCGGTCAGTCCGGCGAGGGCTTCCGCCGCCGTCGAACAGACTCCGGACAAGAAAGAGCGGAAGAAGAGACAGCATGATCCCAACGCGCCCAAGCGACCTCTGACCCCATTCTTCCTTTACATGCAGACTGCCCGTCCCATTATCGCTGTCGACCTCGGAGCTGAAGCTGCCAAGGGCGCAGTGAGCACCGAAGGAACCCGAAGATGGCAGGATATGAAACAAGAGGACAAGCAGGTATAACGAGCGCTTCTCCCCCCCAGTCATCATACTTACAACTACAGTTATGGACAAACGTCTATAAAGACAACCTCAGACTCTACAATGGACGCATGCACTCGTACAAGAGCGGAAATCTAGCCGCCAAAGATATGACCGATTCGGAAGCAGCTGAGTATATCGAATCCCATAACATTGATGAGCCTGCCGAGACCGCCGATGCCCAACTAGTGGGCGAAACCGCCGCAGCATTGAACGAGGAGGATGAAGTCGAAGCCGAAGCCGAGATAGAGCCCGAGAAGGAAGACACTCCCCCTCCTCCCAAGACCCCCCGAGCCAAATCCAGCCGCAAGTCCAAGGGCAAGACCACCGAGGCAGTCACCACGCCTCAAGCTACCGAGACCATCATCCCCACTCCAAGCTCGGCCAGCATCGTCCCGCCCAAAGCAGCCGAGAAGGAAGAAAAGGTCGACAAGAAGCGAAAGAGGGTTAGCAAGAAGGGAGCGGCGGATGAGCCCGTGGCTACCACCGAGAAGGAAGAGTTGGCTGTAGAGACGCCCAAGGCGGCGCCGAAGCCGAGAAAGAAGAAGGCGAAGGCAGAGGCGTAAGGCGGTGGGTTTGGTCATGGTGCTTGAGTCCGGTGGATGGGGAGGAATGGAGTGGAAGGGAATGACATGAGTGATGATGATTGTGTTTTGTTTCTTCATGGAAAGGGGAGCTTGCGTTTTTCGTTTTTTTGTGGATACTGTGGTATGCTTGATCTGTGGAGGGAAAGGGAAATCTTTATCCGTTGTATGATGATGATGGGTGGGATTGGATGGATGGAGAGGGGAAGGGGCAGGGAGGGGGATGCAAAAGGGAAGAAAACGAAATGGAAGAAAACGAATTGCGGTTGCTGGGTTACTTGCTTGCTTGCTTAGTTACTGGATTGCTTTGGTTGCTTTGGTTTAGGGCGCCTGTGAGTTTGGTTGATGGAGCGGATGTGATGGGGTTGGGGTGAAGTGGTGTTGAGTGGAGTGGAGTGTGATGTAGTGTAGTGTAGTGGAGTGGAGTGCAGTGGAGTGTAGCTTCGTAGCCGTATAATCAATCGATCGATGAGCTTGTCTTTTATTTCATGTTCCGCGTCTCAAGTGCTGTTTATGAGTAGGTGAAAGGAGGAAGGGGGCACAGGGAATCAGGAATCGCTGATTCTCTCTCTCGAGAGGATCTGCAGAGCAGACTGCCTGACAGCAAGGAAGCAAATAGGCCAAGGAGGATAATCGATATGAGAAGTTAGTCGGGTGTGTGTGATGTAGGGGGTTTTGTAGATATGTCGACATGTCGATCTGGATTCAAGGAGATGGATGGATGGAGGGGGGGTTTCAGCATTCTTGTTGAGGTATGTATCATTTTTTATTTATTTATCTATTTAGATTAGATAGATAATAGTTAGCTTTGAAAGGTTGGCATTATAGACATTTTATTTGTCTGTAAAGAGTGGTTAAAGAAAGTCTGAGCTGGAAAGGGATGGATTTGTTAGGAGATGCGATGGAGGGATGTTTTGGAGGTGTTTATTTATGTAGGTGTCTAAATGAGGATGAGGGGGGTGGAGGGAGAGGGTTGAGGAGGAGGAGGGTTGTTGTTTATTTATTTATGTATTTATCTATCTATTAAACAAGTTATTTCTTTTCAAGATAATGGTTAGTCTTTAAAATGTAGGTAGCACTACATGTCATTTGTCCCTCTTTCTAAAGAATGGTTAAAGTCCTCGCTGAAAAGAGATAGACCCGTTAGTTTAATTTTTCCCACCTGCCCTGTGTTTGTTTATTAACTTCTTGCTTTTCAGCCTCCCCAAAAGGGGTCGTCGGATATCCAAGCGAGGACAATTCGACACCCGAGGCATCATTCGGTCACCGAAATCCTTTCCTCTCCTAAGTTGCCCTTGCAGCCTCACTAGCTGCAGCTCGATCAGCTACATATGATGGCGAGTTTCAGAACTGCTCTGCAGCTCAGCTCGAGCGTCACTCTTCATCTATCCATCTCTCGTCTCTATATTGTGGAAGCAATGGGTCATGACAGGAGCTTGGACCTGACCGTATTTCGAGTCGAGAACGCCCCTTTCGGTTGATGAGGAATGTATGTCTGGACACTAGTCCGCTAGCTAGTCGCTGTACCCACGATGGACGAAAGCGCCGAGAGAGCATCGAGGAGGACATCACGGTCGAGCGATCACAACGAGCGCCCCGAGCCGCAATTGCTGCGCGCCGCCGAGGCGGACGATATCAATGAGTTGCGGAGGGTGGTCGAGGTCGCCAGGGCCAAGAACCTGCTTAATGACAACCTGCTGCGGATTGGGTTGATGAGGAGCGCGGAGAAGGGGAAGATAAATGCGACGCGGTATCTCTTGTCTGAGGGGGCGCAGCCGGATGGAGCGCCTGGGAATAGGCTGTCCCCTCTGCTGAGGGCAGTCGAGAAGAATCATATTGCGATTGTGCATCTCCTGCTCCAGCATAACGCCAACCCAGAGACGGCGGACAGGAAGGGGAGGACGGCGTTGATGACGGCGGCGTGGCAGAATCGCTGGCATATCCTCAATTCGCTGATCGGGCGGGGGGCAGATGTTAATGCGAAGGATGATCGCAGTCGAAACGTGCTCCATAACTTGGGTGCGGATAAGCAATGCAATTGGGGAGATTCGGTCATTAAGCTTCTGCTGGAAACCAATATACACATCGATGGCGAGGATGCGCAGGATAATCTTCTCCGGGCCCCCTTACATTGGGCGTGTGCAACTGGGAAGCTTCGTTTGGCACAGATGCTCTTGGAGAGGCCGAGAGGGCCCAGAGCGGATATCCATGCCGTGGAGATCCGTGGGAAGACGAGTTTACATCTTGCCTGTGCGCATGAGAGGGAAGATATGGTCGAGATGCTTCTCGCGCACAATGCCAATATCCACATGAAGAGCGATGGCGGATGGCAAGCGTTGCACAATGCCTGTGAGGTTGGGGCGGAGAAGATTGTACGTATCCTTATAGCACAAAAGGTAGATGTCAATGCGAAGCTTCTCAATGGGATGACCCCTCTACATCTTGCCGCCCAAGGAGGTCACCTCGAAGTCGTGAAGTGCCTTCTCGGCTGCCCCGAGATCAAGAGAGCCGTCCGAGATACTTTTGGAAGCACGCCGTTTTTAAGGGCTGCCCAGAAGAAAATGAAGGATATTGTTAACCTCCTGGCCCCCTTTAATCATATCGAGACTTTGTCTAAGGATGCCTTGGGTGCATGTAATGGGTTTAATGCTACGATTGTCGATTTTGGAAACTTTCATAATGAGAATAGGGTTAAACGATGGACGGTCTTTGGTATTAGCCACTTTCTCATTTGACGCTCCATAACTAACAAGCACAACAGAATTGCTCTATGGCCGAGATCCAGTCAACTACCGAAAGCCTAAACTTACTATTCTTCCCAATGATAAAGCAGCCAAGTTCAGGTGGATTCATCTTCCGGCAAACAACATGGCGTGGGTTGAAGTCCTCCTCACGAAACTCTTTATCGAAGAAGGCGCTTCTGATGTTGAAGGCTTTAAGGCTCTGGAACGATCTTTTAGCAACCAACACCGAGGCCAGCAGAGCCATTCCCATTTCATGAGACCGCTATGTCAAACCACTCAGAGGGCACCGACAGCGAGAAATCATGGGTTGGGAATAAGTGATGCCACAGAAGAGCAAGGCCCTCCCACAATCATTATCAATGGATCGCACGACTCTCACGGCCCACGCCGGACACCTGCTAGAACCTCTTCTTCTCGTACAGATAGCGACTTCTTCAAGGGGTCCTCAGCCGAGAAAGATCACAGCAAGGGTTCTCACAAAGAGCGAGGGAAGAAGGTGTATGTCAAAGGCAACAAGTCACCGAAGGGCAGCGAAACGCCAATCAAAGACCAACATCGGAAGTCGAGTCCTTCTCTAGATGGAGGCAGGTCTCATTCTCCGGTAGCTGGATCACCTGGGCGGAAAGAGCCTAGTCATCCCCGAGGCAATGTTTTTACATTTATGCCATATCTCCATTTTGAAAGTACCAAAAGTTGTAGGGAGATGCAACAGGCCATCAAAAGGGCCGAAATTGCCCGATCACCACTCTGCGGTCGTCTGGGAAAAGCGGCTACTTACGATGAGATGCTGATCCGAGCGCATCTTGCTTCTTCGACGGCATCGTTGCATGTACGACGAACGCTGGATCAATCATTCTACCATAACATCGACACAGAGAGCCGTGATCAAGATCAAGTTGTCTATCGATATCAGCTCAAGGGAAAGAATCGAGAAGATCCTGATGTCGACCCTAAGATTGTCATGGTGGACCAGCTCTGGATGTGGGTTCTTGGCAAGGATCTTATTGTGACGGCTTTCCCGCAACGGTGGCAACAACCAAAGAATGATCCGCTGAATGTCCTTGATAGCGTCATTGAAGATATCAACAGCAAGACTCGAGAGCCTGTCCAATCTGTGTATGAACTTGCCATGCTCATCACGAGCCGCTGCAGTGGAGTTTTCGACCGCCATCGTATGGGGGATGAAGATTACCAATTCCTAGATATGTTCGAATCGAGCATCGGCAACGCGACCGACAAAGAGACGATGCTGTTCAAGGAATTCAACGCTGCTTCAGCCCAGGCCTCTCAGTGGCTGCAACATCATCGCAAACCGAGTCGCTTCTCGAGATATCTCGAGTACGAAAACATGGACGAGGCCGCCAAGGCCGAAGCCAAGCTCCACGCCTGCGAAGAAAAAGAAGAGCGGCTCAAATTCGAAGATTTCATGCGCGGCCCGCTCTTCATCGATAAATTGCTCGATATCGGACAAGAGACCGACCTCCTTGCCGAGACGAAAGATATCCAAGACGAGCTGAACATGATCAAAAAGGTCCTGGAGGACCAGCAGCAGGTCCTGCCGGATCTGCAGGAAGCAGTGTGTGATATCTATCAGGGGGAGCAGATCTCGCAGCAGGAAATCAAGAAGCGGTCCAAGGGCCAGCTCAAAACCATCGAGATGCACATCAACGACATCGACCGCATGTATCTGCAAGCGGACCGCATCTACAAATCCATCATCCACATGCTGGACCTGAAGCAGAAGCACGCCAACGCGTTCGAGGCCCGGTTCGCGCGGGACCAGGCGGCCGGCACGGCGCGCCAGAGCCAGACCATCATGGTGTTCACGATCGTGACGATCATCTTCCTGCCGTTGAGCTTCATCGCGGCGTTCTTCGCCATTGATATCTCGGAGTTTCCGCGCGGGGGGGAGGGTGGTATGAGCCTGCCGCTAGGGTATGTGGTCAAGTATATGTTTGGGATTGGGTTGGCGGTTAGTGTGCCGTTGATTGGGGTTGCGTTGAGTTTGGATGAGATTGGGGGGGTGTGGAGGGAGGGGAGGAGGTGGGTTGGGAAGAGGAGGTGGAGGAGGGGTGGGAGGGAGAGGGATGGGGATGGGGGCCCGAGTGCGTTGGAGGTGTTGAGGATCGAGAGGGCGTTGAGTGTTGCGAGGAGTGGTGGGAGGAGGAGTGGGGAGACGCAGTGGACGAGGGAGAGGGTTAGTTTTGCGGGGGAGGTGGTGGGGGGGAGGCCCGGGACGAGGGGGGAGGAGCGGGATAAGGTTACGGGGTTTAGGATGAGAGTTAGTGGGGATGGGGATGTGGAGAGGGGGTTGGAGGTTGGGAGGAGGAGGTGAGTTGGGTTGGAGTGAGGGGAGGGGAGGGGAGGGGATTGGACTCGATATACCCGTTTGGATTTGGGATGAAGGGCCACAGTCTCATGTTAGTAGCCATAGTAGCTTGCTATATAAGGCAGGATGGCAGTGCAATCTTTGGAGCAGCTGTCGAACATCTTAGATTTTCATCTTTATCTCTCTCTCTCTCTCTCTGTCTGGATATACACATACCCACCCCCAGAGTTTGACCAAGAGTCCGATAGGTGGTAGTTCAGCAGGTAATTGTGAGTAAATTACAAAATCAACTAAATGAAAACAACTAAATGGATGGATACCAGCCAAAGATCATGATCGCATATACCTCCTCGATGGACCTGTCCTAAATATCGCAGAGAAACTTAAACCGCTTGCTAGACGAGGTATGCGTTATTCCTCTCATGCTCTCTCTCTGTCTGATTCTTGCTAGGTTTTATACTTACTCTCCTTTCCCTTCCCTCTTCTCCCCTCGCTACTTCCTTCCTTTCTTTTGGTCCCGTTGGCTTGTTCTATATATATATATACATTCGTTCTATTACTTTGATTGCTAGGCGAGGAGATGGGATGGGAGGGGAGGTGTGGGTATAGGATGGAAGTATGGGAGAGATGTGTACTCTCTCGGGTTGGTTAGGGGAGGGGAGGGATTGTTTTTTTCTTTGTTTTGAGGGAGGAATGAAATTAAATGAAATGGGGGAAGGAAAGGAAATATAGGAGACAATGAAAGGAGGTAAGTTGACGAGTTGGGATTGATGGCGGGGACGTGAACGGAGGGAGGGGGTGGTTGTGAGGTATGCTAATCTTTCGTGTTTTAATACTTTTGTCGTTCTTTTTGATTATATTTTGTTGTGGGTTTTTAGTTGTATGTTTTGTATATAGATAGGGTGGATTAGGAATGGATTTGGGTTTGTTTTTAACGGGGGTACTTAGTTGATTTATAGCTCGAGATGCTATGTTGTGTTCGGTTTTTATTTTTCGTTTAGCTGCAACGGTCTGCGGAACTGCTTGAGAATTCGTGGTTCTTATCTTTTGGGGGGGGGGGGGGGTAGAAGTGATTTTTCTTATAGGTGTTAGATTATTCTTCACCTAGCCCATTAATCCAATTCCTTGAATTTCGGTAGACTTCAGTGGGTTGCTTCCACTTCGGTGTGATGGTCTCATGGTTGGGAGTGGCCCTTACTTCTAAAGTCAAATCCTCCGATGATCTTAAATTACTCCCCTCCGTTTCTTTTTTTGTATAAGCATCTTCCCTTTTTATTTTTCTTTTATTGTCAATTATTTTGTTTTTATTTCTTTCAATAAAGAGATATTTGAGGTAGTTTTTCTTTTTGACTTACATCGCCTAATACCCTTCGCTTTATGCGAAGGCATTTTAGGTGACGTATGTGAGCACTTGAAGTTTCTCGTTTTCCTTCTCTGCTTATCTCATGAAAAGATAGTCGATTTTTAGATATCAGCGCTAATTTTGTTCTATATTCTGATATTGCTATTGAGTATAACAACGTAGTGTTGCTAGATAGCTGCTAATATATGCGTAATCTTGGATTTATTACTTTGGTCTACATCACTTCCTCCATATCACTTTCGTCCGTATCCTTCCACCCATTGTTCTCATTTTGCCATTCTTAAACCCCATTTGTCACTATGGGAATCGATACTTAGGACACCTGAAAGCCATAATGATCACGGCTCTCTGAGTTAGAACTGGATAACCCAGGAGCTCCTTGGTTGCCTTTCTTCCTTGGAAGCACCAGAAGAGCTTTATGATAAGCTGCTTAACGGACAAGCTCTGGGCTCCAATCTTTTCGTCTTGAGAAACACCCCAGAGTGGCCTTCAGCGTCCTCATCTCATCTGCTTTCTCGGCCTCAGATAGGCGATCTCCTCTTCGCTATGTTATTCCATCACCTGAGATCCCAGCCTTTAGCAATCCATGTGCTTTATCCTTCCGTCAGCCTCCATACTCTCCCCCACTCTGGGACACTAACTAGCACCGTCCACTCCTGCACCCCTCCTTCCATAAATCCCATCGTCTGCTCCACCATCTCCTTAATATCCCTCTTCATACGCATAAAATTTTCTTCATCCCCCCTCCGCACTTCTCTCTCTGTGATCCTTGGCATCGAGTCCTTGAATGTGAACCTCAAAGTCTCCGGCCCCTCTCCCGCCTCGCCGGCTCTAGCATACCCACTCGTCTCCTCTGCAAACCATCGCCAGAAATCGACGGTTGTGAGTTTAGGTCTGAGTACACTCTTGGGAAATGCTTTGCTGAAATGTCCATCTGCTGACATTTGAAGGCGGACGGAGATCTCAGGCTGTGAGAGTGTCGTCGATACTGAAGTTGACGTTGATGACCGTACCGATAATCCAGTCAGCACACCTTCCTTCTCACTATTCGTATTTGCACTCCGCGCCTGTGGACCTTGTTTTCTTCCTCCTGCTCCAACACCTCTAACACTCCTATTTTTGCTCTCCCCTTCCCCCTCTTTTGCTATTGAATAATAAAGCACTACTGCACCACCTTGCAACATACACGTCTGTTTTGCTTGAATTGTAACCTCCTGGTACCGACCCTCATTACTCATCCCTGTCCCATTATTCTCTCCAGGTCCTGTGGCGAAGGTTTGAGTGACATACCCCTGGCCTGTGATCATGACGGTGCCCGGAGCACTCTGGAGATCGATTATACAACCTGCCACTTCAGCCCCTTTTTTATACGGCAACCAGTCAAGTGTGCTGGACTCGGAAGGGAGGAGCGAGAGATGAGGTCGGTCTTGAAGCTGCACAACTTTGTCAGTATTTGGAATAACTAAGCATAGGAGAGAAATAGACGTACCAGAGTCTGAGCAAACTCTCTTAAAGAAGCCTTCTCTATCTCCGTCCTCAAACTCTGATGCGGAGGACTATAAGGGCGTTTAAGCATTGGAGGATTAGCAGAGGCAGCCCTCCGGGGTAGAGACAATCTCCTGCCTTCAGGTGGGGTTAGACCTTGAATTGGCGCCAACTGATTTTTAAAACTTCTACTTCTTTGCCTCGTAGAATACCGAGTCTCTGTTCTCACACCCATATTGGGAGAAGTATGTGCTGACCTAACCATCCCTCTTTGTGTAGGACTTCTCACCAACCGACTACCGTTCGCGTCCCTAGCAACAATTGAGATACTCTCCACATTGGCGTTGGCGGATATAGAATTCGACCTGGAGGGTGGAATATTTCTGGACTTAGCGTTCCAGGCTGTCCTCTTGCTCCCATATTTGACTTCTTCTGCGGTTCCTCGTTCCAAAGTTTCAACCCGCACCTTGAACACCACATCTCGGCCGGTACTTGCATTTCTCGCCGTCCAGAACCAGTTCCAGATGTTCTGTTTCAAGTCTCGGAAGGCGAACATATCCCCATCTGGCACGACGAACCTCTTACTACTTTGATTAAGGATGCCATCTACCAGCTCGAAAACCAAGGTTCCGACTTCAGGTGAGTTGGCGCTGATGCAGTACCATTTGTAGAAATCGGTGAGAGTTTGCCACATGATAGTTCCGATCGGATAGTGCGCATTAGGATTTGATTGTATCTGTGAGGAGAGTTGAAGTTGCGAGTTGGTGGAAAAGACGTCGATGAAGGATTGCACGACGCCGAGGACGAGGTTGCTCTCAGCCCGGTTGTCGATGGTAAAGACCACTTCTGGGGGTTTGTAGCCTTGCGGTGGTTGTCGGGTTGGAGGCGGGAGGGTACGACATGTTCGGCCGAAACCAGACACTTTGTCTATATAGCTTATGCTGGATTGTTGTGAGCTCTGACGAGAAATCGGAGGTGTTGGGGTGCCCTTGCCACTAAGAGAAGAATCCGGAACACTAGTTCCTACAAGAGTATTTTGTTCTGTGTATCTCTCTTGTTCCCTTTCTCTACGCTCGTCGTCTGGGTTAAATTTGGCGGGGTCGGAGTCGGCTGGCCTCGAGTTTTGACTTTGGAGTGCCGGTAATGGTTTGGAAACAATGGGCGATGAGGGGTTCAAGATTATAGAGTGCAAGCTCATTTTGAGGTTGTCGAGGATATTGGGATTAGAGCTGAGTGACGGGAGAGTTCGCTCTTGATCTTGAGACCTATCTATACTAGAAATATCTCCTGGTTTCGAGGTCGTGGAATGCAAACGTATCTCCATGTTCGTTGGCTCCATGAGATGTACTGCAGATTGGGAGGTGGCTTGTCTCTCATCCAAGGACTCTTCCCTCCAGACACTGGTTGCGAATCTTGTGGGAGAAGAATTACAACCAGCATTTATAGAGAAAGATGTGTCGGCCTCACTAGATTTGTGGGAGGGTTTCGATGAATGACTACTTGAATCAGTCGTGAGGCATTCTCCGACATTTTGATGTGGTTCTTCGGAAGGATCAGTAGATGTTTCCTTTGCATTCTTCAGTTGTGCATTGGATCTCGGCAATCCGATTGCTGAGTTAGCTCTTGGTCCGGTACTTTCTTGCGTTTTGAAATGTTCCTTTTTGAGGACCTTCCCAGTTGATACAACAATATAATCGATTGTATTCTCGTCGCTGAGATCCCTCGAGTTACTTCGGCGCATGCGTTTTGAATTTCCGCTCAAGCCATGACTTGTTACCTCAACTACTCTCTACGACAACCCATTAGCAATTAGATAGGTGAGTAGAAAAGTTATTACATTACCTTTCCCGGAAGCCTTTCCCTTTGACCATCCATAATTCGCTTTGAATCACAGTTTGAAACCCCTAGTTCCTCCTCCAGAGAGCCTTAGCAATGTTTGTCCTGTTGGAAATTGTAATTGCTCATGCCCGACTTGAAATGATGTTTCTTCAACTTCAGACGTTATTGTGCCTCCACTATTGACTTATATGTTTCATTATTTGGCAGACAGTTCGCCTCGAATCGGTATTAATAGATAGGATTCTCATAAGACTGTCCCCTGGCGTACCGAAGGGTGGTCCCACATTTCTGTAAGACCACAAGACCGCAGGCTTGGCTTATGTTATTAATTCTACGACATCATTCGGCTAACACGAGCCATGTCAGATCAAACAGGTGGTTTATGTGCATTCATGTGTGACTATATATGAAGATAACTTGAATAGTTGTGTGAATTCACATTTGCCATTCGATACATATATAATCGGGTTTGGTGTACCATGATTGGGGATACTAGAATAATCATAATAATGGTATAATTAAAAGAATCAATACTTGAAGCGCATTTGCAGAAGTTCGTGTCCTCATCGTCTAGGTCTAACTTGAACCTCCTATTAGCAGTTTCAATATCTCCACCCTCACGACCAACCATTCGAGTAAGCCCAACCGTTGCAAATCGCTCCGCTTGCCTCTTCATTAGTTCACCAATCAGTCGCCGCAAGAGCAGTTATACTAGGGACCGATTATACTAAGGTAAGCATTCCTATATTATTTATTCGGGGCTTCTACCATGCTGTAGATCCATTTTGCTATGACGATACTGTCTAAGTCCATCACATTCTAATAGAATTTGATTAACGTATATCTTTTACCTATATATTCCACAATTTGTATGCAAAATTCGAACTACATGTTGATTTCTCAAAGGGGCCTCATTAGACGAATGTCAATTCATGCGTGAAGCATTAACAGTAAATGAATACCAGGAGAGAAAAGGATGCTTACAGCCTTCCGTGTAGTCAGCGGCGGTACAGCTAATGACTAACATTATCTCGCTTACTACCTACCATCCACCCCAGCTCCGCTGACCTTAGAAATCAGACGCTTTACTTCGTATTCCTGAGAGTTCAGGTACAGCACTAAGATCTTATATTCTGCGACAAGTACTTGTTCTCACAAAATCCTCGCCGAACAAGTCCACTATCCGCCGAGGATTTATCTGTCGGCGACGATTTTGTGATACTTAGGTCACGTGGCAATAGTTGGAAGTAGTATACGTTGTATACGTTCTGACTGCACTTCTTCTAGTTGCTTGCTAACGGTATTAGGCACTTAATAATAAAGGCCTTAATAACAGCCTGGCTGCCGGATGTTACTCTGTTAGCGGGGTGATATCCGATCGTTCAAAGTGGCTTGCTTCAGTGGCGGGCAATATGTCGAAATATAGCAGTCTGTAAGCAGCTGAGCCTTGCGCATTCCTCAAACTCCTGCTTGTGTTACCATCTGCCTCTCACGTCTTACATCCCTTTACGGGAATTGGGGTAGGTTGACGGAAACTTATTCCAAAACTAAACCTTAGTCTGCCCTAACCCCTCCTCGAGGATTTTGGCACTAGAAAATAGACAGCATCACTACTCACTTGATCTGATGATTCTGGTTACGCCTGGCCGCTTACAAGATTAGATGCAAAGCGCTGTCAGAGACCCGCGGTGCGGCTACCTATCGATTTAGATTTGCTGACGCGAGCACCCAGATTTCAACATCTTGGTGTGGTGTGAAATATACATGAAAGTATCACAGGCACTAAGGAATCACACGAGAAACTTTAAAGAGAGGCACAGTTTCTTTTAGGCTCGGTATTTGGCGCTCGTATCACCAGTAGCGGAGCTGAGCCAAATATAGTAAGCAACCCGGCAATCGTCTGGTTGTGTTAGACTAACGAGCCAGCCCACTCTGTGTCTGTGCATCCAGGGCAGTCCAAACTGACATCTAGGCCTCGCAAAACTTGTTCTGGGCCTTTGAAAATTATAATTCCTACTGACACTCCAAAGTTTTGAAACAGAGATGGATAATTACGACTTAGATAATCGTTATCTGAGAAATAAAATGGTTGAAGTTAACTTTCTGGTACGACGTTTTTGAAAAGCCGAAAGGTCTCAGTTGTAGACAATACCAAAATGTCTTATACAAGACCAAGCCGATAGAAATAATTGGATTTGAAGGGGAGAAAATAAGGGAAAGTGATTATAGAAAAAGTATAGAACTGCAGATAGAAGAAGTCGAAGTATTATTGAAGGTTCAAGATGGTAAAGCTAGTTCGCCAAATGGCGTACTTACTTACACAGCATCAATTTGAACGACAAATTTATATAATACTGCATTCGCCCAGAACCCAGTTTCAAACCTTTTGTTTATCCATTCCCTGGATCCTTACATCCATTTCATAAATAGAATTAGGCCGTGCAATCGTTTATGGGCCTTCACTTATGATGCACTCGTAAAGTGGGGGAGTGGGAATGTGTAACTTGTTATATTCACCAGGGCGCCGCCACGTGGATGGGCTCCTCTTTGGGGCTAGCAACCCTAGCCAAAGAAATGCAACTTAATTGTTACACCGCCAGGGTTTTCCCTTCAACCCTCTCGATGTTTTCTTGAAGATGGGATGCAGGTCTAACAACTACTGTGGCATATCACTAATCTCTTTACCAGGAATCAAAACCCGGAGAGGACGAGACACTCTACTGCACCAAGAAAAAAAGAAAGGGAATAGGTATCCGGGATCTGTCTCGATTTTCAGGGTCACCACATCGTCTTCAACTCTGCAATGAAATATCAGACTTCTCGAACATTATTCTGAGTTTTACAGTCACTTTACTTCCGGGAGGCTACCAAAATTTGAACAGCATGCACAACATATATTATTTTGGTGGAAGTTTGGTCTAGGTATCCATGTGGCATCGGATTCCGTGCTCTTTTGGTCAATCCGCTTCAAATTCCAGTGGGATTGTAGCTCAACTAGTATCGCTTGACACCAGCTTCTCGCAACAGTTACGGTTCGGCAGCATTGAAAATGGTCAGTCGACACCCATGGAAACTTCGAGGCGGCAATGGGATGAAGTAAGGCTTCGAGAAGATATGGGAGCGGGAAAGAGATGATACTAGAGGAGAAGAAACAGTGCTAGGAAGAGACACAGTCCCTGAATGGTAGACAACTGCAGGAGAAATCATATCAACATATGATGCGAAAACGGGATCCTCTGGATAAGCCGAAAACTATCGACGTGGCAAATCCTTGGAAGACAAAAAGATGGAAACCTAAGAGATAAAACCTATTGATTTTAGTCGGTCACTGCAAAGAAAGAAAGACGACGGGAAGCTCTGATCTTGTTGTTGTGGCCATCAAATCCATTGCAATTGTCTGGAGCACGATGGCTTGTCTCCGTTACCCTCCTATCAAAAATCCGGAGATATCATCCATCTGGCTGGGTACAGGACGACCCCATCCTGTTCTGCCAGTACTCACAACCATGCGACCATGGGTATATAAAACACAAATCCCTCTCCCTGGAAATGGACGGATCCTCCCTCCGGTGTATGTTGGATGCAAGAACTTAGGAAATGTGGCCATATGCTAATTATATATATCACTCCTTCCATTACTCGAAATTCAGTAAATCAATCCTCCACCTTGGTATGGGAATGAAATGACGAGGTCCATGTTTGCTTGTCCATGCTCGGGTAGAGCTTATTCACGATATACACCCAGGTGGGCTGGGCCTTCCGGTACTCCAGTCCTGGCATGGGAGTGGAATGGCAATCCTTTCAAGTCCGATGGCATAAAATAAACGACAGAGAAACTGTCTCACCAAATAAGAAAATCCGATCATCAGCGCCGGCGCCCACGATACTGATAGGAATCCGGTCTTGAGCCTTGTCGGTAAGGATGGTGTCTCAACACACTCGCTCTCATTCTCCGATGCTCACATCGACGTGACCCATCCCTATCATCTCTATCATTTCTATCACTTCGTTCATCTCGAGATCCTTCCCGTCTATACCGATCTTGCGACCGGTGACGGCGATATCGATAATGCATCATCCTAGTCTGTTGCGGCCTGATTGGCCTTTCCCTCTCTCTCTCCTGGTTAAATTGCTCTTGCAAGGGCTCAAGCTGTCGCCCGTTTTCTCGAATGAAGAAAGGAGTATGTGAACGAATAGGAGGATCGGGGACTTCGTACATGTCTTGCTGCTGTTGCGGGTATGGAAGTAGTTGCTGCCGAGGAGAGGCAGTATTCATTCTAGGGGAGGCAGTGTTCATCCGTGGAGAAGCAGTGCCAATCCGAGGAGAATAATGAGAAGGAGGAACATAAAACGGTGCGTTCGGAGTGGGTATCCGTTGAGGCTCTCCTCGAACATCATACTTAGGTGTGGAGGTACGTGGAGGTGGAGGTTGATATTCAGACATCTGTATTGAACGACGTCGTGTCTGTGGGTATAAAGACATGTTTATCTGATCTTCGAGCCCTCGAGGGGAATATGGTGCTGGCGGGATATCAGATACACCCCACGGTGCAGGCAGAGAAGCGGGGAAAAATCGTGGGGAGTTCTGTGAGGCTTCCACGGCTCGTGGAGGATACTGTTCGTATAATGCCATTCTGCTCTAACATGGGAAAAAACTTTGCAGAGAGAAACACGTGAGGTGTGAAGAGGAAGAACATCAAAACAATAAAGAAAGAAGGTACCTGCAAAGAGAATACAGCGATGATAAAGCACAACGAAAAGCGCATTCGTGTCCAAATCACCACCCGATACGAGCGAACTGAAACCGGGTCGAGCCCAGTAAGCAACATCATGCAGAAATCACACGCCAATACATACAGCGAGGAGCACAGGAAGTATAAACACGTTGGTGCCCAAGCTTTAACGAAGAAGCAGCTGGCCTAAATGAGATGTCAGAAAGCAAGGTGAAGACGATTGATAGATGGGGATGGGAGGGCTATGTGACGTTGCTGCCCGACTGGGTTGCTTTAGGCTCGCATGCGGCTAGCTTGGGCGTGTTGGCACGACTAGAGGGGCGTGGGGCGCGATTGGTGGAATAGACGAGACGCCAATAGGAGAATTGGATAAGGCGGTAAACTTGTGCATTTGGGTGGAGATACACACGGAGCTGTGAGGAGAAGAGGATGTCGAGAGTGGTTTGGCATATGGGGTACACCGATACAACAGATATTGCCGCCAAGTTCATCATGACTGGAAATCTCCCATTGGGCACTCCCCCTGATCACCACTATCAGCTCGATAACCTCAATAACACCTTGCCCACTTCAGGCGCCTAGTGTCCCGGATTTAGAGAGTGGAATAGAGCTTTGCGTGTGGGGTAGGACGATTACCTAGGATACACAGTTCGGAACGGCTGGAAGTTACTATATAGTAACCATTATTCCCCCGAGCACTATAGGAACGCTGCATAGGCAATCCAGGGGAGGAAGCCAATAGGAGAATGGGTTCTTGCATATCGGTGTCTCGAATCGGACGGAGTTTCTGCCTCGGTGATATAGGTGATTAAATTGGCGGACACGTTGTGGGGGTAACTTGAAGTCACGTTGGCAACGCTGGTTGAGAGGTGCATGCGAGACAAAGCCACATGACGGCTAGTTTGATAGGTTCTTTTGCTTGTATCTTGGTAACACCCGGAGCACAGCATCGTCACTGATATCTGTCAAATCAATATCTGTATGCCAACGTCAACCGGGGAGCAGGATAGCCCGGCTCTGCGAGCCGGGGGGTCTGGAAGAGTATATCCACGTGATCCTGTTCTTCTCACATGCTTCCGCCTACATTTTCTCCTCGCTTTCCTCCAACCAACGCTGCGTTGAAAGCTCGGCGAATCCAAGAAATAACTTATACCTGCTCTCAAAATATTCACAGCGCTTTATGCCAGGCCAGTCCGACATCGTACACATAGCCAGTCTTTCTCGTGTTGCTGGCAGCTTGGACAAGGCTGAAAATCGAACCCGAGGAACATTGCTTTCAGCTTGCTGAACAATGAGAAGTCCATTCCGGGCCCACATTATTTCACCATTCAACCACTGAGCCTCCAAAGTTCAACGCTTCCTAACGTATCTCGACCATTGGGTAGCAAAACCCCTTCTTAAATCCGGCCTCCCTAGACCACACTAGTAGAGATGAGATGAAGCCAAATGTTGGAGTGGGACACTATTTTCAAACAAGTGTTCAAAATTAGAAAGAGGTACATCTGAGAGCTTAAAAGTAACATCTGTTACATTGGAAGGGGACGAAAATCTCTCTTCCGAACTCAGCTTGCCGATACCATTCTCATGTTGGGTAGAGCCATGTGTATGGCTAGTAATTTGGGTGAGTATTCCCTAGCCCTATCATAATCATCGTGGCATCATCTTCAGGGCTCGTGAAATTCACATTGTTGAGATAGCTAAATCCATAGGACATAAGCTTTGTGAAGTTGGAAAAGGCTGCATGGCGTGCTGCTTATCCGAGAATTCGGGTAGTCGGAGAGATGCTCGTTTGCCATCTATTGCCAAAGATGCCATTTCAAACGTTTTCGTTTTCTCGAGTAGAGAGGAGGCATAGATCCGCCGCCTAAAGATCTCGGTACTGCCCTCTGATAAGAATGGATCCATCAAGCGTTCAAAGTCATCCTTGTGAGCTGTTAAAGTAAAATATTTCTCGGACGATCTGTCTCGGTAGCCCAATCTCGAACAAGCGTCTGCCCATCCTGGATTTGTAGACAGTCTAACGAATTGAAAGAACTAGCGTTGATGTGTCGGATATAAGGAGTGCGTGGAGGGGTAGTGAAAATGGAGAGGGTTAGGTGGTCCCAGAACCAACGATTTGCTGAGGAACTATCGGACAGTGATTGGACCTTTTCCCAAAGATGATACCAACAAGAAATAGGATTGGACAATAAATAGAGTAGTGCGTTGGTCTAGGAGAGCCCAGCTGGATCCTCAGGGTCTGCTTGCCTAGGTGCGGATTCTGCGAACTAGCTCGTTGGAGAGGTTAAGGGACATTTTTCCCACGCAGAGACGAGAGAGATGTGAAAATAGTATCTTTAACCCTGCCCGGACCTTTGGGGTACAACTAAAAGCCTCATAAAGAAATAGAACTGGCTACCTGCTGTTTGGGACGAGTCCATTGATTGCGGCTAGAGAGCCATCAGCTAGTGCGAATTGAAGCAGATAACCACTAAAACCTGAATTATAATTTTTTCTAATCAATACAATGATAGACTGTTTAAGAGATAATAGGAATCTTACCGGTAGTGATCATGGAGCGTTGAAACGGATTTTTCGCACGTTGCAAGTAGATGCGGCTGGGTGTAACCGCCCAACGACTAGCGAAGCTTACCACTTTTTACAGCCGCAGCCACAGCCTCCTGTGCCATCGTCTTGCATGTCAATAGCCACGTGCGCCTCGAGTCCTTCGGAGTTATCCGGCTGTTGAAACAATGTTTTATTTTTAACCATGGAAAGGAAGTGTTGTGTGATGTAGGAAATCTTAATTGTGGATGAAAGGTCGAGGAAGAGAAACGCCAAGAGAAATCCCAAGGCGAAATATTTCGTACTTAGTACACGCTAAATTTAGTCGAGTAACTATACATGCACCGGGCTGGCGGAAGAACGGCCGGCTACAGCCTTTGCACCAACCGGCGGTTCCCGGCTGGTCAGTAAAAGTAGATACATTTGTGTCAATTGTTGTCTCGATATATATATTCAATTTGAATGTACGCAAAGCTTGATATTTTGATTTAACGATATGTCTCCTTCCACAACTACGTCTTGCTAGTTTCTTCATAGAGCAAAGAAGGCTTCAGAGGGATTAGCATTAACGAGCCTCGTGTAGAAATGTATTTGGCGAAATTATTGGGACTTTAGCTCAACCCATCCTACGAGTTTCTGTTTGCATTTTGCTGTAACAAAAGTTTAACCATTCTTATGTTAGTAAACCAAACGATTTACTCTTCGTCAAGATTTGCTATAGAGTGCAGAGGGATCCGTAGTATTACCGCATGACAATGTTGGAAAGAAGAGAGTTCTACACTCAACGCAACCTATTTCAATGAGGTTTGCCTGCGGCTCACCGGTCCTTCTCCTCTCAATAGGCTTACAAAGTGTAGATTTAGCTCATATCAGCTGTACGGATAGGCAAATTTTACTTTTTCAACCTCTCACCTTCATGTGTGCCTGCACAGCAGGTGCTTTGACGGCTTCATCAATATACTACGGTGTCGGCTCAAACGACACCGTCGTCACCGTGTCAAACGCGAATACATTCGCCGTCCGGCTAGAGCGTTCAACGTCCACTTCGGGGCCTAACCTTGCGGTAGCCAGCTGTAGATACTAGGCGTAAACCCCCAACCCGAACCCCGTCTCAGCTGAAATGGTCTTCTTCCAATCCGTCTCCGCCACAGGCGGGCTTGCGTTAGTTACAGGGACGATATTCGTTCTGTTGAGGGGCAATTGCGGGGTTGACGTCGAGCGAATGATAGAGCCGAGACATAGTGGATCAGCAGGAGGGGGATGGACAAAGTCAGATGTCGGGCAGAGGAAATAAGTATTTATACTTGTACTTGTACCAGGCTCCTGGACTGGATAAATACACTTTAGTTCCCTAAGAAGGCAGCTCAAGTCCCTCAAAATCGAAGCATAGGGCTTTTGCCATTCTCTCAATCTTATCCTTTTCAATCTAACGATGTTCCCCACCGGGCATGACGGCCCGCTTAGACGCAAGAGATCGTTCTCAGGTGGGCCAGTGTCAGTATTAGCGCTTATTGCAAGGGGTTCGAGTGGTTTGCAGGGTAATTTGCTTGAGCTTTTAGCAAGTTCGATATACAGGTGCTCTAGGGAGCCGAGCCGTGGTGGCGGTGGTGGCCAGGGAGCTGAGAACGGCGCTGAAGAGACAAGGGATTGACAGACTGGTTCTAATTGGCTGTCTTGCTTGATAGCAATGTGAGCTAGCAAAAGATTATCCTACAAGAGCCGCATGTTAAAACAATGAAGAAAAATGTATTAATTAGTTTGTAAAGCCTCGGCTAATAAAGTTATTAAGTAAGCTACGTGGCAAAATGACTATAGTATCGTAATATTGCATAGCAGTGCTCTCAAACTTAATAGCCTTGAGTCATTCTTGCCTGGCAGAAATGTGAGCTGGCATAAGATTGTCCTAGAAGAGCCGCGTGATAAGAAGGTAAAGAAGGATGTATTAATCACTATGTAGAGCTCCAAGCAGGAAGAAACGACGCATATCAGAAGCAGGCAACGTGGATGTCACCAAGAGAGTCGACAGTGATTCAAGCGATTCAGGCGGTGATGAGAATCAGGCACAAAAGAATGCTTCATTAATCACCTATACCATCGGAGGAAGAGCGACGCGGCTCTTCCGTTTATCCAATGCCATCCGGAAGTCTGCTAAGGCTTCGAGAACATGTAAAATAGGAGGCTATAGAGATGACGAAGAGATAAACAATACTATCACTGAATTGCGTCTTTACACTGAATGCTACATTCGCTTCCGATTTCCTCAGGCACCAGAGGCTCTTCGCTCAGCATTGGTCGAGGCCAATGCACTTCGACTTCGACGATTGTATTATCAAAGGTCACACCGAAGGCGCATTGCCCTGAGTCTCCAGCGTCCACAGACAGACCCAGCAAGTGTTCGGCTACCTAAGATACCAGACAGCGCTCCGGTCGTACGTTTCGCCACAAGCGTGCTACCGAAACCAAGTACCATTGACGAAAGGGCGAAACCAACCGGCCTTCTCCCAATGCCCATAACCTATGCGACTACTGCTCGACAGACTGCTGTTGGTACTCTGTACGCCGACTCCACGGTGGAGGTTCGGGCTAAGTCTGTCCTAGTAAACAATAAATTATCGTTCCCTCCAGTGCCAACGATAAGCGAGTGCCCATATTGCGGCGTCATTGTTGAATTCGAGGGTACCGCAAAGACAATGAAGTAGAAGTAAGCATGTTATTCCTGTGCCATTTCATGATAATACAGAATCTAACCGGCCTTAGCGACCATACCGTCAGAGACCGAGAGCCTTTTGTCTGCATTTTCCCCACTGCACGGACTCAAGTCAACAAGAGCCTGGTACATTTACTTTCGAAACATCGAAAACTTGGATGAGCCACATGCAAAACGCCCACGGGTATGCATGGGAATACAGAGCTCTTTCTCAAGACTTAATCATCTTTTAACAGGAGGTTGAATTCCAGGAGCACGCTCGTAAAGAACATGGCGTCCCTGAGGCGCATGTGGGCACGCTGAGCGGGGCAGCTCGGAGACCAGTCTTTGAGAAGATTCTGGAGTGTCCCTTTGGCGACGACTTTTCAGCCCCGGAAAAGTCTGAATCAAACACCGTCTTCTCGAACGAGGCTCTGCATCTACAAATCGCCGCTCATATGAAAGAAATCATGTGTCCTTGGCTATGCTGCTGCCCGCAACTGCTTCGAATACACTTCGAAGAACTCTGGGGCTTACTGAACGCTGTTTTCTGGCGCTTGTTGTAGTGTACTAAGTCGAATACTGGATGGGTTTATTCGGTACTCTCCTATCATGGAGGTCGAGGGGTGACGAGTTTCTCGATAATACTGTTTGGGGGCTTTTGGATAATGGAAGTTGAAAGTTGGCGGGGAACTAGAGAAGCTATGAGGCGTCGTACTTAACGGGTAGTGGTGGATATTCTTACAATACGTGTTGAACTTAACAGCTGTTTCTTTCCTATTTTTCTTTTGCTTCTAATTTGATCTTTATTCGCAAGATAATATATCCAAGTTCATAGTCTGCATGCTGTTGAATGAAAGGCTATTTTATTACATACGCAAACGCCAGTTTTCTATTCCAATAAATTGTTCCCCTTCAGATATCACATCCTTCGGCTTTATACCTATACCCAACTTTTAATCAACTGTGCCTTTCTCACATAGCCCACGAAGGTCTATAACCAACACCCTTGCCCTCGTCAAAAATCACTTCAACACCTCTCTCCCCCAACCCCTCTAGCTCCTGAACAATATTCTCTCCCACGCCACGAATCTCAACCTTCTCCAATCCATCCCATCCCCGTTTCAATACCGGCAGCAATGTCTCACCCAATCTTCTATCATTTGCCACCGCTGCTCTGCTCCGCTGCTCCCTCAGCCTTGTAAATCTCAAAGCCGATCCACCACCCTTCCCATGCCTCATCATCAACCTATCACAGTCAAAATCCACCTCTCTCGGCTTCACTTCCTCAATAAAACGTGCCCATTCAGCCCACAGTTCGTCATCCCGAGTTCCTCGTTCTGACATCCCATACACGCGAATCGAAAGTTGGTCTAGGCTTCTGCACCTGTCGAATAGAGCTCGGGTCAAGATGTGTTGCATTGGGCGATAGAGCGTACTTATTGCCGACTGCCCTTCTTGCAAGTCATCCAGACTCAACCCCTTCAACGGTGCCATTTCCACAATCTCCCCTTTCTCCCTGCTTTTCTGTTCCTCGTCGTTTTCCGTATGAACTCGGCCTAATAGGATAGCATCAACGAACTCCTTGTTCATTACCCCGCTCAAATGCACGTATCTCGCTTTTGGAAAAAAGCCCCTCTCTGCTATACATTTAGGTAAAGGCCCGTAGCCTCTCATGCCGGCTCCCCCAATTTGGACTTGCACCACCTCAGTTAACATCCCAAACACCTCATACAACTCTTCATCCTTCCACACCGCCTCTTTTTCATGAACGCAAGGTGGCAATAAGTCCGTCTTATCGAGAGTCCAACTGAAGCGCTTGACGTAAAGTGCGAGATATGGCCGAGAGAACAGGCGTTGGATGAATAGATATTGCGCTTTTATGACCCGTGCACGTGAGCGGAGCGACGTTGCAAGAGTGATGGTTTCGTATAACAGTGGCGTGAGGTCGTGGAAGCAAGAGTGGCAGAGCATCAAGGTGGCTAGGGCACTCTGAGGAAGGTCAAGGGCAATGATGTGCCAGATCTCGAGAGGAAGTTGGAGGATTGGTGGAGCTATTTTCATATTGGTTGTTGTAGTTGCGGTTGCGGTTCTTGATGCTGTTGCGCTAGATGAGACCACCTGGACGAAATTCGACAGCGTCCTGGATGCTTCGGGTGCTCGCAACAGTTCATCCTGCACCGTTGATGGCTTTTTTGTTAAATAAGGTAGAAACCTTGGCTTTGGCGGTGCTCGTGCTGGCCTTTGAGATGGCTTGGTGAGCTGTGAGAGGTTAACTTGATACTTTCTTTACGCCGAGCGCTGTATCATTTGAAGGAAAATAAAAACCCACCTTGATACCCTCCAGTCCCTCACTTGTCATATTCGCATTAGCAATTTTTATGTAACGTTTAGTGTTCATGTTGATTGCAACATAAAAAAGAGAAGTGATAATGTTTGCTTGTTCTTGTGTATATATATAATTAGAATTCAACTGGGGACATAACCCTGTCGATATTATGCCAAGATGTGTTAAGCGAAGAAATGTTGAAGAGTCATTGCTGCGGAGCAGTGGCTGAGGCTGCAAGAGTCATCACTAGGATGCAGATAAAAATACAAGAAAAACCACGAGCTATTGAGTCATGATAAAGTAGCTTGATTTCTATTGTCATCGGATAGAATTTATGACATTTGTCACGTGTCATTAGTCATGTGAAGCATTCGGCATGTCTCCTCTCGACTTTAGATTCCAGCAAGTAGAAGTCACTTCTGCCTTACGATCCTCGGAATTGATAATATTCCCAAGTAATGGGCTGCCTGATATGTTAGACTAACGGCTTATATCCTAATGAAATCACCAGGACAAGTCTCATGCGCACCTGCCGACTAAACATAAAACCCAAACGCATATACAGATTCCTGACCTGATATTTTTCAAGTTTCCATAATTTCGTCACTCATTTTAGAATCCGAATCAGGTCTTTTCTTGTTTAGTACTATCCAAGATCTTCTTGTAAAGTTTGGTGTCCTCGAATTTGAAGTCCTTATCGACAATGCAAAAGGGGTGATTTCGCAAAGAGTTGAAAGCTCTTAGTCTAGGTGAAGGGTCACTATATATGTCAGCATAACATTCTCAGCAATTCACTTTATATAATCTAGCAGAGTAACACTTACATTGAAAAACATTTCGTGACAAAATCCGAGGATAGTGTGTCGAGGGTTGCAAGTATTCCCTCAGGAATCTTGTCACCGTCGTGGAGGGAACGAGTGGCTTCGCTCCATAATGGATAATCGGTCAACATCTGAAGAACAATACTTCCCAGTGCCCAAAAGTCTGCTTTGGCATCCGACCCCTTTTCAATCTGCGTTTGAGCTCAAATCCATAGCCAATTGGGATTGGCTCAAAGCAACAGGAAGGGCGTAGTGTGCAATCTTTATCGTGCCATCGAGATCTACCAAGATGTTTTTCGAACTTAAATTCCCTACACTTACCCCCTGCTCATCTAGGTACACAAGGCCTTCAAGAATCTGCCTCGTGAATGAAGATGCCACGATTTCTTCAAATTTCCCATGCTCTTGTCCATAAGTAGCAATGCTACCATATCCAATTACATATTCCGAGAGAATGATAATTGAGGAATCGCTTTTTGAGTGCCCGAGGTAGGCGATAACATTAGGATGCCGTAGGTTTTTTCGGCAAGATCAGAGAGGCTTTGGAGTAGCTCTGCTGATTTTTGGTTGTCTAAGCTATGGATTTCTGTGATGGTTTGAAATTCGCCGCTTGAGCTATCGAGACCGAGATAATCACGCTTGTGTGGTTCCTCAGAGAGAAGTTGGCCACGTATATATCCGGTAGCCATTTTTTTTGAAGATGAATAAGCTTTCGTGTATTTCCGATTTCGTCTTCGTATGTGCCTTAAGACGGTTAGTTGTTAGTTGTATAGAAGTGAAGGGGTTTGGATACTATTTAAAGCGGAGCTATGGCTTAAAGGATAACTATACAACGGAATTGAACTTAAGTTGTTGTACTGTCAGAAGGACGTGCAAAGATGTGTATTCATATAAAGGCTTATATGCCTAAATTTGGGGGTGCCTCGTTACCAGCAGCGACATGTCAATGCCTTGATTTCTCAGGCATCAATTATACCGACCCAATCACCCCCCTTGAGACATTGAACCTGCGATAAATTCACAACCACAACTCCAATTTCAAAGAAGATTGGATAGAATTAATCGCAAAGAGCTCGCCTTCAAAATTAGAATACAAAGTTTTCTAGAATCTCTATCCGTTAAAGAGTTGGAGCTGTTGCTCTCAAATGCGATACGGATTTTGTTCGCATATCGCGATAACATATTGCACGTATAGATTGCTTTCAAAACAGCTCCGGCTGGCCCCCTTGACCCAAAAGCCGGAGATTAGAGAGGATTGTCCAACACACTCTCTCATGATGCCTTCTGTTCACACCCAAATCTCGCCTGGCTATTATGAACCATCCAGCTGGGATTCTTGAAAACCTATCGATTTAGCGCTGCGGTGGATACAGCAAAATAGCTTCTAGATGCAATTGGTCCCTCGACGTCTACGAAGGGCTAGGGTAGCATGGTCCTGGAGGGAGGCTCTGCGAATCCCCGGTTTATTAACCTGATCATGATAGTATGACTTCCTGGTTTTATCTTCTGAATCGTAGAAGAACAATGATACTGGAAGAGCAACGACAAGACACACTTGCTATGTCAGACCAATATCAGAACGTCCCGTTAGACAATGTCCCGCTTCAAAAATTTGGGACACCATCAACACAAGACCACTCTCTCTCTGGCTATAATCCCGCTCTCGCCGCTTCCACCCAGATCCAAAACAAACTTTTTGTGGCGATACATTCTTATCAACAAAAAGACGAGCTTGAACAGGATATTTGGCCCTTAGCCAAGAGCTATGCATCTGCTAGAAAGTATCTCCAAGATTACTCACTTATCAAGAACCAGACTGGAAGCAAGATTCTGCAGAATTTATTGAGGATTTCTGTGTATGAGGGCGCGGCCATACCAAGAACGTTACATGATGGTGGCTTCGTTGTTCCGGTTTCATCGACACATATAAATTTTTCTGGTTGTCTTAAAACTCTTAAAGAAATATTAAGATCGCCCGAAGTTGGGTCACTGAGACTCTGGTAAGTTCTACGATGTGGAGTACGGTTATGTCTGACCTTGGGCTAATTTGATGTTGAAGTGTACTATTCTTTGGCTTGCCCAATAACGTTTGGAGCAAACTCTTTTCTTTTAACGCTCGGTCTTTCACTACAAGAGAACGCCTTCAACTGAAGTGTGACGCCGCCGCAAAGAGCGTTCTCTATATTATTAGGAAAGAATGGGACCCTGACCGCCAGTGGCTACAGAAGCCGTTCGGCGAACCGTGGGGTTCTAAGACTCGGGTTCTCCCCTCCAAAGGTATGATGAACCCGCCTCTGTTTATTTTAATGCATTTGGATTGTAAGCTTTGTGAAGCACAACTGAAACCGATACTGATCTAATTTAGCAAAAACCCATAAACCCTTCTCTGCGATCAATCCAAAGCAGCTCACTTTAACTTGGATTTCTACAGTTCCAGCATATCATAGCAACTTCTACGAGTACATTTGGCAAAGACAAAATACAGCCCCTGCGTTTGAAAGGGCGACAATCACTAGTAACTTCAACTCAGGGTCCAGAAATACTGTCTTGGTTTTCAGTTCAACTGCTCCTTTTGATGAGACTAAAGGCCAACGGGCAAGGCTTCCTCAGAAATTCCAGGAGATCATAGAGACAGATTTGGAAGGGACTGCCGAGTTGGAGTTTCCTTTGTCGGTTGAGACAACATTCGTTTTAGTCATCTTGCGACTGTTTATATTCGTTGTTGGTGAGATCGAAAATTTCCTCAAGGATGCCACTCACATTGTCCATGAGCTTGTGAGATTTCCTTTTCTTTTTATATAACCACTTCTAATGAGAAATCTGAAGCTAACCCGTGCAGAACTACCATGGAAGGCAAAGACCTTCAAACAGCAAACTCAACTATCTCTCTCATTTGGAAGACTGCAGATGCATCACGGAAAGCTCTCTCGTTGCCGCCCTTGAAATTTTGTCGGAGATATCAGGGGATGTTAAGGGTAACCCTTTTGTTGACCAAGCTATTCTTAAGATCTCGGATAATATCGCATCCGATCTCGTATTTCTCCACAGAGAAATCAAAGCCCTGAAGGAAGAGATGAAAGAATTAAATGGAATGGTTCGTACTAATTTATTACGGCCACGCTGGGGTTTTCAACTGATCAACTATTTACTAATTCCTTTCAGCTCAAAAGTAAAATAGACCTGCGCCAGATCTCCCGGACCTACGTTCTGACGTTTCTGGCAACCATCTACTTGCCGTTTTCTTTTATGGCAGTAAGCATGCCTTGGCTCTTTGAAATGTGAAGGTGCTGATGCATTTGTTAGTCTCTCTATGGTATGAACTTAGATCCTGTCCTATGGAATCAACCAAAGCACAGCAACTCGTCTTCAAACTCATCTAGTACGCAAACAGCAGCGCCAAGTGTTTCGGCTGTCTCGAACCTCCAAGCTCGCCAAGTAACCACAAACCTCTCCCTAATGTCCCAAAATCAAACCGATGCCCTCATCACCGCCATAAAATCCTCGGGGACGTATCAATGGACTTTCAAGTCATATTGGTATCTTACCGTGCCAATTACAGTCGCGACCATACTTATTCCTATATTTGTCGGACAGATCATTAGAATCATTACTCAATTCTCCTACCGCCGCCCAGAGATATGGCGCTTTACAGTTCTCTTCTTCATTCTAATTTGCATGATTATGATTGATTTCTTTGTTTTAGGAGAGAGTCTAATATACGGTCGATATTACTTGATATTTGGAATAGGATATTGTGTGCCAGGCCTCTTGTTGGTCTTGAGATCATTTTATAAAAAGACTCATAGAATCACCTGGACCGTTTTCTTGGTTTTGTCTGTCGTGGTTACGTTTGTACCTGTTAATAACGCTGCAGTTCTTATTATTCTTACATATTTACCATTTTGGTACATTTTCTTTTTCTGGTTCCGCAGCGAGGTCAAAGCCTACTTGATACCAAGATTGGGTATCTTCGAAAGGATTTCATGGACGAGGAGAAGCAGAAGGTCGAACTCAGATCCTAGCTCTGTTGAGGAGGGGAACACAAGATCGGGGCCATCGGATTTGCACTCAGCTCGTTATGGGGCTCTAGGATCGACTTCATACACGACACTGGATACGTCGGCTGATATATTGGGGCAATTTGAGGTTCCTCGAAGGAGGTAGTGGCTGAGAGGTTCTCTGGTCTCTGATGTTATTGTTGGTTTCGGCGGACTCCGATGGAGAAAGTAGTTGGATGTATTATCAAGGCAAGAAGTAGAGAGTTTCAAGAAAGGTGTCGCCCCCCCGAAGAACGTATTGATCTAGCCATCTGAGCCGCCTTAGGCGCAGGATATGACTGACGCACTAGTCACTGTGCTTGTCCACATATCTGGTTCCTGTTGGGAAATGAAGGTGGCTGGTAGCTATGCCTAGATATGAATATCAAGTGCTAAAATTGAATAATGTATCTTCACCAGCTTCATCCTTGATTCACCGTGCTCTGCACCCGTTGCACCTCCACAACCCCTACTCTTTTTGCAGTCAGAAGAACAGGCTTCAGTGCCCAGGATTCCCAATTCTAGTTGGTGGCTTTTCGGACTTATCTCAAACCAAAACAAGTCTTGAAGTATCATCAATTGCAAGACAAGCTTCATTCGCCTGATGGAACAACAAAGAGGGGGTTTTGCAAGATAGTAATCAGTATAACAGAGAGGGTGAGCGGAGTTAAATTGGAAGATGTGATGGAGAGTTGAACTGAAGGGACTCTGTCAATCCGAGGAATGATTCATCGGGATTGATGTGAGGATTGAGAGGAGGGGAATGCGGTTGCAGCGGAACCTGCCCTGCACCTTGGTTCCGGCCGGTTCTCCGGCGCTAAACCTCGCGATATAATTGGTGGTTACATTTCTGCACTGCATTGATGTTTTATAGAGGTAACTGGCTAGTGAATAGGTATGAAAGTTCGACATTATGCAGGGGCAAGCTTTCGTGTGGGTCTTTATGTGTTGGTTTCTCTTTGATGTTGGCCAACTCCCCAACACTGAAGCCTTGCTTTCATTAGAACTCCTTAAACTTTCATTAGCTTGCTTCTTTCACCTATAGAATATTTCCACATCGCCCTTAGGAAACTTCCTCAGCTGATCCATAATCCTCACATCCGCCAAGTTCTTCTCCACGGTAATCTGATCAAAACAATGACGCCCATCCGTATACTTCTGGAGAATTTCCCCTCCCTCAACTTCCACATTTTCTCCTCTCACCAATCCCCCCAGATACTGTGATGAAACCGCATACTTATGCACCCGATAGATAAGCCCCTTGATAATACCAAACTGGATAAACCGCCTCACATCCACATAATTCAGGACATGAAACCCTTGATCGTGATGCAGCTTTAACCATTCCTTGAGCGTCCGTGACGTGCAAAGCGAAGTGAACAATCGACAAAGATGGTAGTTTGGCAGCCTCGGACCGTTGATGAAAACATAGTTTGCGCACTCGTCTTGCATCCCATCCTTATCCTCGATGAAATCATTAATATCAGGTGTGGGCGCATATATATTCCCAAAGAGAAACATATCAAGCATCAAGATAGTATCATAATATAGTAGATGTTGCAATGCAATCTTGGTGAGATCGAGCGCTGTATCAGCAACATGGGCGATGCGACGCACGTCTTTGATGCCGTCGATTTGTTTGATCACTTTTAGCATGGTGAGGTCCCAGGTGTCGTCCACGACTTCTTCAAAGTTCATTTTGGAGATTGGGACATGCCAGGATTTTATGGGGGGCGGGAGGGAGTGAATTGGGAAGAGCTTCATGTTGATTGTGTTGGCGTCGTCTAACTTTGTCAGTTTGAAGTATTTGATACCACATGTGTAGAGACTAACCGACTGGAATCATGCATTCATTGTAGTTGTTCAGGTCTTCTTTAATGATTTCAAGGAGGGCGGCAATGGAGCGTCTGTTTTGAGAGTTGGAGGAATCCTCCTGACTTAAGAATTGGGTTTGGATTTCCATCTCGGTGAAGGTGCTTGCGAGTCGTCGGACCACAGCCTCATACGGAGTTTTGTCCACCTCGACCCCAATCACGATGCAGAAGTTGAACATGAACTCATTGCGTTCATATTTTTCATCCTTAATACAAACGGGGTGGCCCAGGATCTGGTATCTGTTGTCGGGATCAACAAATGTGACATATCTGTTGCAGAAGGCCTGTCGTGGGATTACATATTCGGCAGCGGTTTCGAAGTCAAAGAGTCGGGGTTTATCCACATCGGGCTCGGGGACGATGCATCCAGGAGGACTTTGATGGACGACCTTGGTACCTGAGAGAGTGTCAGATTTGGCATGCGAGGACGAGGACGACAATTCAACACGAGACTTGATGACAAAACATCGCTGTTGCAAACAAAAGACAAGTGGTCAAGAAAACCAAAGAGATAAAGAAGACCTAAAGAGACAATATGGCTTCGATAGAACAGCTTTCCTATCAATTGAATACGCACCTTTCTCTGAAAGAAAGCGGGCAAAGAATATGCCTTGAATCATAGCCGGGACGGCATGAGCTCTTGGTCAGGCTCTATCGCATAAGACAAACAGAATTCTACTATCTGAATATTATTAACTGCCATTATTTCAAGAGTCGATAGAAGAGGACATACCTTAAGTATTTGAGAGTTGCGACCCAATACACACCCAATATGTATGCTCGTCCATCCAGAGGTTGAGGTCTTGCGAGCCAGCCCCACCAAACCAAGCGAACCGGCTTAACCTTTCGCCGACCTCACCTCATCGAACCTAGTGAAAACTTTTCTCATTTTGTCTCAAGATCTTTCCTAAACAGAGTTGTATTGTAGCTCACTTTTGCGCGATTTGTTTGCGTCGAAATTTCTTTAAATGTCTGGGCGTATTCCTCTAGTCTTCAGTGCGTCTGATTCCCCTCACTTTTAATAACATTTCACCGTTTTCATCTTAAACACGTGACAAACACATATTCCTCTTCCTTGAAAAATATTTTCAGAAAGCTTGCACAAATAGAATTGCTGGCGTTTTGTTTATGCGTCAAGGTCAATAGTAAATGTTTGTTGAGACCCTAAGCTCATGTCTATATTGTTTGGAGGGGACGGAATTTGTTGAAACAGTTTCGTGGTCTGCAGACCTGGAGCAAGTCTTACTATATATGAACTCCTTTAGAATACCGCTTAGTTCTTGCTTTGTAAATAAAGCCCTTTTGTATATTTAGAGTACTGGCTGCACTTTGCTCTTCTCATTCTGCTCGATTGGCCTTCAACGCAGTCGTGCATCTTTGCTGCGACTTCGCGTTTCAATCAGTTTCCTCCTTCAAACTTTAACCCGATATATTCGACAACATGTTGGAAAAGACGGAGGACACATTAGACGGTAAAACTGTAGGTTAACTTCTTTTAGTCTTACTACTTTATATTGCTCATTTTTTACTAATTACTGGAAATGACATAGACCTACATGTTTGATCGGGCCCATGGTTCTTGGAGAAACATTCCCAACGACACTCCCGAGTTCTTGCCTGTAATCCTCAGAGATCGACCAGGTTACTACCGACTGACGCACCTTCTTTCAATATTAGCACTAAAGCCTTTGACCTGGGATGATGACGACGAAAGTGCCCGCAAACCTCCGCCTCTGGTACCCTATACTGAGGACGAAATTAATAAATTCTGTGTGGAAATTATCAGCGCGATCGGCAAAAAAAGATGAGTTGGCTGAGAGAGGAGAAAGACGCAGATGATATTCCAATCTCTGTCTCTGAGCAAAAGGACAAACTCATGGATCTTGCTAGCTTAAGGATTTCAGAAAGATGTGGTTACGCTGGTATGTACATACTCCCCTGTCTTTATTGAAACATTTCCTATCTGTTGCTTTGTGTAAAATACTCGCTAGTCTTCTATTCGGGGACTTTATCGCCATGTGCCTTAATCTTTCGGGTAATACGCCAAAGGCTAATTGAAAATGTTTAGCTCGCGGCGAGATAACTCGAATTTGGACTATCCCCACTGGAAAAGCAGAACATCCTTCGTTCAGCCTCAGTATTCGCGAGCCTCCCATCGCCGAAGATAACCTAGGTCTGAAGACTTGGGGCACTTCTTTTGCAATCGCCAAGAAGCTGTATTCATTTGGAAACGAATATCTTGAAGAAGCTCTTAGTGAGGGGGAAGCCGATCAGTTTGGAGGGGTTTTCCAACCCAGCCTAAAACCTCTTCCAAACACTACTGTTCTTGAGTAAGCAATTTCTCTACTGATTATATTGGCGCATCTCTAAAAATGGGTTAATTGCTGCACGGCGAACTGTTTAGAGATATTACTAACAATGATGTTTACTTCAGGCTCGGATCTGGAACTGGTCTTGTTGGGATTGCAGCTGCTGGTGTTTGGGGATGTCAAACCTTTCTCTCTGATTTGAAGGAAATAATGCCGAATTTGCTACACAACATTCAAGAAAACTCTAAAATCGTTGCAGCAGTCTCATCGGGCCGTATGCAAGGAGAGCTTGTCGATTGGTCATGCCCAGAAACAGCTTTTGCGGAAAGAGCCGACAAGACCTTTGATGTGAGCTTTACCCCTTGAAGATTCAATATTTTGCTAAGCCATATAGATTATCCTCGTTTCTGATCCTCTTTACGACGATGGTCACCCTGCAATGCTCGCACGCAACATCCAACGATTTTTATCTTTAAAAAAGAGCGCTCGAGCTCTTGTTGCTATTCCTATGCGTGACGAGAAAACCATTCAATTGATCCAAGATTTTGAGAAGTTTATGGCAGCAAATGGTCTCGTTGAGGTTGCTTGCGGCGAGGAAATATGTCGGGACGATTGGGAGGCGCACAATGACGATGAAGCAGTGATGATTAAGTGGATTATCTGGAAATGGCCCCAGGATCGTGGTTCCTACGCTAATGAAAAGGATTAACCAGACGCCTAATGAATGATTCAGTGACGGAAGGCGGGAACCTTACTAGGAAAGTATAGAGGGATGGATAATATTCACAGGTCTCTGAGTCTTTTTTTCGCGAGTTGCGACTTTGAAAAATTGTCTTCAATTTTCCGCACTGTATTGCCCCATGTTTAGAACACCTCAATCCCTTCTTCGAATAATCCCACGATAACCTCATAATGCGTGTTTTGCGAAATATTGTTGTATTTGTAACCTTCTCATATAGCCTTCCTGTAACCCCTGGCTCCTTCTATATTGGCTTTGATTTTAGCGGTTTTATATTGTTATTCATTCTTTTTTCTGGTACCTATAAATCATTTTCCCATTCACATCAATACAGTGCTCTTGTCATAGGAAAGCGGTGACTGGACTTCGGCGTGTCGGCAGTATATATAGCTCATCACACATGTAAATCCTTGTACGACTCTTGAATGCGCAACCATCCTCTTTGATACTTCTCGACTTGGCGACTGCCTTTCAAGAACATTTACAATAACGACTTTTTGTAACAACATCGCTGTTCCATACCGATTACACTTAAGATTCTGTACGCTTTTCCTACGGAGGATATGACTTCACATTATTCTCGACCCAGTATCCAAGCGTGCGTCCAAATAATTGTACCAACTCACTCCTCTACCGAAAGCGATCGCTCGAGCTTTCTTTCGGCTTCGAAATTCCTGATATCTCGCTCTTCAGCTCGCAGATTGTAGATCACTTTTCCAATAGTACCAAAGAGTATTCCTTTGTTAAGTCGAAATACTGTTCATTAACTCACTTTTGCTGCTAACGGGCTTACAGTACGCTTGACGTCCTCATCTTCACTCGAGGCTCGAGGCCGATAGATCCTTAAGACCCCCATAGGCTCCATCTCTGCGATACTTTCGACGGTCAACATCTCCTGCGCGAACCACCTGACCATTAACACTAAATCTTCGACGGTTCCAAACTACACTCTTTAGCTTGCACGCACGATTATTTTCTTTATACAGCGAGAAGATTGCGACCAACCTTTCCATACTGGCACCACAACAAGCTTTGTCCTAGAGAACAAGTTTCAGGGTTGAAGAACGGAAGTTTGACTTTACCTTTACCAATCGCAAACTTGGTGAATATCGAAATACCACACTGGTGTCTATATTCCTCTTCGACTCCCTCCTACCTTTTTATAAACACAATTTCTTGCAAGCAGAATCCTCATCGCAACTATCAACTACTGGAATCCTTCACGAGCTGCTTTTGCCGTAGCCATATTGTAACAGTCTTCATTCTGTGCCAACTCTCTGTTCGTTGATGTGAGGGAGCTACACCTATCCACACTTTTTGACTTGCTTAGGAGATCGATTACAGGCAGAACCTGACTACTGTCTTCACATATCTACCAACTCTATATCCCCTCTATTCCTTTCTATATACCTCTTTCACGAAACCACAATCTCGCAACGATTCTGGCTTTGTGACTAAGAGGGTCCCAGTTATAAGGCTATTCACTCCACCTCTAGTCGATATTCTTTTGGCATACCCTTACAAAAGCTTTAGGCGACATCACATATTTAGCCTAACTCAAGATTTCGGGATATCTTTTACAACTCCAACACAATGGCTGGAACTCAGAAGTGGAAAGACGAGCACATTCGCTGGGTGTTGGAGAGAAGAAGGGAGGGAAAGGGGTTCGATGCTATTGCAGAAGAATGGCGCAAAGAATGGCCAAAAGTGCCGCCGAAAGATGGATCGTCTATAAAATATTGCTGTAATACCTACAACAAATATCCTGAGTATGCTGCATATTCAAAACCTCCACGTCTTCAAAGAAATGGCAAGGAAGCGAGAGAGCACAAGGAGCCTACGGCCATGTTACGACCGATGCCTTATACCGCAACTATACCGCCAACAAGAAGCCCTTACCTAACACCCTTTTTTGATGGATACAATCCAGGTCGACAAGTAGTTCGCTCACCCAATCTGTATGGTGTATTGGACAGCCCTCCGCAGATGAACGTGCTCCCGTCAGGAGTTAGAGACCCGAGTCACGTTCTTGCACTGGCAGAGCATGCAAACGAGCAGGCTATACAATGGAGAAGTCAATCCAACTCCACATATACAACAAGTCTAGAGGAAGGCCCAAGCTCCACAATGCAAGAACGAGTGAATATGAAGTTAGAGTTAGCAGACCCACTTTGGATGGAAACCGCTACTATTGTAGGCGATAGTATTGTCGAGAGTCCGCCCCGAGCGCTAGGCCTTAGCCCGCCTCCTTTGGTACAAAATGATGCTTTTCGCCTACTCAATTCCTTCTCCCACAACTACCAACAACTTCAAAATCCTCGACAACCTGGACAACCCCGACAACCTCAACAACCACTTCAACTACTTCAACCGCTTCAACCGCTTCAATCACTTCAACCTCAACAACCACCTCGACAACTCCAATCACCTCAAGAATTTCAACCCTCTATCGTCGCAACTCCAACCATGGACTCGACTAATGGATCTGGCAGTGGGCCAGAATTCTTTCAGCAATACAAGGACGAAGTCGCTCGGCGGCACGCCCTTAGAAAGATGCAGGAAGCGAACGGGACAACACGACCACGACAACAAACGATGCAGCAAGGGCAAGAAGAGCGATTTCTACGGCAACCAGGCGCACCATACGACGGGCAATCCGAGTCTTCGATAGCTTCGACCCCTCGAGCACAAGCTACACAGATACCCCTATCATTCAATCCTTACATTCAAAAGACAGTTGAGACGAGCGCTACAGTTGCTGAACACTCAAGGCAGCCAGCAGTCTTGGTTATGGAGAACTGCCATTTCGGCCATCTTCCAACGACACGAGAAGATTACATGAGTCTTGTGGATGCTTACATGAATGACCTTCCTGGATCCAAAGTGTCCATGGATAATATTCAGAGGTGGAGAGACGAGTGCAGACAGAACGGAGTCTACATTAACATCGTATTGAATAGTAAGAATGCAGGCCAAAACATGCAGATGGCAGCTAGCGGATCGAGGAAGAGGGCAATGGAGGGCCAGGGTGTGGAGCAGCATGGGCCGAAGAGACCGAAGACTACTCCTGGGCCCGCTCAATATGCAATGATGTGCGTTATGAATCAGGGAGGTATTGGTCCCAGCCAACCTACCCGGCAAATCCAAAATATGGGAAACCCCTCTTATCCAGGCCCTCACATGCAGCCCTCAGCATACAATGGACAACCTAAGCAACAAGTCTACGCCCCGGCACCCTATAATCACGCAAATTCACCTGCAGCAGGCCAGACGACCAACCTCATCCCGATGCCTCAAATGCATCATATGCATCCGCAACCTAATCTGCACCCTCAGATAAGCCAAGTCCAAAGAGAGTTTTATCCCCCGCCTACTCAACCCAATCTACACCCTCAGATAGGCCAAGATCAAAGAGGATATTATCCCCCGCCTACTGGCCCTATTCCTGCCTGTCCCACGACCAATAAAACTCACATGGAGGGGCAACAGCCTCCTCAGACTTATCCTGTCCAACATGGGCAGCCTAATCGACAACAACTCCCACGAATTCCGATGCAAGCGTTGGATGTAGCGTTGAGAAATTATATGATGCAGAAGGGTGATCAGGGCTGGGATGACCCATACAAGCGGGAAACCATTCTCCGAAATCCTGCCGCTGGTCCTCTCAAAGATCATCTCGCACGTATAATCCTTGGGGCGAAGATTGTAACTCCTAGTGCCAGCCGGGTAGAAACCCAACTCCCAATCACCCCTCGAGTAAACACACAGCAAGGAATGGGCGTTCAAAATCCTGGACAACACCTCCAAAATCCTTACCAGACACCTTCTAGAAATCCTACCGGTGTTCCTGGCCTCAATGGCTACCAATTTGTTACCCCCCCTGATAGTCGAGCTCAGAATATTGCCCGAAGTTCTCAAGGGCAGGTCTTTACTCAGTCTATCCCCACACCGACAAAGTCTACCCCTGCAATGGGCCTTCAGGCTCTTCCTCCAGTTCCAGTAATGGGAATGATAACTCCATGTTCCGCGGTCCAAGAACCTGGACTTAACATTGGAGTGCATTCTCAACCACCACCTAAGATGTCTCCATTCCCGCCGGCCGTCCAACACCCACAAGCTCTATACACGCAGCCAATTCTCAATAGCCGGGAACCCGGAAAGGAACCCGACGTTTTCACCGAACCAAACCTCTCATTCCAATCTCAAGCAGATGGAGCATCCTCGCACACCTCAACTGGGACGCTCTCGCACTCACCTGAACCTCCTACCTCCGCCGCCGTTCTCATCCGCGAGTCACCAGCCCAAAACAACCCTCAAGTCAAACCCGCCGAAACCGCCACCTCGGAGATCTCACAATCCAATATCTCCCCACAACCCCCTACCGTCCCAAGCTTGTCCGATACTACGCCATCCCCGCTCAGTTCCTCATCATGCCCCCCCGAAAGCCCCTCCGACGAGGGCTGGCGCCTCCCCGATGGATGGAGCTTTCCCATTGAGTCCTGCACCCCCTCTCCCTTTTCAAAAGACAGTGCCAAACAGAGTGCCGACGACAAAGCCTGGGTGCTCGATCAAGAAAGGGACTGTGAGGACCCACTCAGTGCTCAGCACAAGTTAATGTGTTTGTCTTCTGACTTCCCGTCTCTCGAAGGGCTTTTCGGACCTGGAATCGATTTAATGGAGGGATAGGATGGAATTTGCGATTAAGGTGGAACTATCTGTTTGACAAGATCGGACCACGGGATATCGAGATTTATATGCCGCATCTGAAGAATTCCAGCATCTCACAGGCGATGGATCCTAATACTGTTACGTTTGGCTTTCTAGGAATCACTTTGAGTACCTAAGTGATGACGGATGATCACTTGGGGGCTTTTTTTATTTGATCGAGAGGGCTATGAAAGGAACGAAGAACAGGCGAACAGGATTTTATATAAGGGATAGGAAATTCAGACATTAGGAAGGAATGGAGTTGGCGAAATATGAGCATTGGCGTGGAGGAAGCACTGCAGGCGTTGCTTTTTTTACTTGGCGTTCCAAGATTAATTAGTAATAATACCACACAATGACATTAGATTAGAACTAGAATTCTAGAATCGATGACCTTTCATTAATCTTATCTTGCATTGTTTAGGAGTGCATTCTAGGCGAATTAACTAGATCGATTTCCCCCTCCCTCTTGCCTGTCTCAAAATCAGCGAGTTATTAGATTCCTTCGTTCCTGCCTGGTGATAAGCATCTTGCGTGGGCGTCTTGTCTAGATCTCGGAGTCGAGTGCCTTCTAGTATTCGATGATGAGTATGGAAATTTTTGCTTGCGGTGCTCCGTTTGTATTTATAACGAATGCTGAAGGTCAGAGAAGACGGGGTGGGTGGGGAATGTCAGATCTCGAGTTGCTCGAGGTCGGTAACAGAGTTGTCGCGAGTGCGGCTCAGGGTTGTTGGCGAGGGATTCAGAGGGACGATGTTCTCGATTTTGGTGAGGATGTAACAGGATGCGTACATGTTGACCCTGTTCTGATGTTAGCTCTTGTTCCATGTCCAGTGGTGACGGCGTTTCTCGAGGAGGAAAAGATAGCAAATGAGACGAACCGATCAATACAAGCCCCCGCAATTCTAGCACCGACTCTCTTCCCCACAAACCCCAGCTCTTCAAATTTGCTAATGTACCACGGCCTCAACGCTGCACTTCTTAACAAGACCCTCCCTCCCAACTTTAGTGCTCGGTTCAATTTCTCAATTTGGCGACCAGCTTCTTCGCTCCTAGGGTCGAACCAATCCATGCTATCCATCACCACTGCCACTGTCAACGTCCCTGGCGTAAGCCTCGAGACCACCTCGTTAATCTCATCAGTGTGGATGCGGAGACCGTCGAAGGCTGTGGGACGTGAAAGCTTCTGGTGGGACCTTGGCTTGAGGTAGTCTGGGTGGCAGCGTTGCGAGTATGAGGACTGGAGGCAGACTAAATAGTAAGGGTTATCCTCCCCAATCAGAGAATTATCGATCACAGGATCAAGGGTCTGGACCATGTATTCCCATACCGCAGCTCCTTTTCTACCCTTGAGCTCCTTCGCTGAATGGGCGAGAGGGGAGCTTGGGGTCGCTGCCTCAGAAGCCAGGTGATCGGCTTCCAGCATGGCAAGTTGGTTTTGTGGGACCCCGAGTGCTTTCCAGAGAAACTTCTCGGAGGAGACGATGAAATAGGACACGATATGGGACAGTAGTATGGGACGGATCCTCTTCTGCCAGATTTCGCGTTGCTCAATAAGAGTTTTCGCAGCGAGGAGAGCTTTGATCTGAGAGCTGAAGCCGAGGGTTGTAGCGAGGAGGCGGACGATCCGGATTGCGTGGCGGGAACCACCCGTTGCGTATAGACCTTGGCCGCGGGTGGAGGTAAAGACTTGAGTATTGTTGAGCCAGTATTGAAATGCACGGGAGGACATATGGGGAGAGAGGCGGGAGATGAGAAGAGAGCGGAAGTTAGCGTGTTTGCCTTGGCCAAAGAGTTTCCAAACATCGGCATAAGGGAGAGCGGAGAATGCGGCGACCTTTAGTTCTAGGAGATGGTTCTGGTTTGGGTTGAGGTCAACGGCATGGATGCGAGCTGGTGAAGCGAGGGCATATGAGAGAATGTTATCACCTGCCGAGGTGATGGCAAGGACCACATCAGTAGATGTGAGTTTGAGTAAGTGTTGATCGACTCGAGAATCTTCCCAAGTAAACGCATATATGTACTCATGTCCAAATTGGGTGTGCTTTTTCAGCTGGTCGTCATAATGGATCCTCCAGTGATGATTCTGGTAGAAGAAAGAAGGAAGGGGAAGATTCGCGGAGAGGTTGACAATTGCGGCATCGAATGCTTTGGAACGAAGCTCGGGTGGGGTCGATTGCTCAACTGTACGGGAGAGAGCGGAAGTGTGGTTGATAGGTGACAAGTATGGTGATTCGGTCGCAGCAGCATCCAGGCGTTCAACGATTTCATGGGGATAGTTCGGTGTGCTGAGAGACGAAGCGGGCCTCTTCGGGCATCCAATCCACATGTAGTATGGAATGGAGCCTAGAAGGTAGTTGCGAGAGTCTGCACTGAGAACAGTACCAAATCGATACTCGAGGTAATCTCTACGACCAGCCTCAAGTCCAACTCGGTCAACATCAAACCATGCTCGCCAGAAAAGGCGGCCAAACCAATTCACATGACGATTTATCATGCCACCGGTGTAGTTGCGGCAACTCAGATCGACAATGGATTGGACATAGAAATCCACAACGCCAACTGTACCAGTAGGTGCAAGAAGAGAGGATAGTGAATCAATAACAGAATAAAAGTCAGGCTGGACTTATTAGCTCTGAATGCATATACAGAGCATTCACTTACAATCATCGACAAACTGTAAGATAAAGTTATCAAGTCGGCACCACCAACAGTTGATTCTTTGTCTCCGTAATAGTTTGTATTCTGTGCGCGAGCGAACTCAACTGGGGGCCCAGTGCTTGATTCATGATCTTCTAGACGGAATGTCCTTGCATCTTGGCAGACAACTTTCACATTCTTCCATCCCAGACGTATGAATCGTTTCCGAGCTATTTCGCAAAGGGAAGGGGAAAAATCGACAAGGTAGACGCCGGAGAAGAACTCTTCAACGTCGACAAATTCTGACATTGCTTCGATATTCCACCCCGTACCACCACCAATCTGAGGAGATACAAATTAGTTACAAAGTTCCACTCGGCTGATCAAAAATGCTTACATCAACCCAGATACACTTGTTTTCATGGCTACGTTGGGAGGCTGCTTTCTGGGTGAGCTGAGCTGCGACCAAACCAAGCATGTCTTCACGGCCGCGAAGCAATCTCTTTCTGGTTGCATCGTACACTCCAGCCTGCGCTTTGTAGAAGCTTTCAAGAGCATCCTGCTGGCCGTTTCCAGTCCCATCCCCTGTATGGGGCTTCAAGAACGAAGCATAGAAAAATCGCAGAAACGATATGAGTGCGGTTGGGTTTTCTACATCTCCTCTTTTTGTAGGGAGAAGAGTTCTAGCGAAAATGACGCCAATGAGGAGAGCTAATGTTGCTCCAACAATAATAAGTTGTGTGAATGAGTCCTTTGGCAGGATGCTAGGGATAAGAGAAGCCATGATACTCTCTCATTGCTCTTGAAAGAGCAATTGATGCCTTTAAGTAGTTGATATTCAGGATGCACTTGAGAGATCAATGGGTGTACAGAAAGGAAGAGAAAGAAGAGGGACATGTGGAAAATTGACGGAGGGGTTATACTATAGCTTTGGTCGGTATTACAAACCCCTCCGATCTACGCGTTGCATACTACCCCTCTATTGAGCCAATATCCTCAAATCCTCGCAGACTTCTAGCGTTTCAGCCTATCATAGCTGCACATGGCTGTCTGAAAACTAGGGGCTTCAACGGCATAGGGCTGGCGGGGTAGATTTCCAGCGTGATAGGCGCCACTGGTTTTCATTTGAGATCCAAGATGGGTCAGATGAGGATCTTAGTGCGAGCCTTCTGCAGCACAGCGCCGCCGATACTTGGGGTTAGTGGGCCGTTTCGGAGATAATTGTCGTTCCTTTGAAGGAAAGTTATGAAGCTTTCTGTGGACTCCATCCTTCGCCACAGTTAGTTTTCAACTATCCTGCAGCTCGGAAATCAGCTGGCTAGCAAAAGCTCCAATCAGTATGGATTATGGGCGTAAAAGAGGTGCGTAAGCATGTGGGATGAAGATTTGGTGTTTGTAGATTGAGATTCCGAGATGCGATGTTGTTGAAAAACTCGCTTGCCATGGCCAATCAGAGGGCATTCTCAACCACGCTCTGAGTTTATTGGCTGATGTCTTGCTCCTTCGTATTTCGGGAACCAGAGTCTGTTGTGATGAGTTAGAAAGTTAAATATCTACATGTGTTCACTGCTAATAAAGCAAATTGGGTAGCTCAAAGGTGGGGGAAATCTGAGCGAGGTTGCTTGTCAGGTGACGTTGTCACTCTCGACTGAAAGCCAAACCTCGCCCATTGAATTCGCATGAAATGTATATAATATTTAGAATGTCCAACTAGAACTTTAATCAGCTGGATAGTGGCTAACAAACATCAGGCTGAAGTAATAAGGCAAAAGGGACTGCCGGAAGCCAAGATTGAAAGGAATGTTTCCTAACTCTGATCAAGATAATGGACATAAAAGTGAGGGAAGAGGTGTTAAACTGTTATATGTAACTAGGCCGAGATACTGCATATGATTGATATTCCAGAAACTGGAATTGGCTACATAAAAGTACGTTGCAGGATGGGATAGGAGTACTCCTTGGTCTGATAAAATAACCCCATCAAGATGAAATTTATTTTTTGGAAAATATATCTTCATTGATTGGGACTGCCTCTCTCATTTTTAACGATACTTCGTTTATGCCCTGATTCTTGTAGCTGATTCGAGCTGGAAGTTGTTATGTAGTGATGGTGAACATAATATCAGCGGTAAATTCAAGGTAAGTATCCAGGATTTGGTAATATAGCATGCTGACAACGAAGGCTCAGTGAAACGTCAGTATATTCAAGATTTAAAGGGGTTTAATGAAAAGCGCATGTAAACTGCAAGAACAAACTTGTGGGATGGTGATGCCAAGTGCCGTTTTAGAAGTGCACTCCCAAGCTTCACTGATGCTGCTCCTGCATCATCTAAAGAAACAGGAGAGAAGACTGGGGGGAGTAAAGCTAAGGAATGTGACGAGAGGCGAAGCTGGAAAAGGACAGTAACTGGTCGATCTTCGAAATAGGAAAACAAAGTAACCTGACCAGTCCATTCAAATAGTTGACGCGCCTGGCAGTGCGACACTCCTCGAACCTTAAATAGACCTTCACTCTCGGCACTGGGCTTGATTCTGTAAGCTCAATAGGCAGCTTGATTAGTAGTTGATGATGCCATAGCGGGAGTTATGTGCAAATAGCTATGTTATGATCGTGACTTGTGATACCACGCTACTACCGAATCTCTATAAAATCTTATCAGCTATTCTACTCAAAGAAGTAAAGAACGCGACAGAATATGTCTGCCAGAGGGAAGGAGGGGGTTCAAGACAGCCTAATCCCCATATCACGTTTGACGTTTGGCACGGTGCAACAGCCGAAGCTTAAAGTAGTTTTAAGTAATCATCTAACCTATTGACAACAAGATCGACATTATGGCGGCCTCGGCTGCGGATGATAAAGCGGGGAAACACGTTCCACCACGTTGAAGCAAGAGATGCATATGTATGTGCCGACAGACTAAGGGAGAAGGGATAGGAAAAGAGCAATCTTAACTCTGGCGGAAACATTCCTCAGCCGCCCAAAAAGGTCGGGATTTCCTGTCAAATTTCTGATTGTCTGAAACTTTGTAACAACTTCTCAAAATCATAGAAACCATCCTTCCGTTAACCGTCTTGGGAGTATTGTCGTCTCTGTTTAAAGTATATCTCGATCATATTTCGCTTTGTTAGGTCAGATGGGATTGCTGTGCCTCATCTAGATTCGGTTAGACTGGGCAGCTAGTAAGCTTTCCTGTTGCAACCAGCCAAGACCTCACCTCTTCACAACACTACGAGCTCAACTGCCCCGATTCCATACTACATACATATCTATATCTGCAGAGTCAATTGAAGCCAATCCGATCGCGACTTTCATTAGCCATGAAGCCTGCAGGACTGCGGGCCGAACCTAGCACCATCCACATGCGATGCTCCATCAAGCCGTCATTTGGTCCCTGAAGAGGATGCAAAAGATTGACAGAGCCGAGATAAATAGGTTAAAGCTGCACCTCTCGTACTATAGAGTGTGTCTGGAATGGGTTCGTGATCAGCCGATGGCTCTTCAAAAGACGGGTTGGAATGCAGGTGGTTCAGACCTGCTCAGCACGCGTTGGCCTCCTCTCCCTCATGCAGATACGATCAGCTCTGCACCTTTGTACCACGTTGCGTTCAAAATGATTCGCCGGAAGTCACCGTTTTAAGCTTATTGAAGGTAGGAAAAGTTTGTTAAATTCGCGATTGCCCTGGATGCTAGTACAACTTTGGCGGCACCCTACCACGCCTTAGCCCACACACCGGATTACGAAGTAGGAGTTCCTTCTCTTGATAACTCCTCTTATTTATTTCTCTTCTTGCTTTGACTTTCTATTGCATCTTTCATCTGATTCTGCCGACACAATGGCTTTCCTTAAAACTCTCGCTATCGCGGCAGCATGTTTCTCTTTGGTCGTCGCAAAGCCAGCACTGTAAGTCTTATTCCCAACTCCATTATGCAGGAACTAACGCAATCAAGACGAAAACGACAACTTGCTTTCAATTACAATGATGACATAGTCCGTGGGGTAAATCTCGGAGGATGGCTCGTGTTGGAGCCATGGATTACGCCTTCTATATTCGAACCTTGGGCAAATGGCGGAGGAGTAGTCGATGAATATACATTCACCCAAACGCTAGGCGCAGTTGAGGCATCCAACCGACTCAATATACACTGGTCAACGTGGATAACAGAAGCCGACTTCCAGGAAATCGCTGCCGTGGGTCTAAACCACGTCCGGATTCCAATAGGTTACTGGGCCCTGAATCCTCTAGCCGGAGACCCATACGTCCAGGGCCAACTCCCATATCTTGACCAAGCAATTGGTTGGGCAAGAACTCATGGTCTGAAAGTTATTCTTGATCTCCACGGTGGTAAGCTGAAGTTCTCTTTTATCAGTCCCAATTTAGTAGAATTTCATTTAACCTACACCATCTAACAACCCTCCTAGCACCCGGCTCCCAGAACGGCTTCGACAACAGTGGCCGAAAAGGCGCCATAAACTGGCAAACTGGTGATAATGTTCACCAGACCGTCCTCGCTGTCAAAGCCCTCTCCGACCGCTATGCCTCCCAAACCGACGTCGTCACGGCAATTGAGCTCATCAACGAGCCCGGCAACTGGGGCTTGGACATGAGCCAAGTCAAGCAGTTCTACTATGACGGATGGGGAAACGTGCGCGCTGATAATCCATACACGGCCGTAATGATCCATGATGCGTTTTTGGACATCCAGAGCTATTGGAATGGATTTATGAACGAGGCGAGCGGGGTTAACAATGTGATACTAGATACACATATCTACCAGATCTTCTCGGACGGCGAGGTAGCCATGAAGCCCTGCGACCATATCCGAACGGCCTGCGCAGCTGGTCCTCATGTTGCTGGGACAGACAAATGGTTGGTCGTTGGCGAATGGACAGGCGCGCAAACCGATTGCGCGAAGTGGCTCAACGGCCTTGGAGTGGGGGCGAGGTATGATGGGACGATGGCGGGGAGTACGGGTTATCATGGGAGTTGCCAGACCAAGTACGAGGGGACGGTGGATGGGTTATTAAGTGTGGATAAGGTGAATCTGGCGTACTTCGTCGAGGCTCAGTTGGACGCTTATGAGCAGCACAGTGGGTGGGTGTTCTGGGCTTGGAAAACAGAGAGTGCTCCCGAGTGGCATTTCCAAAACTTGACTAGGGCGGGGTTGATCCCACAGCCGTTGACGAGTAGGAATCATCCGGGCCAGTGCCAGACGAGTGTTTGTTTGATCCCTGGGAACTGAGGAGGGGGAGAGCAATGGGGACGAGAGAGTGGGGGTTAGGAGGTGGAAGCCATTTGTATACCTGGCATTACGCACTATAAAGCAGGTTGGAGACTTGGGTGTCATTTGTGATATTCGACAGTTATAGACATAGGCTTGGAAATATGGGGTGGTTTGGATTGAATTCGATCTTATGTCCTTTGACTTCTTAGGTGGAGAACGAGTTTGGTATGGGTCTAGGTCTCCCTGGTTGACTAGTAGGTTAGCTAGTTTCTCTTCCATGTTTCATAATATTTGTGTGTACGGCAGGGCTTTTCGCAAGCAGTTGGATTGGCCAAAGAGGTAGGCTGTGATGGGATTGGGGTTGGCTATATTCATCGTATATAGGCTGGGTTCATGCTAAGTAGGAGTGTACTTGGAAAGAAATTCAGTTTATAAAATTGTTCTAGTACTTGGGGTGGTAGTTATGTGGTATAGTATGTAGCCTGCGGGGTATGGTAAAATGATCTAGGGGGGATTTTTTCACTCATTACTTTGTGTATGTCTACCTTTCTTTGTGAGGGTTGGGAGTGATTCAGGCAAATCCTCGAAGTCGAGGTCGAGGTGCGAGTTTGTATGTATAGATTTGAAAATGGGTGACGGGGCTGCATGTTTGACGTAGGCTCCTTTTTTCAAGCAGGCTCTTGTTCTCGGTCTTGTGTGTTTATCGTCTTACCTCGCCTTGCCTTGCTAGATGTCGACCTTTGGGGATCGGTTTTAGCTTTTGGAATTCTCGTTGGTGGGTCTTTGTGCTAAATTAGTCTGAGGTTTGTGGCCATGTTTGTATGAAGATGTAACTTTTTAACTAAATCTTTTTTGATGGGTAGAAATTGTGCCCTAGTCTAATTCTAGGGAAAAGTAAATAACTAACATAAGCAGAGAAACCTATCCAATGTTCTTGTAACTTGTGTACAGGAGAAAAAGTATTTAAAAGGACTGTCTTTATCTATAACCCAGTTGAGAAGAAAACGAATCAAGGATAGCTCCAACCATCACCTTTAAAAAGCCCAATACCCGTGCTTCAATAGGAGTTGAAATTAAGCTAACTGGCGAGTTTAAAATGGGTTCCTTGCTTCTCTTCAGTAGGAAGACTTTGGAGTGAAAATGTGTTCCATGTTAAACGATTCCACTTACACTTAATGTTTGAGCCTTTCACTTAAGGATTGTCACGCTACTCAACTGATAGAGATAATTCTTATATATACAGACTTACTTCTTTTGAATCAATAGATCTTTTAATTGAACCGCTGTTCTTATGTCTCAGATACATGCAAAACTTAAAGACTGTACGTGGAGAGTCTAAATGACGATGGGGAAGTCTTATGCTAATTCTTTAATTTGTATCATTAATTTGAATCCCCTTTAAGGCTTAGAAGGTTAAAAACATGAAATGAAACTAAAAATGTTGGAGGAACCTAAGAACTCTCCATATGAAGAAGACCCCCGCAAACCTGCCCGTGACTCAGTCACATGCTGATCACTGGTCATTAGCTTACTAATCCGCTTTATATCGGCAAAAGTCGGCACGAAGCGGCAGAACCAACAGCCACTAGTCTCGCTAGCCTAGCGCTCTATAGCGTGAAATAAAATCCACAATGTCAAAAATGCAAAACTCCAGTGACGCGTAAGTAGTCGTCGCTGCCTTTGAAATCAAAATCTGAAGGCTAATATTTGCATACAGAGTGGTTAGCGTGTCGTTCTTATATTCTTCGGGCAACTGATTAATATGATCCTCATCATAAAGAGATGCGAAAGTCGAGGGTTCGACCCCCTCCTGGAGTATCAACTCCTTTTTTGTAAATTTTCTTCTTCTTCTTCTTTTGCTTCTTATGGTGTTGTAGAATATATTTTTGAATATTCGGCCGGATTTACGTTCTTCCGCAAAACCCCATCAAATGCCCGAAGAAACAATCGACCAAGTGTGACTAACTACGATTGTCCCTCAACGCTGTTCTGTTGGATACGATCTTGATATTATTTTATTTCGCTCAATTCTGTCACGGCTTCGTACGCTGTGCAAAACCTGGGACTAATCTCTGGCTAAGTCTCCTGAGGCATTTAGCCCCAGAGCCAACCCCTGGAAGGAGCTAGGAGTGAAGTGCTGACCTGCTTCTGACTGCAAAGACTGTTGCTGCCTCAATGCCAGGTTGGCTTCTCTTTTGAAGACGTGATGGCGGCATTACTATAATATCCACTTATGCTAACAATTCCTGACACTAGGACTGCATTGCCTCTATCGCGGCAACTGCTCCTTCGATGGCAAAAGCGCGAAACAAGTTCTAGCTGTTTATAATTCCTAATAATTCCAACCAACCATCTTCGCGAAAGACGGCTTCACTGTCTCCGGCTATTCCTCTAACTTCAATGATATCGATCTCGAGCTCCTAGGGCCGTCGTGCGTTCACCCTTCTTCAAAGCCTCCTGGGCCATCAATCTTGGACAATGGACAACACACAAAAGAGAATTGATCACCTTTGGAGCTAGAAAAATGGGCAAGAAAGCTCTGGAGAAAAGCAGAGAAATTGTGGCACCCGCATATGGATGGTCTAGTACCCGGAAAACTCCGTAAAGGCCTCGTATTTGCCGAGGGAAAAAACACAATCCAAGGCATCTTTACAAAGTTAAGGTTTGCGAGGAATATCAATAAATATTCAGAGGTGCCGAGGGAGGGCTGGGACAGTCGTATGGAAAGCCCGTAAATTAAGTCATGGCCGGTATGTTTGAGGAAGATACGCCACTTGCACTTTCTCAAAATAGTGCTCTAGGGTGAAGCAGTCCAACAAGTAAACCCCTCGGATTCTAGCCTTCCAGGTGAGAAGTTATCGCACCTTCAAATTGCGAAGTCCATCTTATTTTGGCGAGCTCGGATGCAATTACTGCGGTGCAACTTATACTTTGTCCCATTTCCTCCAATCATCTTAGCAGAAGTATTGCTCTCATTGTCTCCCAGGCGCTATTTGTCCATCCGTCAGCTTCCCCTATTACCTTAAGCACGGAGTATGCTGGCTAATGCTCCTATACTTGGTGGATACTATCTAGATATAGCCAATCAAGAAAACACATGGGCTTCAACTGAACCCAAGTGAGCTAGAAATAACGGAATATAACTGCAACGAACAATAAAAGGTGGGTGACCTTTGCTTGCTAGTCAACTGCGGGAAGCCATTTGGCCCCCCTTATCTGATGTGCCCCTCGCATAAGTCCCCTTGAGGTGGGCCGCATCCCCTCATCTAACCTTTGGTTCAAGGTTCTAGCAAGAAAAACACTTCTCACATCCCTGCTCGCATTTTTCTATCACAGCCTAAGTTGCCGTCTTCACCTCTTATAACATTTAGGGATCCCAATCTACGATAGTGCGCTAATCAAGATTAGCGGCGAACTAATGTTTCCGCTAGCTTCGGCAAGGTTGATAGATGACGATCTAGGGCGGACTTCTCTAAGGCCGCCTAGATGCGACCCCTCATCCTGACTCTAGCCAGCAGAAACTTATGCGTTGAGTTGAGCTGCCTAAGTCAAAATTTCACTTCGTCTTGGTGATTGCTGCCTCTATTTCCCGCCCCCTAAGCCCAGTTTTCAATTTGCGTATTCAGATTGCTGAATGCATGCATCCCTTCTAGACCAGAGAAGCGAGAATAAACTCCCTATCAGAATCCGGGTTCTTTCTACACCGGGTACCTTTCAATTTTTTGGAAACGGTATTACTGTCCAGATGGTGGGAGTCTAAATTGTGGACGGCCTTTCAGCCGATACGCCTCGCTCTAATCTTTTTTTGCCCTTTTTGTTTCATCACAAAATCATAGTATCTAGCTGCTAACAACTCTGCCATAGGGGTGTCCTGGTCTATTGGTTGGACTATGACGCTCAATCGCAAGAATAAGCTCAAAAGTGCTTGCCGGCCCTTGCATCTAGGTATTGGCTGGACTCTCGAGGAAAGCATATATGGTTCTAGTTTGCCGTCTTAATGTTTCTCATTTTTTGGTTTTGCTCCTATTTTTGCTGTTCAGACTCCACTGGGTTCATTCGTTAACCAGAGACGTTTTATTACTTGTAAACATACCACTTTTCTTCGTTCGTTTTATTACTACTTAATCATCTATTGCTTACTCGAGTTATTCAGCGGACTCCAGGTCGCGAGCAGATATGGCTCTGAAGGCGTGGCCATGCGCTTCTGTGGTGGTATTGTGCTTTTTGGTATATACAGAGTCCTGAGAATATTTATATTATAATTCTAACCAAGCATAGGTGTTTGGATCTGGAGCAGCTAGACTTGATAAGCGAGACCTTCTCGTGCCTTCAAGCCTTCCGGGCACTTGGACTTCTCAAGGATGTTATGTGTATGATTTATTGAAAATGGTTAAGGAGGGAGGTGATGCTGACTGGACAGAAGTGATGTTGGACGGACACTCAGGAGTGGTGGATATAATGATGGCACTGCGATGACCGCCAAAAGTTGTATTGCATACTGCGAAAAAGCTGGATTTACCTACGCCGGGACGGAGTATTCAAATGAGTGTTGTAAGTGCAGAGTTGATAAACCGTTGCTTGAGACTTTATTGATTCTTCTTCCTCAGATTGTGGCAGCACCTTGGCACCAGGATCAAGCTCGGCACCTTCAAGGGATTGTAACATGGCTTGCTCTGGAAACTCAACCGAAGCTTGTGGTGGTCCCGGCAGGTTGAATCTGTTCTGGAATGGGCAGGCAGGCCCTACGACAAATCCAGGCCCCGGATTATGGAAATTCTCTGGATGTTACAAGTAAGTCCTTAGACAACAAAATTAGGGAGTTGTCTCTGACATCTGCATTCAGTGAGGGAACGAATGGGCGTGCTTTGACGGTAGGCATGTCTGTCAGCGGTGGGTCGGCAAATATGTCGGTGAAGAATTGTGTTTCAGCATGCCAAGCTGGGAACTATAACCTCGCTGGTGTTGAGTATTCTCAAGAGTGCTGTAAGTTCTCTGAAGATGCCTAGTGAAATATTGTTGTCTAACGACGTGCCCATTTGGCAGACTGCGATAATGCCATTCAAAATGGAGGACTACTAGCTAACGGGCTGTCAAAGTGCAATATGCTTTGCAACGGGAACTACTCTGAATTTTGTGGTGGAGGGTATGGACTTGACCCATTCCCATCACCTCCCTTTTCTTTCCACAGATCACTCAGCTAATTGCAATGACTTCCCTTAGCGGGATCCTAGACGTTTACAATTTTAATAACAGAGTATCCCTTCCACCATGGACTACTGTAACGTCGAGCTCCACTACAAGTTCTCGGATATCCACATCCAGCTCTGTTCTTTCAACTTCAAGCACCCAGAGTACAAGAACGACTTCAAGTATCGTTTCATCTAGCCAGACTTCGACCTTGACCCTACTCTCTTCCTCTACATCACGCCCGACTTCAGGAAGTTCTAGCATATCTATAACACCCTCTATCTCATCAACTTCACCACGTCCAAGCACATCACCAACCCTTTCTTCCAGTTCAGCGACACCAACTCCTACAGGTCCAAGTAACAAAGCTGTCTTGGGCTCTTATGTTTACTATGGGTGCCAGACGGAAGGCAATGGTATCCGAGCGCTAGCAGCCGCCGCATCAGCCAGCGATATGATGACTCTAGAAATGTGCATGGCAAATTGTGCTGGATATACATACTGGGGAACAGAGTATGGACGGGAGTGTTACTGTGCAAATAGTATTTCTTCTTCATCAAATGCTGCGCCAGCCTCAGACTGCAGCTTCTTGTGTAGTGGAAGCGCATATGAACTGTGTGGGGCCGGTAATCGCCTTTCGATATATGCCCTAAATAGTATTAGTATCACCACACTATCTAGTACACGGGGCTCCACGAGTGCAAGTACGGCTACGTCTTCAGCCTCTATCTCGATTTCAAGCAATACTGCTTCCGGCTTCCCCCCTGGTTGGACATATCAAGGGTGTTGGGTCGACGGTACAAATGGCCGAATCCTTAACATCCAACAACCCGACAACGCTCAGCTTACCCTCCAGTCGTGCGTTGCAACCTGCGCCAGCCTTGGATATACTATTGCTGGTGCCGAATATGCAAAGCAGTGTTATTGCGATAATTACGTCTACAATGGAGGAGCTTTAGCAATTGCTCAATCAGATTGCAATTTGCCTTGTAGCGGAAACTCGAATCAGAATTGTGGGGCTGGTAACCGCCTTTCCTTGTACTCCATAGGGAGCCCACAGGTATATCAAGCGGCTGCTGCTCAAAAGTCTGGGCTACCCTCTGGCTGGGTCTATTCCGGCTGTCTTCAAGACAATATTCCTTCCAATGAAGACCCTAATAACGTTCAACTTTCAACTTTCCCCTACATGGTTTGGGATAGCGCTACGAGCAACAATGCAGTTGACTGCCTTAACATGTGCTCGAAATTTGGCTACAACGCTGGCGGTTTGGAGTATGGATCTCAATGCTTCTGCGGCGACGTTGCGAATATTGCTATCGCTTCTGCTCCAGGGACGTCGGCAAATCCTGCCAACCCACAATTCTATACTAGAAGTGCTACACCACAGATAGTTCCCGACTCGGAGTGTAATTCAGTTTGCTCAGGTGACCGCTCGCACCTCTGCGGGTCTGGTAACAGGCTCACATACTACACTTACCAAGGGGCCACCCCCTTATACAAGTGGGGTATGCCGACTGGGAATGCTGCTGGTTCCTATTCACTGTTGATTGGAGGTGTTGTGGTTCCTCTCATTGTTTCTCAAGTAGTCACTGGCAAAGTCACATTCGTGGAGAAGTATGGAACCGGTGAGCCAAACGGTACAGGTTCTTACGAACTTGATCTCTCACAAATCAACAGTTTCGGTGCTGCATGGAGGACCATGACTGGTCTACAAACGGATATCTTCTGTGCCGCTGGTCTTACCTTGCCTGACAAGGCTGGACGACAAATAACCCTTGGTGGCTGGGCCGGTTCTTCAAATTTCGGCATTAGGTTATATTGGCCAGATGGAAGTGCTGGCGTTCCAGGTAAGAACAATTGGGTAGAGGCTCCAGGTGTTCTCCAACTCCAAGTTCCGCGTTGGTACGCATCCGCAATAATAATGGCCAACGGTTCCATTCTTGTTGTTGGTGGAGATATCGGACAAAATGCAGCAGTACAGCCAACACTGGAACTTCTCCCGGCGAGAGGCGTGCCTGACCCGACCACTGTAAACGGCTATTCCAACACAACCATCTATCTAGATTTCCTTGACAGGACAGCGCCATTCAATCTTTATCCTTTTCTCTGTGTGCTTCCATCTGGGGGTATTTTTATTGCATACTACAATGAGGCCCGAATTTTAGACGAGACTACTTTTGCAACTGCGAAAACTTTGCCTAACATGCCTGGTGCCGTCAATAATCCCAATGGTGGACGAACCTACCAACTGGAAGGTGCCATGGTCACTCTTCCTCAATCCGCACCTTATACTACGCCATTAGGAGTCTTGATATGTGGTGGTTCAACCCCAGGAGGTGGATATGCTATTGACAACTGTATATCGACCCAACCGGAAGCGGCAAATCCCACATGGACAATTGAAAGAATGGTGAGACACCTAGTCACTTTGAAGTATTTTGCTAATCTGATCTTTTAGCCGTCTCGCCGTGTCCTCCCGTGCATGGCCGGTCTTCCAGATGGAACTTATATAATTCTCAATGGCGCCCAACACGGTGTTGCCGGCTTCGGTCTCGCCGAATCCCCAAACTACAACGCCGTCTTATATGACCCCTCCAAACCTGTCAACCAACGCATGTCGGTCATGGCGAACACAACCGTTGCTCGTCTCTATCACTCCGAAGCCACAGTCCTCCTCGACGGTCGAGTATTAGTCTCAGGCTCCGATCCAACCGGCAACTTTAACTCCCCCGCAGACTCCTTCCCCGAAGAATATCGCGTCGAAGTCTTCACTCCCCCCTACCTCCTCTCGGGCCTCCCTCGTCCCACCTTCGCAATCACCAATAAGGATTGGAGCTACGGCCAGTCCGTAACCTTCACTGTCACATCGGGTAGTACCGCGAACGTGAAATTGAGCTTGTTGGGATCGGTGGTGAGTACGCATGGGAATTCGATGGGGCAGAGAACCCTCATTCCGGCGTTTACGTGCGCGGGGAATACCTGCACGGTGACGGCGCCACCAAATGCGCATGTTTGTCCCCCAGGCTGGTATATGTTCTTCGTGATGGATGGCCCGACGCCCAGTGTGGGCCAGTTTGTGAGGATCGGGAAGGATCCTGCACAGCTTGGGAACTGGCCGAATTTGCCGCAGTTCCCGTTGCCAGGTATTTAAGTGTTACTAGGGGTGCGTTGGGTGGGAAATCGTTGAGGGGAGTTTGAGTGGGCGTTGGTTTGGTGTGGTGGGGAATGGGGAGTGGGGCTTGAGTTGTGTTTTTCTGTTTATTTTTTCCTGGGAAAAAGTATAAGATCTATACAGTTGCCCTATATATATTAACAGGTGAAGTAGTACAGTGCTAGTACTTTGATATAGTATGTAAATCATCTGATGAATATACTCAGAAAAGGACATAGAAGGATTGGTTTTCCAAGCTAGAGTTCTGTAGTGCTTTTAAGCTCGTCTGCACGTGATATACCATACCGCCGCAATCGGCAATGAGCTCACATAATACTTAATGAATTCCTTGGTTAGGATTCAACTTATACTTCTAGCTAACCAAGTCCTGTTGCTGTTTATGCAGTACTCTAGCCCAATTCCACACATATGCCACTATGTTATGCCTTCATAGCCCGCCAATACATTACCGCTAGTCTCTTTAAGTATCAACTCCGGAGGTACGTGTTGTGGTTCGCTAAAGCAGTTATATCAGGCCATTCTCAACGCAAGAAACACGCGTTCGCCCCCCTTTTGCATCCTCGCTCCGCTAGAATCAAGCAATCTCTATTGTACAGTAGTCTGATCCCGCTTATCTGATCCGACGCTAGAATTATCTGATCCGACACTAGAATTATCTGATCCGCCGATATTGACATTATCTGATCCGACATGGAAGTTCCACCGAGCCTACAAGGTATGTAAACCTCGAAAGTATGTAGTCATACGACAGGTTTCACTCCTACCAGCGTCCTTTTTTGCGCCGTGCTAGGACCCAGCCTGTGACGGCGAGAACTTTTGGCTTTTCTTGCCGTCTGCAATTACCCTAAAAATGCCGCCGCCAAAGAAAGAATTTTCTCTGCTAGGCTAACCACATTCTAATTTAAATGCTCCTTCAGGATAATATATAAAAGTAACAGAGGCCGCTATATGTGCCCGTTTCCGCTCTCTAGACTCCTACACTTGTCTCCCGGCGACCATCGACCTCATCTGAATAGCTTTCCCAGTCAGCGGGGTACTGCTGCTTTCCTAAGACATGGGCTTGTTTGATCTATCCCGAGGTCGCAAAGACGCTCGCGCAGAGGCTGTCGCTGGAACCGAGATCTATTCCAACGAGAACGATCACGATGTCTCGGCGAGCGACTCGGACACGATGAGCCTCGAGGCCAAGAACGAAAAGGAGATCGAGTTGAACCCAAACGAGGTCACTGCAGAAGCCCAGCTGGGCATTCAGAAGGCCGAGGCTGCTGCCCTCACCTGGAGCAAGCCTGTGGTATACGCGACTTATATTTGGTACGTGCAGTCTTCCCAATCCTCGCCAGTAGTCAGGGTTATTTTCTGATTGCTTCTAATCATGGGAATGCTGTTCCTGGACCTCTACTTAAGAAGTACAACCTAACGTGGATTATTAGGATCTGGGTATGCTTTTTCATGCTCGCTCTGCAGTCGGCAATTGGAAACAATGTCATCTACTACGCATATGCCGAGTTTTCCGCTGCGCCTTCCGTTGCAACTGCTAGCATCTTGGCCTCAATTATCGGGGGAGTACTCAAGCTGGTCATTGCAAAGATGCTCAACATTTGGGGTCGGGCAGAAGGCTTCGTTGTCTTTGTTGGGGTCTACCTACTCGGTATAATTGTCATTGCCAGTTGTAACGGTCCTAACGGATATGCTGCGGGTTATGTTCTATACTGGGTTGGGTATGACGCTATCTATCTGATCCTGGATGTCTTCGTTGCAGATACGACGGGAATGAGGAATAGAGCGTTCGGGTTCGGCTTCGTCAGTACGCCGTTCATCTGCACTGCCTTCACTGGTCCTCTTGCTGCACAGTCATTTTTGAAAATGACCAGTTGGCGTTGGGCGTACGGAGCGTTCGCCATTATCATGCCATTTGTTTTCCTCCCTCTCGCCATAGTCTTCAAATTCTATCAGAAGAAGGCAGAGAAACAGGGTATATACAAGAAGGTGCCTAGCGGCCGTACGACGATACAGTCAACTATCCACTACTTCCACGAGTTCGATGGTATGTCAAGAATCCAAACAAGTGTGCTATTCATCAGCTAATATACTTAAAAGTTCCCGGCGCATTCATACTCATGGCTGCTTTCATTCTCGTCCTCTTGCCATTCAGTCTACAGACATATGGCAGGTCCGAATACCATAGCGCAAGCTTTATCGTCATGATCGTCATCGGATTCCTCCTCTTCTTCGTCTTTGCGGCCTATGAGAAATATCTTGCTCGCACCCACTTCATCCGTTGGGAGCTATTCAAGCAACGCACCGTTCTTGGCGCTTGCCTCTTGGCAGGGACCCTATACTTCAGCTTCTACTTGTGGGATTTGTACTACTACAATTTCGTGATGGTGGTGTACAACCTGAATGTCTCTATGGCTGGATACATGGGCCAGATCTACAACATCGGCTCCTGCTTCTGGTCTGTCGTCTTAGGAATATGGCTCCGCTATATCAAGCAATTCAAGTATACCGCATTGTGCTTTGGCCTACCTCTCATGATGCTCGGGTCGGGCCTGATGATACGCTTCCGTGGCCAGGACTCCAATATCGGCTTCATCGTAATGTGTCAAATATTCATCGCTGTAGCGGGTGGAACTCTTGTCATCAGCGAGGATATGGCCGTCATGGCTGCCGCTGATCGAGACGGTGTTCCCATGATGCTCTCCGTCCTCGGGCTATCAGCCAGCGTTGGTGGAGCAATCGGCTATGCCGTTTCTGCCGCCATCTACGCTAATACCTTCGTCGACGCCCTCACGAGCCACCTCCCTGAAGAGCTCAAAGCGAATGCCACTATCATTTCCGCCGGTGGCTATACCACGCAGATGACATATGCTGTTGGCAGCGAGACAAGGGACGCAATCAATTATGCGTGGGGCCACGCTCAGATGTACGGCTGTATTGCCTCCACTATAGTTCTTATCCTCGGTGTCCCAGCAATTGCTATGTGGAAGAATTACCGCTTAGATAAGAAGCAGAATAAGGGGACGGTTATTTAAATGCTGTAGGATAGCTTGTAGACCACGCTTTATTAAGCGGGCAATCATATGTGGATTTGGGGTCCTACTTTAATAATCCCAAACCCCATTAATTGATATAGAGAAGCTATTTTCTATTGTATTTATACATAAATCTTATATAGCAAAGAATCGCAATAGATCAGAGAGGGTAAAAATAGTACAGCTGTGTATACAAGTCTTTTAATTTAATTCATAAATAGCCCCGCGAGATCTTGGCTATACAAAAATAAGGAGTCCAAAGCTTCAATGAGCGTTCTGCTGTGTAGTAGTTATGTCAGGAATTGCCTATCACTCGATCCTTTGCGATGATCGCTATGGGAAATAATACAGAACGGCATCCTTCCCGAGACGGGTCAATTATCCTCCGGCAGCCGCATCATTGGCCACCTGAGACGTCAAACCTCCTGGAAGTTGGTTCCTGAGTCCATGGATAGATATACAGAAGGCCTGAGCTGGCTTGTATAACATGCCACACATTCTTCTACGATCTTACAGCATGATTTCCTGAGATGCGTCTGTTCTAGTGTTATGATTGGATTTGTAGAATGTAGTAGCTAGCTGGGCATTTGGACATGGGGAGAGTTTCTAGTTGAAGGGGGATCTTCTATGCTCTGCATTGTTAATCTTTATCGTCAAATATTTCATTTCATTAAAGCGTAGTGCTCTCTCTGTTCTACCGCAATCGCAGCAACCAACTTGGAAGAGCTCTCTTGAAAGCTCTGAGTCCGAAAGTCCTGACATATTATTTTTTGACCGTGTGAGATCGAGAGCTCTCAATATGTCCGCTCTAGATTTTGAAACAATTACCCTCATTTATGATAGCCCCATAATGGAGTTAGCTACTTCAAAAGGAACGCTCATTTACTCCAGGCTAGTTGAACTTGGAGGTGTACGAAAATTTGTGTTCCTGGATACCATAAATGATCATCAAGTGCCCCCCCCCCAAAAATTTTCCTAGGGCTAGCCGCGCTTCGAGTCTCAGACCGCTGGTCGTAAATATGTAATTAAACATCTTGTCAGCAAGTGCGAGGATATTGGGAGGATTGTATAGAGTTATCGTTTTCAAACGCCCGAAATGAAGGGAAATAAAAATGGGATGAGAGGTAGTATAAAGAATTAGAGAGGATAAGCTGTGGGAGTTTGTTTAAGTAGACAGGTCGGTCAATATTCTAGAGAATTTCATTACAGAGGTAAAGGAAGTTAGACAAGTAGGTACGGGTCATGTGACCCTAGCTCCACTTCACTTGGTAACATCTCGCCTTTGTTGACTTCGGACGGCAAGGTTAAGGCTTAGTATTGTGCCTTCGTTGGTATTTTGACCATATTTAGCCCCACCCAATTCTCTTACTCGGGTTTCCCTGAAATGCGAGATACGTTGACTATTCTCCTCGTCACCTTCAACAATAGCTTACACACCTCTTTACGCAGACCTATAAACTCCAGCCATTCAAACTTTGTACCGTATCGTGCCAAAGAATAGACGTCAGCATGGCCACCAGAAATCCTCAAACGTCACAAGCCGATTTCCCGAATTTCGACAAATTCCCTCTCGAGCTCAAGTTCAAAGTCTTCAGTTTCGCGCTCCCAGATTCTCGCATCATCGAGGTCTTCTACGATTCCAAGAGCAAGCGTTTTACGACGGACGCCAAAGTCCCCGCCCTCTTGCATGTCTGCCAAGCCTCGCGTGTCGAAGCTCTGAAGGTGTTCAGCTTGTTTGAAATGAAGGTCGATTCTCGAGAGAACGACATCAGTAGGTTCCTCGACCACCGAGATCTCCCGCCCCCGAGAGTCCCTTACATGCTTCATCATTTTGAGGAGGGCGATGTAAATGCAGTAAAGCTTCCCTTCAAGACATATATCCAGTGGGATGTGGATGTGTTCTCGTTGTCGCCGAACCATTTTCAATCGAGAGGCCAAGATCGGTATCCGTTTCATTACAAGGATTTTCTGAAAGGAATGGGCAAGAATACTGAGATTACGACAAGACTCCGGTACCTTGCCATGGAAGCTAAGACGTTCAAGGTGTTGGTGATGGCGGAGCCTATCTCAAAAATGCACGCACTTGAGTTTCTGCTATTGATTGTTGGAGATACATGCTGCTCCAAGACGGTCAAGAGCCAATGGTATACTGAGACGATTGACGTTTCAGAGCATAAGAAGATTGGTACTTTTGAGGACGTGGAGGAGCCGGAGAATGCGATAATGAATATCCATGATAAGAAAAAGTTTGATGCACTAGGGAGGGAAAGCGTGGCCGATGGGGCGGATATGAAGCTAGCTTTCTTCCTGGTGGAGGAGACAGAGAAGTTATTGTTGAAGGAGTTGGGCAATAAGACGAGAAGTTTGAATGCAAGAGAGAGGGGTACGAGGATGGACTGGGAGGATTTTGAGGTCGAGGCTGTTACGGTTGCTAGAGGGTTGGGGGGCTGTTAGGGTGTGTAGAGGATGGTGTGTATTGAGCGTAGAGGATCGAGCCTATGACAGTGCTTTGAATGGAGGTTATGGCTGTTTTTGCTTGCCAATGGCCGATAGAGGTGTATTTCAATCAGTCCTGAGTGGCTTATTTAAGTGATGCAGCCACTTGGCTTCGATGAGGGGGTTTCTCAACTGCGGCATAGATTACGTCTCGCGTCCGTCCTGCAAAGGCTGGAAGAACTAAATCGAAACCTTGATATCGCTAAAAAGTCGTACAAGTAGTCAAATCTTTCGGAATTGTTGGGAAGCGGAATCGAAACGGAGGGATGTTACTCGAGGAGAGAAGTAGAGACGAATTGTGCAATCGGGCTAAAATCTGTGTATTATCAAAAGTTTGTTTTGAGGATATCAATTAGGAGTTCAATACCCATCCGGTATAGGGGCAAATGAGCTAGTAGTCGGATTTAACATCTTTCCTGTAGTGACCCTTATCCTACAGTCAGCAAAAGCGATTCAAGATCAGGCCGAATCAGATAGATATAGATCCACGAATATTACGGTAATTTTATTTTTGATTAAACTCGTAGCCCGCCACAGGCTGGGTTAGTTTAACGAGTCCAACTATCGAGACAGAGGAATTGGCGTCGACATCGACGTCAAGTTTTTAGGTGTAAAGGAAAATAAATTAAGACGTAGGCGTTCATACCAAGGCGTACACAATCCAAAGACATCAAGGTGGTGAGTAGAGACAGGTTTGTCTACCCACGGAATTGGGTGATAAAGCTTTAGCTTCAAATTTTTGAAAGTGAGGTTGTTATACGAAAGCATCTGAGTATTAGCGTGGAACAGGACGCCTTGGCTCGTCAAATCTTCTCTTCTATAGTAGAAATCGAGCACCCAGGTCACACGATCTCCTTGATCATTCAACTTCACATATATTTCTAATCCACTGAGGGATAGCTGTTTTGTAAAAGACAACCAATTATTTATTTCTGAATCAAGACTTCAATTTTACACTTAATATTTTGTTCAACAATTCGTGAGAATAAGGCATCACTACTTGATGTGCATATGAATAAGATTCCCTGCTGATGTTAGAGTTCGCGTTTTCATTTTGATCTAGAGACTAGCCAGTGGCGATATACTATGGTTGAAAGGTCCCATCACCCACTATCAGCCAAGAACTAGCCTCACCATTGTTCAAGGTGGAATCTACCAAAGATTTCAAAAGAAACAAAGTCAATTCATACGTCGTTAGAGTATATCGTAACTTCCTCCTCGGCTGTAGAACTTCATATCTCTTAAAAAAGGAATCCATAATGGGAGAACCACATCAAACTTGTCCACCCCCTATATTTACAGACCCTTCGCTCCCATGCCAAGACAAAATGGTACCGCCAAAAACGAAGAAGAAAAGCCCTCAGGATGTCGCACTACCTACAGCATAACTAAACTCCTGCGCCTCTAGAATCCTCAAATACTCTGCTGCATTCCTCCATCTGATCCCCAATCTCCTCAAGGTATGCCTAATAGCATCCAATGCCATTTGATAACTTTCGTCCCCACTCTCTCTGACTTGCCATGCGCTATTCGCGGCCGCAGAATACAATGCATCCATCACAATCGGGCTGATCTTGTCGAGATCTTGCGACGAGGGTGCTGCGGCATTGATCTTTGCTGCAAACTCGACGATTTGCCGGGAGACGGATTTGAGCCCTTCAAGGCATTTAACCTGCATGGCAGATGCTTCCGAGGAAGCGGCTGATGAGCAGCTCGAAGGGCAGCAGTATCGGTCATAGATGGCGCAGATAGCACTGAAGCTCAGGGCTAGAGCAGAGACACAAGATAGATAGTCTTGGGATATAGAGGCTTCGACTAAAATTTGTTGGATGAAGAGTGAAATATCAAGGGCTAATTGGGATGCGAGGCCAAAGCGAGCAGTTTCCGACGGGATGTGTTCTTGGTGGTGAGAGAGCACTTTTCCCAGCAGGATATACGCTTGGCATAAGCGTGGAAATGGCGTAAGGGTATCGACGAGGGGGGCAGATACAAGTTTTAGATGAGCAGCAGACATCTCACCAGAATCCTATAAACATGTTAGCTTTTACATGCTATAGTTGACGATAGCAACTTGCCCATGCATTGTCGCTTGCTGGTAAGGGATAGTCTTTTGGCGGCTCTTGAGCATTTAGAATATAGCTTTGGCTTCCAAGGGATACAATTCTGACAATCCTTAGCTCACGGAGTATAGTATTGCTAAAACTTCCTTACCGATCAGCGAGGAGAACGCCCCACCATGTCCTCCTCCTCTCCTCTTGCTCGAGCCACGTATCCTGTATACTCGTGAGCAACAGCAATGTAGACAAAATGGCAAGAACACTTACAACAGCTCCTAGTAGCTGTGGTGCTTCGGGATTCCCATTGATACCCAGCATGTTTGCATATCGTATGCACCAGCCGGCAGACATATAAGCAGCGGGGTAGATTGCCTGGCCGTACTCATACCAAGTGACAAGAACGTTTGCCTGCAAGACGAGCAAAGAGGCCGTGCCAGCTGCCTCCATTACAGCAATGAAGCGTTTAGCGGATATGTAAATGGGATTCTGAGAGCTCTCGAGCCCGTCTTGTGGTCTCGAAATGATCAACTTCATACACAAGAACAATAGGGCCAGATCAGGTCCACCTTCCCACATAGGGTTGACCATATTTGTGCTCATGCGTTTCTGCGAGACGATGGGTATCCATTTGTGCACAGTGGCGAAATATTCCGTCAAGACTTGGTGCACCGCTGAGCCATCCCCGATGAGTTCGAGAACGTCCTATATAATAGTTAGAGAGGTCCCAAAAGGCCAATAACCGCCATTGCTTACAACAGGTATGTCAACAGATGGTTTTGGAACAGAAATCCTGAGAGGTTTATTAGCATTGCCACCTTTTAGGATATTATACATACCCGCCATATTTAAAAGATTCCTTGTCCAGAAATGCTATTGCGGGAAACCTATTTTGTATGCTCTGCCATGGGATATCTTGGGGTGTATATGCTGCAATTGGAGGTCCAAGGTTATCCCCCGAAGCCAGACCGCTCGAACTTGGGGTGTATGCAGTCTGTTGATTGGCAACTCCGTTCCCCCCAATGTTCACTCTGCTCTCTAGCTCCATAAGCTTTAATCGCAGGGCATTGAAGTCTTCCGAGGTGGGGGCGGGGGAGGCATTGGAGTAGTCGCAATGGCGGTTCATCCGTTGACATAATTCGCAAGCTGGGAGGCTTTTGCTACATTTCCGCTTTTGCCGCCGGCATGAAGAGCATGCCTGGTTTGCTCTGGGCATCTGCGGCTCTTGAAGACCACGCAGCTCTGAATTCTCGTAGACCATCGACATCCTTTCGAGGTCGAAGCGGGAGTTGCGGCCGAAGAGGTGTAGGGAAGCGCAAAAGCGCACGAATTTCAAAAAGCTTTGCTGACAAATTTGACGCTAGCCTGATTGTATTTGACAACTCCAGAAGAGACAGCTCGTACTTTTGTCCTTAAATGTGTCTCCGCACCGATAAGGACCAAGTTGGATAGATATCTGATGCGGTAAGCATAAGAGTAGGTACTGTTGGGTAATCCTTCAAGGAATGTGCCTCTCTCATGATGTCTCTGCTGCTCACGTGATTCTGCCAAATCCACCACTGTTGTACTGCTGACAAAGCAGAAACCGACCTGATTGGCCAGCACAACGATATGGCAATCAGTCTTTTCGCATTTTCATAACCATCTCTCCACCTCATGCTAATTGACCATGCCAAACTATTTCCGAAACCAGCTGGTACTCCCATTGAGCTTTCCACAATTTTCTCAGCTCCCAACCGAACTGCGATGCCAGATATGGAACTGGGCTGCTCCCCGTCGATCCCGTCTCATCCAAATCTGCTATGACACCGAGACAGGAACCTGGCTTGCTTGTAAAGATGCGTGCGGGGGTCTACCTCTATCCCTCATCAGCAAGGAATCGCATGGCGTGTTCATGAAGCCATATAGCCCTGCCTTTGGGACCCTCGTCGACTTTCTCGAGGACGTCATATTCATCAGCGATCCAATCTTCACTATTCGACAACCCCAAAACGTCTTCTTGACCTGCAAGTCTGCTAGTAAGCTCCGCAGGATTGCTTTTACGCGTGATATTTGCCTGGGTTTGATGGAGTCCGAAGCTACTTTCGGGGCCTTGTGTCGTTCACTACCAGCCCTCTTGCAGGAGCTTGGAAGCCTGATACATTTTATCGTCTCGGTCTCGGATGATGGAGCAGAATTTTATTTTGATTTCCCGGGCGAGAGCGACAACGAAGAAGAGGAGGAGGAGGAGGAAGAAGAGGAGGGGAGAGATGACGAGAACGGCGAAGAATTAGAGAATGGAGATGGCGAACTCGCCTTAGATGGACAAGATCATGATCAAGAGCTAGAGGCCGAGATAATCGGGCTAGATGGGGAGGTTTTATCAACAGAAGGGCTCGAGGAACAAGAGCTATACGATTTGGAACAAGAAGCTGTTGCTACTATGTCTAAAGGCTATTTCAGACAGGTGGGAGACATACGCTTCGAAGATATTCGCTACATTGACGGAGACGAAGTTAGGGAGCTCATGGGTGACCTGACGTATGAATGCGCTCATCACCAAGATCAAAATCCTGACTGGGTCGCTCCAAAGATTAGCATAATGGCCATTAGATATGGCTTAAAGCCTATCGGTAATTTCACGTATCCAGTTGGCTTCTTTGGCGATCACAAACCAGGGGATGACGAACCTCGTTCTCTACTGAACCACTTTGTCGATGTTAAAGCGGAATGGCATGTTGGCGATGACGGGCACGACATGTTGCACTCTAGTTCAACATGAAAATTTATGATGTAAGCGGTAGCCGATATGACACAACATAAAATGCAAATGCCAAGGTAGGAAAGATTTCATGCTTTCACCTACCTGTCGATAAATTTGGAATTGCCAATTAAATCTGGGGTATCCTTTGAATTATGACTAACTGCTGTGCCGCCACTCTTTTCTTTGTTTGCTTCTTGGCATAACCCTTGGGGTCCCAACTTGTATAATTTCGAAAAAAAATGGTTAAACGCCAGGCATGTTCTGTACTGTGATTCCGCTCTTTTCTGGTATTCGACAACTATTGGTACAAAAATCTTCGAATATAAACTAATTCGGTATTGTTTTACAGAGCACTCGGGGTATAAAAATCAACTACAAAGCTTCAATCAAGAAGTCTGCTGTAGACCTGGGACACTGCTTTTTGTAAAGCTCGATAGAATTCTGTCTGTTCAAGCTTAAAATTGCGCCTCTCTTGTCTTAGTCTCAGACCTCTCTCCGCAGAGGCTAGACAATCTTAACAGCTAAAGTCAAATGCCAAAGATACAATCTGAATGCCCAAAAGTCACGCTATCCAAAACTTGCTGATAGTGAGTTCTCGTATCATTATGGTTGCTCATTCTCCTATGAGATACTTCTCTTGAACCGTATACACATCAAAGAATCCTCTTTGCCTTCCTCTTCCGTTAAACTTCAGTTCTAGTCGTACAATCCATCAAAATACTGCTCTATAAAGACCTTCAAATCAGGCAGTTCCTTGTCATCAACTGAACGGTACCTCTGCAGCATCTCATGTGCAATCTCTAGCATCTTCCTATCAATCTTAGAAAGGACGAACCCCTCCTTCTTTTTGCTATAGGAAAGTTCGACCCAAACGCTCAGTTCACGGTCCCGGCCTGTGGTTCGAAAGCGCAATCTGGGAAAATATCGCTCAAGGACTTTAGTTCCGGGGTGCAGTTTATTACCAACGAAAGCGTCTCTCGCGTGAGGTTGCTTGAAAATGGTGTTAAAACAGGGATGGCCGGAGCTTGAAGCAAAGAAGAGGTTGAGGTGTGCGAGCTCGTCGTCGTCGCGTGCTCGGGGGATATGATGGCTTTTATTTGGAGTTTTGGACATCGCGGGGCTGGAGGCCTATAATATATCAGTTCGGCGTGCAGCATATCCAGCATAGGAAGGAGAAACGACCTACATTGGCCGTCTTGGTTGGGGTGTAAACAACAGGGGACAAACGGCCGTCCGGTGGCTCCTTTTTAAGACCTCCACCGGCTAAGACTCGTTGGGCCCAGCTTTCCCGGACACCAGAGGTGGCCGTGGGATTGGCAGGCTTGTGGTGCTCGGGGGCAGCGCGTTTGGCCCTGCTGCGAGAGGGCGAGAGAGGCGATCTGGAGCGGTATCTGGGGATGTAGCGGTCGGTGGAGACGTGGCATCGAGGGACATTGCGCATAGAGGATTCGGTATCGGAACTTGAGCGATCCAGTCGATGCTTGCGTGTCATCTTCACTGTGGGCGTTGTCCTAAAGCTGGATGTCTGACAACGGCCGTTATGGTAGAGGTTTGGAGGATATAGATACGGTGTATTGGAGGCGTGGCCAGCGAATTGGTAATGATCTATGGAAATGCACAAGGCATTTTTATGGTTCTATATACTGAAGAGTCGGGTTCAGGATTTGACAAAACTGGAAGGCCTAGGTTAGTCGCTCTTTCCTTAAAGTGCTCGCCCAACCTGAAGAAGACAAGGCCTCTCTTGCGAGGCTAGAACAAAGTTCTAAGGCAATTTTGACATCGCACTCAACCTTCCTTCGAGCAGCAAAGAACACCCAACTTAACTTGAACAACTTATATCAACCCACCCGTCCCCAAGCACCAAATGATTCAGTTCAGCCTCCATGTCGTAATCATAGAAGGGGTACGGTGCGTCTTATCCATTATTTGAGCGTCTTGGCCTCCCCTCGACCTCTTACCAAACTCCCTCAAGTCTTCCCTTTTTTCCCTCTGCAGTCTTTAAATCATCGTTAGCCAGTTTGCTCTTTGATAAAAAAAGACTTCAGTTACTCGACAAGCCCTCAAAAACTTCTCCCGTATCTGGTTACTGTTGCTACGATGCGGAAGTTAGCTTCAACAATTGGACGTCACAAGATGCGAGCTCTGCGATCAATGCAAAGCAAGCACAGATAGATGAAGCGAATACCAAGGTTCAGGACGCACTGCAAAGCACAAGTCCGAACCAAATGAGCGAGGATAGCTGCGGTGCTCAAAACCTAGCACTCAAGTCTGAGGTAGTTAAATGGCATGATATAACTAGTTTAGGTTCTTTTTTGCTGACACTACATAGCAACATTTATCAGATATCCGCCCGCGGCCTTCAAAGAGAAGCCTCTCCCTCCACGGCTCCCCTTCAATGGACATCCTAACTCCCCCTCTCAAGAATCCCAAAGTTCCTGCCTCCAAGTGCTGGTTTACCAGAGCGTGGGAACATATTCATCCGTGCAATTTGTTTCTGTATGTCCATGCTCACCACAGACCCAGCAAACCAGGCTACTGCTATCAAACTTGGCCATAGCTTTGGCGTTGGGTGTGGATTGACGGACTTGCGCAGGTTTCTCGCCGGCTGCTGTTTATCGGGGTGTTATAAAAAGATGATAGGGAAGTTGTCCTTCACCACAATAAGCACTAAGACATTACTCCTTTTCCCTGCTCGAGTTCTCAAATGTTTTCTTAGCTAAGCCTAGTCATAAACACTAAGAATTAGGGCTCTGGGTTAGTGTCAAAAATTGGGATTTCGAGCTTAGATTTTGGGTGCTATTGAGTGATTACGCCCTAACCCAATTGAATTCTAGTAAAGTTCGTATTAGTAATATCTTTACAACTGCATCACAAGGAACCAAAAGATGGGGATTGAATATATGCCCTGCCTTCAAAGATAAAAAGAGGAACTGTCATTCTGTATTCGATCTTCAATTGAAATTCGTTGTCTATAGTTGGCAAGCACGAACTATCTATCATACAATGTCTCGCTAAATTGCCTAAAACTTGTAGACCTGATCCTTGGAGTAGCCAAGCTGCTCGAGAATACTGCCATCAAGCTCGCCTTGATCGGTAATGGATTTCTTGACTCCAGAGATAGCCTTGTACATGCCAGGTGGACCGCAAACAAAGATCTTGATGTTCTCCTCCTTGGGTTCAGGCAACACCGTCTTCAAGAGCTCTTTAGTGATGTAACCTGATCCGCCCGACCAAGACTTTGGTGGCTTGTCTAGGACGTAGAATGCACGGAAGCGCTGGGGGTACGTATTCTCAAGGACATCCCATTCCTTCTTCAGCAATATATCCTCTTCGGTGACGTTGGCAAATACAAGTGTAACCTTGGTCTTGTCCTCTGGGTTGTTGAAAATAGCGCGCGCGACTTGGTACATGGGGGTGATTCCAGACCCTCCCGAGATGAGAGCAACATGCTTGTGTTTGTTCGCTTCCCATGGATATTTGGGGATAGGTCCTTTAAATTCTAAGGTCTGGCCTGGCTCTAGATCATGAATATGTTTCGACATAACACCATCTGGATACTTCTTCACCAAAAGGTCCAAGAACCCCTTCTCGCCTGAAGAAATGTTAGCAGTTCTCCGTCAATTTGGAAGACTAGTCCTCACCCTCGTCATTGATAGGTGTGTATGGCCTAATCACAGGCTTCTCCATCTCAGGACCCTTGTACTTCGTGATAAACGCCGAAGTAATTTTCAAGCCGCTGACTTGATCCTCTTCAGGCAAGGCAAATCGAAACTTCTTCGTATTATGATTGACAGGTTCTACGCTATCAAGTTTCAAGCTGACAAAGCCTTGGTCACCTCCTGTGAATGCAACCTTGGGAGATGCACCCGTCGCCTTGGTTTCGGCGTTCTTTGCTGCGTCCTTGGCCTTCGCTGCATTGTCGCCCTGGCTGGAGTAGTAATATCCTACACCTGCAAGAAGTGTTGCAATTCCAGCGTAGAGGGCTGTATTAGAGCTTCCGGCAGATTTCTCAGTGGCATATCGGCGAGTTTGCTACACAGGTAGAGGATTAGTCTTGGTCTAATAAACCGCGTGAGTCTCTTGTGATATTGTTGGAACACCGAGAGGGGTAGGGGGGACTTTGTAGCTGTTGAACAGCTGTTCAACACCTTCATAGCATAGCTTACAGTTTTCAACGGCTGGGCCGCTCTGAACATTTGACGTGCGAACATGATTGAGTCGTTCTTGGATGAATTGAAGCTTCAATTGACCGAGAAGTCCGGCGGAGAGGGTTGTAGAATGGGAATGACGTCGGCGGGAATTTCCGCAGACTATGACAAATGCGGGTTGGGTTGCTTACATAATCTTACTTCTACCCCTGGGGCCACTCCCGAGCCTCCCCAGTATAGATCGCTACTTTCTCTATTTGCTTTTGGGTTACTTCTTCGTCATGCTGCTCCTGGATTACATTGATTTGAATTGACGAGACGATTAAACTTATTCAAGCTCATTCCGGTAGCTGAAGTGGTTTGATTTTAGTCTGCCTGCATTTTGGCCGGATATTCCAGCTCTTTAGTTCTCTATCCAAGTCTTCCTTCATTTGCATACAGAAACCGGAAGATCATGGTCCTTTCAGAGTGCATTATATCAATGAACCGGTCACAGGTTGAAGGTTGTGATCACAAATGTTTCTTTATTGTTTCAAAACTAAACATCTCGTTTTGAGTTTTTGAGTAGCATCTTGGGGTTTCAACTTTGGCCTCTAATTTCCTAGCGATTTCGGTAGCATTTCTATGAATTTAAGCCGAGTACTGCTTTGAATCCAGAAGAAGTCTCCCTAGAAAACAAGTTTAGGCTGCTCATTGCTGCTAATATGTTTTAAAGATCTGACACACTATATTCCACACAACCCAGAGTGTTTTTCAAAGGAATCTAGAGACATGCTCTGGGATACCTAGCATAGTTGAACCGTCGAAACTGAAGATTTTGAAGCCCAGAAAAGCAAGCAAATAAATCTACATTTTCACAATTGCAATTGTCCCAGCTTCAAATACCATGAAGACTTCAAAAACACTGGAGATTATCTAATCGTGAGGGATTCAAGGACACTTTGAGCGAGGAGTTGAAGGTTGGTTCCAGCAAATCAAGAGTCCAAAAACAGAGCGGCGTTCCATCCAAAGCGGCAAAAAAGAGAGCACCGCCAGCCATCACGACCCTAAAGTATCCACCCTCCTTTCCAGTCTACAATTTAGCCTCTCCTTTAATCACTTCTCTCAATAGCACCAAAGCTTCCAGCGCAAACGCAACCATATTCGCCTCCCTATCACCCGCAAGCCCTGTCGACAAGTCCTTCTTATACGTACCACTCTCCGTAGCCACGGCCAGTGCCACATATCCCCTGATTTGTCATTAGCCTAAATTTATTACTTTTTCTTCCTGTCGGAAACGAAGAAGACGAAGAAAAAAAGCTCACGGAGTCCTACTCGGCGTATCCCCTCCCGTGGGCCCTGCCGTCCCGCTCTCACTAACACAATACGTTGCTCCCAATGTGCTCCTCACATTCTCTGCCAGCCCTGCCACAATCTCCGTTGTCGGCCCCTGGTATCCTTTTACGCTCTCTTGAGTCCACCCCGCTATTCGGCTGATGGTTCAGTACACAATTTCCAAGATCCACTAAACACCCAGAGTCTACAGAAGTAGGGGAGAGAGAAACACGTACCATAGGCAATCCTTGATTCTAGCGTATAAAGCTACATTTTCGTTGTCAGGCAGATATCTAAAAGATCAACTAGCAAGAAAAGAAGAAAGGATAGAGACACAGGCAGAGAGAAGAAAATAAACAAACGCACAGTCAAGCCGCCCTTGAAAATCTTACTTGCGCCAGGTGTGCTAAGCAGAGCTGCCGAGATAATGCCACCCGCTGCCTAAACAATATAGACCCGTTAGTAGTAATCTTATTTCTATGTCGCATCCGGGTTCCCAAATACCAAAAATGAAGAAATTCCTAAAAGACGAGAAAAAGTAAAACCAGTTGATGAGATTTTTATATGCTCATCTCAAGTAGCAGTTCAATATTAAATAGGGCTTCAACAAATACAAACAAACAAGCACCAAACACCACGTAGACCCAAAAGACAGAATATGTTTGCTTTACCCTTTAACATTAAAGAGTGGAGTTTGCATCTCACAACCACAGACCCAGTACCTGAACCAAACAAATCCGAAGCAACCAATAACTAATCAAACGCAAAAGGAGCCAAACAGAGAAACCATCCCCTTAGTAAGAAAAGAAAAGCATACCGTCTCAGCAACACAAACAGTTTCACCCCTCTCCTTCAACAATTCTGCTACCTCACCCACAACTCCTCTCAATTTCTCCGGCGGGAAATCAGACATATTGGCTTTTTGCTTTTTACAAGAGTCCCTCAATCAAGCGAGACAAAAAAGTCTCGAAAATTGGCTTGTGTATCCGGTATAGGATATGATTTGAAAGAAGTTGCGTGCGCTAATGTTGACCTATGCGTTTGCACTTTGGGGTGTGATGCTTTAAGAAGGAAAGGGCGGAGACGGGAGCGAGGGAGGAGAGCTATAGTAATGGCAAGCACATGACGCTGTAGATTACAAATGGGAAAATGTGGGGCTGCGAGGAATTCCGCAGGAAGGCCAGGAAGATACGTAAGTGTTATCACTATGAGGGATAATGAGAAGGCATGACAGGAGTATGGTTTCAAGCAAGATCACAATCATTGTTCTTTGAACGGAGGAGTAATTTACCGAAGGTTCAATCTAAATTAATATCTGACAAAGAAGGGAGGGATAGTGCAACAAAACTTCTGGGAAGGATGTTTAAATGGAAGGCACACAATAGCCGCCTATCAAGTCTTTGAGGTAGTAATAACATTATAGGAATTAGGACCTATTTAATACAGTTTTTCTATTTATTAAAGTATACGTTTCTAGAAATCTGCTCAAAACGCTGCTTGTAATATATTTTCAAAGATACATATATAGATATACTTAATTAAACAGCTCAGAGCTTCCAAATTACAATTATACTAAATACTCTAGTAGTATAGAACAATGAAATCGTTCTACACATAAGCTACTATCTCTTCGTAGTACTGTGACCCATTCTATATACACTAGAGAAGTGTCTGATTGAAATTTGACCACTCTTAATTCTTAAGCTGGCCTGTTAACAACCTCAAGCTATTTCTATAAAACAATAGGCTCTCGACACTTACCTAGGCCCATATCATAGTTATAAAGGCAGCTTAATAGCCGAGATAGAGCCCATTACTTATACCACATCAAAGACCTTAACATTAGCCCTCACAACGGCTGTATTATTAATCCGTACTTGTATTTCGACCCTCAAAAATTGAATGGGCGTACCAGTTACTCAAGACACAGGCATAATCGTGGGATTGGAAGGTTAGAAGGGTACGCCGGCCTGTAGGCCCAGCCGAAGAGCTTAGATATCCAAATTGTAGAAAAGAGATAGGAGGACAGAGGAAGAAGCGCCCGCCACCATTTAGAAGTGCTATGAGAAGGCTACATGACGAAATCAGACTTACGAGAAGGTAACCAAAGACGATCCCAAACACAATATAGAAAACAGTTAGCTATTGGTGTTTCTGGAGCTCCATTTCAAGTTACTTAGCAAAACCGAATTTTGTATCTGTCTCTTTGGGTTTGGAAGTCGATATGGGCTCCATGCGGTTGTACAATTAATCTAAATGGATTAACTAGAAAGGAAGTTTGACCTCAGATAGCTGTTCAGTGATTAGCTGCGAACTTGCAAGGAAAAGCTCTATCCAATCATGGACTTTCCATAACATATGACCGTTACTTTTTTCCTTGCCCCCTTTCATCGCCACATCATCTAATGGGGTTCAAAAGAGAGTCCCGTATCGGTTATCTGGTGGCTTTTAGCAGAATCCGTAATTCCCCACCATCTACTCTTATCTCTAGTTGTATAAGAGGTAACTGAAAATTGGTAGCTTTTATTATTGGCATGGTTTGTGAACCGGAGGTTAAAAGGACAGGACCATTAAGAGGGTTTCCCGGCAAATTTCTAGAAGCTCGGTGATCGCGACTACTCAACTGCCACCCTACGGCAATGTACATTACCCCACCATCGCCAGCGATATCGGATTTCCACCCTACACATCCCACTCGGGCGCCGGGGTCACCTTCTTTTGACATTTGGTCCCTTGCTTTTCAATCACCCCTCATCTATCCCAGCTTCTTATCGCGAACATGGCAGATGGAGGCACCAAGTGTTCGTTATCAAAACCTCCCACCCCCTCCCCGCCAATCACCTCGGGCGGAGGGGGCCGTAGTGCAGATCGCCATGGGATTTCGCCTGCCGCTTGACAGAGAGCCCCCCCGGCCTGCATATTTTTGATAGCAAGCATACAAGCTCAAAATCCATTACGAGAAGACGGCACTGAGAGCTGACCTTATCTTAACCATCAACACTTTTCAGACGGTTCTAACCTCTGACTTGCTACCAAAAGTGCTGATCTTGCATGGGATTTAGCTGCTTTGGTGATGGCTTCAGATCTAGATGCGAGGTATAGTGTCTGCATCTCTTATGTGGATAATTTTTTCTTTTTTCTTTTCTATTCCTCAATTGCTCTGCTTTGGTTGGCCAGAAGAGGTTTTTGTTTGTGGTTTAATCTTCTGCTGTACAAGTGGGATACAAGTATATTAGCTTGTGTCCCTGTCTTACATTCCTGTGGAACACAAAGTTGCGTCTCTAGCTGCTGTGCATGTTTCCGCTCTGCAAGGAAGTCCTCGCAAATTCAACAAGATGGCCATCGCTCCTCCATTGAGTGTAGGATGGGGATATGGAATTGTTCTTGGTCTGGGCGCTTTGTTTGCGTTTGGCATGGTGAGTTTTGTTCCTTGGCCACTCTCCAACTTCACTTATAAACTATCATGCTAATGAAACTAGATCCTCGTCACATGGGTTCTCAAACGGTACAATCATGAACTGCAAACGTCTGAGATGTTCAGTACGGCTGGAAGAACGGTAAAATCTGGCTTGGTTGCCTCTGCCGTCGTTTCGTCGTGGACTTGGGCTGCAACTTTGTTGCAATCTTCGGGCGTTGCGTATCGGTATGGCGTCTCGGGGCCATTTTGGTATGCCAGTGGTGCTACGGTGCAGATTTTACTATTTGCTACAATTGCAATCGAGTTGAAGCGGAGAGCTCCTAATGCTCATGTAACTTTCAGCGCCAACATCTTTGTTCAGACAGGCTAATTCATTTTAGACCTTCCTTGAAGTTATCAAAGCTAGATATGGCGTCGCTACACACATCGTCTTCATCGTTTTCGGTCTCATGACCAACATTCTAGTGACGGCAATGCTATTGACTGGTGGTTCGGCAGTGGTTTCTACTCTCACAGGAATGCCTACCCCAGCAGCATGTTTCCTACTCCCGCTTGGTGTTATTCTCTACACCATGTTTGGTGGTATAAAAGCTACATTTTTGACTGATTGGGTATCTTGCTCCTTTTCCTTCCAATCTCAACACCACAAGCCCTAACAAAACCCAGGTCCATACCTTCATGCTCCTAATCATCATCCTGATCTTTGCGTTCACCACCTATACTACAAGCTCAACCCTCGGGTCCCCAGGCGCCGTTTTCGACCTCCTTGTCAAAGCCGCAGCGGACCACCCCGTGGATGGAAACGCAGGCGGGAGTTACCTTACTATGAGATCGAAAGAAGGAGCCATCTTCTTCGTCATCAATATTGTTGGAAACTTCGGAACGTGCGTCTTCCATCCCCCCATAACACTTCATTCTATCAAGTTCTCGCCACAGAACTGTATTGATAGGGATGCCGATGCTGATATTGTAACTATAGCGTCTTCCTCGATAACGGATACTACAACAAAGCCATTGCCGCCTCCCCCGTCCACGCCCTTCCAGGCTACATCATGGGTGGTATCTCTTGGTTCGCTATCCCCTGGCTGTGTGCCACGACCATGGGTCTCGCAGGCCTCGCTCTGGAAGGAAACCCCGCCTTTCCTACCTACCCTTCTCGAATGTCTACCGAGGACGTATCAGCCGGTCTTGTATTGCCCTATGCTGCTGTAGCTCTCTTAGGCTCCGGAGGTGCTGTTTGCACACTGTTAATTGTTTTCATGGCTGTCACATCAGCCTCGTCTGCTGAACTTATTGCTGTCTCTTCTATCTTTACGTATGATATTTATCAAACGTATTTTAACCCCGGAGCAAGCGGGAAGAGGCTGATCTATATGTCCCATTCTATGGTGGTGGGATTTGGGTTGTTTATGGCGGGCTTTTCGGTGGGGTGTAAGTCTTCTCTTCTCTTTCTTTTCTGGAATGGTTTCTTTTTGTGTATAAAGCTAATATGAGGGGATTGCAGTATACTATGCTGGTATCTCAATGGGTTACCTTTACGTCATGATGGGTGTCATTATTTCGAGTGCCGTCATCCCCGCTACGCTCACTCTAATGTGGGCAGGGCACAACAAGATGGCAGCCACAATTGTACCTCCTATCGGTCTTGTGTGCGCTCTGATTGCCTGGCTTGTTACAGCCAAAAAGACCTGCGGCTCCCTCGACGTCGATTGCACGGGTTCAAACAATCCTATGTTAGCAGGGAATGTTGTGGCACTACTGAGTCCCTTGATATTTACCCCGTTATTAACGCTAGTGTTCGGGATGGATAAATATGACTGGAAGAGCATGGCGGCCATTCGGAAGGGTGACGATCATGATTTAGCAGACGAGGCACATGTGGATCTGGAGATGATACCCGGTGAGCGGAACGAGACCGTCGAGGAAATGGAACTCGAACAGAAAAACTTGACACGGGCGAGCAAGATTGCAAAGTCAATGACAGTCCTCCTTACGATTTCGTTGCTGGTGCTCTGGCCTATGCCGATGTATGGCACGGGGTACATATTCAGCAAAAAGTTCTTTACGGGATGGGTGGTTGTGGGGATCATATGGCTCATTGGGAGCTTGTGCTGTGTGGGAATCTTCCCTGTTTGGGAGGGAAGGAAGGATCTATGGGGCACGGCGAGGAGTATTTACTTGGATGTTACGGGAAAGCAGCATCCCAAGAGGTTCCATAGTCCAGAGGCTACGTTCGTGGAAGGCAAAGAGGGGGCGGGTGGAGATACAACGCCTCAGAATGAGAAGGGAATGCAAGAGAAGGCTTTGGAGGGTTGAGGTTGATTTTGGTTGATGCTTTTGATAGGAAACAGAGGAAGAGAAGGATAATACTGGGTTGATTCACGTTTGCGTTGGAGGAAGCTAGGCAATGATATCACGGTCGTTAGAACTCATATAAGATCTTACGTTTTATTTTGATAGATAATAAACAAATAAAGATTATAAAAGGAAGATATCTCAAGTCGCCTTGTGAGATTTTGCTTCCCTTGAAGTTTTTGAACTACGGTATGTGGTGGTGGGACGAGATGGTTATTAAGCGGCGCGAGGCAATTCTTTGGTTGCGATGTGTAATATTGTGAGAAAGGAGGACGATATCTTAACGTCCCAGAGTTTATTCTTTCGCCACTCGATCAAGTAAACAATCAGGTTAGAGATGGGAACCCAGCTCAGGACGGACATCAGCGCCGGGATGAAACATAATACTTTTAGTAACCTTTCCCGGGCTTGGTAAAACGGTCTATCACTTGGTGCTTTTCTCAGCTGAATTCTCCAATCATAAAACTCTCACGAAGGTTTAAGCCACTTGTTTACCTTTAATTCCAACTAGTCCAAACCCCTTCCATCAGCTTACGAGAATCTTCAACAAACTCTCTCTTCGGAATAGCACCCCCATTCTTATCCAGCAGCCCCCCGTCCCAAGTGTAAGTTATCAAATCCCGGATCCTATCCACCCCCAACTCGGCAACAAGCCTCTCTAGCCAGCCCAGTTTCTTCTTCTTCATATTAGGTCTCAGGTTCGGATCGCTATTGTCAATGAATACTGAATTCCATATATTCATACACTCGGCGTGTTCTGTCCTAAAGAGCTTGTCCATGGCTAGGATTTGTCCTGCTGCTGACTCGAGATAGTAGTCTCGAATATCTAGAAACTCACGATAGACATCGTCGCATTTTTTAGCCAGAAGTATTTCCTGCCACTGTAATCAGATATTATACGGCGATAACATCGTGAAAGCTTTGGTAGTCTTTCACAAAAGAAGGGATGAGTTTGTTGGTCTTGGCACTTACCTTGATACGTTGGGATGCTGTTGAATACTGACTCCATGTAGGATGTTCAGTGATGTCCACTCTCTTCCAGACCTTTTTATCATCGCCTTGCAGCTCCCACCATCCATCGCGCCATGCCTTTCGTGGTAGTCTTCCATCTTTCCATTTGGTCATCAGCTCCCCCGTTGCTCTATAGCAAGGGACTAGTGTGTCAATAGTATTCGGTTTGCAAGACAGCCAGTAGACAGGATACAAGGCATCTTTGCGCATACTGTGCAGACAGTTTGACATACTAATTCGACTCGGGAATTTTGCGTTGAAGGAAAGAATAAGCGGCTCTTCTAGTGCAAACCAATGACAAAGTCGGAAGATTAAAAGTTCCCAAGCTATTTGCAGACCACGAACAACGTTAGGATGAACTCGATAATTCATATCAAGTACCATCCAGCCAGCTGGGATGAACTTCTTCCAGAAGTATGGCCATATTACCACTGTCCAAATGCTTTCATACATTTCCTGCCGCCAAAAAACCCATGCCGATATCAACAAAATTATGCATGGATAAAGAAAGATAATCAACTGAACAAAAAACAGACTAATGCGAATATATAATATGTGTATATTTTGAGTGGTGACGAATATAGTAGCTCCTGGATACTTCCGTGGTAAAGAAAGGGCCTCAAGCACCCAAGCTGGTGTCCTTGCTCCACTCCGCAAGGGTTGAAATAGCGTATAATCATCCAAGCTATCAAAGCTATCATGCACATTGATCATAACAGCCAATTCATAAAGGAGATCCAAGATTTCGCCCCTGTTGATAGCTTTCCAGATCTGTTTGAGCCGCTGGAAAACAAAGATTCGGGTTATCCAAGGAAGATTGGAGATTTGGAAACCCTCCTGGTATAGTGCGGGGAGTACGCCTCCGAGTGAGGCTATATGCTCTTCGAGTTCACCTAGTGCCCCCGTGTAAATGGCCTCTTGCATGATGCGAGTTAACTGTACCAGAATCTCGATCCCGTTTCTCTCCACTACCCATTGACAAGTAGATATTGTTTTGTCCTTGAGAAGCTTTGTTATTTGGGGGATTTCATTGACTTCCATCCAACTGATGAGGAGTCCATCCGTCTCCCTATTTGCCTCGTCGAGGAACTCTGACCACCCTCCTGGAAGCTCATCGGATGAGATCAACCCCTCCTTCCGGTGTTCGTCCCATATCGCAAGGTTCCGAGCCAGTTCCAAGAAGATGTGCTCTTCTCTGATCGAGTTTAATTTCGTTACCATTGGGCCTTTGCTGATAAAATAACGGTTTATGAGATCTTGAATCTTAGCGACTCGCTTCGGGTTGTATATCTTTCCAATTTGTGGGTACAATTTAAACTTGGATTGCAACTTTTCAACTTCTTCCTTACTGTAAATTTCATCATCTATCGCACATGCCTCTCCCCCTTTTTCTTCTAGTAAAGCGAGGACTTTAGCCGCATCCCCTAGATTAGCTCCTTTCTTCAATGCAATGCTAGTCAAGACTTGTATTGGTGCAAAATATACCGACCCCTTAAGCGAAGTAGAGTTCAGTAGCTTCACGTATGCCGTATGGCCTCCAATGTCTCTCGTTCCAGCATCAGCTCCCTTCTCTAGAAGTAGTTTGACGGCATCAAATCTTGCCCACATAACTGCTATGTGGAACATTGTCTCGCCATCTGCATTCTTAGCATTTACAACGAGTTGAGAATTCTTCTCTCCAATGCAGTCAAAGAACAGTTTCAGGAGTTTCGTGTATTTCACTGCCGAAAAGATAATTGGATGCCCTAGGAAGAAGTAAGTTCATTGCTTCAAAACTGCTCGACAACACTTGCCGTCAAAAATCTGTAAATAATCTACCCCGTTTTTCAGCAAAAGCCGAATTATTTCCATATTTTCTTTCGAGGGATCACCAGTCAGACAATTCTGCATCGCTAATCCCAGAGACGTGTATTGATATCTCCCTTCATCTTTGAGTCTCGCATCCATATTGCTGCCAAGCTTCAATAACAACTTCACTGCTTTAACTTGATAGGCGATTATTGCTTGATGAAGTGGTGTACATCGTTGCTTTGGGATGCATCGAACATTAGGATCAACCCCATATTCACTTATCAGCATCTTGATGGATTTTGTACGTCCTTCGCATGCTGCTAAATGAAGCGGTGTCCAACCAAATTCAGGTATGACTTCATTGGCCAAGGAAGAATTCTGCTGTAATAATTTTCTAGCTTTGCTGGTATTATTCCCATCGATGAAAGTAAACAGAGGCGGGCGCAAGGAGTCCTCAAGTCCTAAGAAATCAAGTTCAGCACTAGGTAAGGTTTGCTGACCCACGCCAATCGTTGCATACATGTCGAACAGATCTTTTACAGACGCAATCGTTTGGATGAGCTAGCAGCACATTAGCACTACAATGTCTCAAGGCACGGTCCATGCGGTGATATTAGGGGAAAAACTCAAGAGCTTACACCGTCTATCGAAACCTTAACATTCTCGTTATCGGGTTGTTTCTGCTCCTCGTCCATTGCCTTTGCATTCTCCATGTTTTGCAGCCGGAGTCTCCGGAGAAGATGCAGTTGGGTTTCTCCAAACTCGGAAGTCTTTCCAACAATATCAAGGAGCTCCTCTTTCACTCGTAGAGGGAGCGATTCGATGACCTTATTGCTGAAAGGATACTTGCCTTTGGAAAATATGTTTTGGAGGGTCTGCATCCACCTATAATTTAATTCAGGATTCTCAACCAAGAGTGGCCCGGGTCTAACTTACGCTGAATTGTTTAAAGGCGTCGTTAAATGGTCTGATTTTAAACTTATCCTCGTGTCTCTGTCTAGCAAATGGATCACTAGATACTAAAATGTCAGGAATGACCAACTAAAGGAGAGTTCATGTTCCTACCTTCCCATGATCCGCAGTCTTATTGCGCTTAGGGAAGCAATTCGTTTTGATGGGAGTCTGTGTAGCGTATCATGAATTAACGAGGTGTAAGTCTGAGATAGATCTGTAATGTCAACGTCGCCTATCTTGGAGATCAATTTGTAGAAAGACCTAATCTTTCTAGTAAGCAATGAGATGTATGTGTAAGATAGATCCAGCTGGGCATCACTCTCGTGGTAAAAAGAGTTGTAGTGGGCCATGATCTTTTCCGCAACCATAAACCTTGTCCTGTCGGCAAACTTGAGCTTGTTGTTGGTATCCTCGGTGTCTGTTCTTTTGTCGTAGGTACTTGGTAAAGATAGTGGGTGGATGCCATCTAGAGCAATAAAGCTGGCAACCAAGCCAAAAGAATAGATATCGCTCACACACTCTGGGGTATCAAGGTCCTCCAATTCAACTTTTATGCTCTCCGGGCACAACTCAATACGTTCGGGGGCAGCCCAATACTCAGAGCTTCCTCGAACAGGCTCTCTCAATTGATTAATGTTTGCGAATCCAAAATCACCCAGCTTGGCAATTAGAGAACCCGTTTCTGCCGGATTATGAAATAGAAGGACATTTTCTGGCTTGAGATCTCCATGAATAACCCCACACATATGCAGTGCCGATAATCCATCCGCTATGTCAGCGATGAACCCAAGATTGATTGCATGCGAATGAGAGTCTAGCTTTTTCTCATAATAGGAAGTAAGGGTAGGAGTGTCCTCATGTGCAAGTTCAATCAACATGAGAGGGGGAAAGAGGTGATTGGTGAAGTACTCCTCGTTGTCATCCCATGAAACTGCGAGAAGCCGCACAATATTCCGATGACTAGAAAGTGGCTCCTCAAATCGCACGTCAACTTCTGCACTTTTCAGAGCCAATTGATATCGCTCACCCTAGACATCACCAAAATTTCCTGCATGATACTTTTCACGTCATGGTAGAATAGCTTCACTGCTTTAGCGTAGGCCGTGTCTTGCTCTAGAGGAAGATTCGCACTCCGTTTTGGAATCGTATCCCGTTTCATGCGTTTAACAGCTACTCGTGGCCCGTCACGTTTCCATGCCACAGAACATACCTCCATGCTAGAACCCGAACCAACAAGCTTAAAATCCATGAGTGGTATTTCCTGCAGGACGATGACATCTTCCTCACTCAGAAAATCAACAAAATTCAGCAAATTGGTTTCAGCATCCTTCTCGTATAAGCGAGAGCCTCGTGAGGATGATACTGATTGGGATTGAAATTGAGGAGCAGGCTCTGTATTCCGTATTTTGATCTCTCGACCTCGACGAGTTGCTCTGAGCTGACTCCTGATAAGCTCTGGAGATGTGGCTGGAGATGCCATTACTACGAGTATTCCGAATAAAGCCTTTGCGGTCCGGAGGAGCTTGAAGTTGGAGGCGATAAACAGATAAGCACCATAAAATCGAAACGAAGAGTTTTAGAAAGTGATGCAGAACAGATTTTTATCGAGACTACCAAGGCTCCGAGCCTTACAGATAGGGTGCTCTTTCCATATTGTCGACCTGCGGCTGAGATTTTATTCCGTTCAGCTAAAAAAACCAGGGGGTGTACAATACCGCCATCGGAGAGTTCTGGTGTCACCACAGGTTTCTATAAATAGGACCACCAAGAGCAGGTTGATAATCAGGAAAAAGATTTACGCTGGACAACATTTAATTTAGGGGAGAACAGGACCGAAGAGGAGCTTGAGTGACAAGAAGAATGAAATTAAATTCAGGAAATACATGGAAGAGATCAAGGAAGGATGAGAAACTCGTGAAATGCATACGCCAATTGAGAACGTATCGTACTTCGAAGTACAACCCCACCCCCACCCACAAGCTAAAGCTCCTTGCCACCGAAGCTCAAAGTGCAACTACAAGAAGAGAAGGGCTCTCAGGAATCTTGATAAAGCCTTGCTCGATTCTTCGGGGAGGGGATACTCCGCATCTAGGGCCGAGTCAGCCAACCTGCACTCCAGTGTCGCCACCCACCTTATTGGAATGGTAATTTCCAATTTTCATAAGTGATTGGATATCGCACATCTGGTTAGAGGAAGCATCACCTGATAACTCCGCTTTCTGACAAGTTATCCTAGCGTCTGCCCGGTTGCTAAACAGTACTATACCGTACCAGAATTCTCACAGAAAAAAATCACCTTATTTTTTTCAGGCTATCGAGATCTCGAAAAGCATTCACGTCGAATTAGACACCAATACGATAGCCAATGAAGGGGTTTGCAACAGGCTAACTGAAAGAATATGGTGGCTATACAAGCCACAAGTTAGGCAGCTCGCGACAAGCCCCAAAATTCTCAACTAAAAACTTCTGGAGATCGACACTGTAGTGCAGATTTTCAGTTACATAAACTCTCAAGCCAATTTAGAGAAACATGGCTACGCCAATCGATCGAACTTTGGGAATAGTTGGCGTAGCAGCTGCGCTACCCGGCCTCGTTCAGGTACGCAAAAGATCGCAAAGCTACTTAGAAATATCCGCTAATATTGCTATTCTCCCTTCAACAGACATCACTTCAATTCAGTGCTGAAATAGCCAAGTGCTACGCTAACTACCGTGATGCAACCAATCAACTTTCTCTCCATAAAACCCTCATTGAGATTCACGTCAGCGAGATAGAAGCTGATCTTTATTTCCTCCAAAATAACTTTGCAAAATTCACTGAAGGTATCCAGGATCGGCTCGTTGATATCCTTCGAGAACTGATCAAGAACTATCGAGAAGTCTCTGAGACATTCAGCTATGCCCGAGGCCCAGACGGAAAAATCAGACGTGGTGTCTGGGTGCTGAAGCTCAAAGATGCTTTGGATGCATTGGTTAAGAGCATGGAAGAATGGCAAGGCCGATTCTTGAAATACATCCAGTGTCTTCATTTCACCGGATTCGGTTTCAAAGAAACTGTCATCTTACCTGTGGAGACTATTCGAAAGGCACCATCAAAGGCTCAACGATTGGGCATCAGCCTAAACAAGGCAAGAGAAGAAATTAACGCAAAAAGCAATAGATTATGCCTCAAATCTCTTCCAATTCCCGACACAAGCCTCGTTGATATTCCCTTGTCTCTTCTGAGAACTCCTGATCACGATGCCCCTCGTAGGGACTTTGTAGTCGAATATCGAAGGTACACTCGAACTGATGATCTAGAATATCTGGAATCTATCGTCAGATATACAGCACTGGTTCTTGCCGCTACTGAGCCGCGAGAGATGTACGTCTTATGCTGCGAAGGTTACGTTCACCAACCTGAGCTCAGACAGTTTCAAACAATCCTCAAATTCCCCAAAGACATGGGCTCGCCACGAACTCTGAGGGATTATCTCCTAGATCCAGATCCCGAAGGAGAGCCGTCACTTACAGCTCGTGTGCAACTAAGTAAGCAAATTGCTACCGCAGCACTTTACACCCACACTGCGAGTCTGGTCCACAAAGCAATTCGACCCGAGGCAATTCTTTTACTTCAAGAACTAGATGTCAAACATAGAAACAAAACTTCCAGGCTTGGCACACCTTTCTTGACAGGTTTCGGTTCGGCCCGCCAAGAAACACCAGATACTTACAGTAGTCTTCGCACAAATCTCGACTGGGAACAAGATCTCTACAGCCATCCATCACGACAAGGACAGCCAACAGCGAGGTACACAATGGCTCACGATATATACTCCATTGGTGTCATCCTCTTGGAAATTGGATTGTGGCGGTCTTTTATCAAGTGGAATGATATCAAGGAGGAGTTCACAATCGATGAGTATGTGTTACAGGGCGGAAAGGCTATCTTGAGACGCATGAAAGAAAGGAGGCCAAGGGTAGGGGAAGAACTGAAGAAATTGTACCAGAGTATTGCTGAACAAGAATTGCCTTGTGTTATGGGAGAGAGCTTTTGCAAGGTTGTGTTGAGATGCTTGAATATAGTCGAAGAAGGTTTTGGTGAAGGTGAGGCATGGGATAACAGGACTAGCGGGGTGGATGAGGGGAATAAGGAGGAGATAGTTGGTCTAAAGTATATCAGAGCAGTGCTTGATGGCTTGGAAGGGATACATATTTGACTCATTCCTGTGCTAAATTAAATCATGAAGATGAAGAGCTGATAGGTAGTCCAAGCCAAGAATACACAGAATGAAAACGTTAAACGGTCTCGAAAATCCCTACTTCTTTATTGGGAAGAGGTTATGAAACAATCATAAAAACAAGCCCCCGCAAAAAATCTGTGCCATAATTTTCAACCATTTTCAATGATCATAGCGCAGGTTGTGAAGCCGCGATAGTTGGTGAAGTAGTAACATAGCGATACCGAATTTCGCAGATATCGAATTCATGAACAATGTGCTAGCCATGGAGTTTACCATTCGAGTTGTGTTTGGTTCCACTATCAATTAATTAGCACAGTAAAAATCTTGAGAGATTGAGAATATGAGCGTTACGGAGAGGTGTATAGAAGACAAAAATAGAAATAGTTTACTTACCGGGAGATCTTCGTCTGCAATCTCGACATTAAGAAAGTAATGCTCGAAGTCGCCTTCGCCCGCCACAGCATCACGAAGTATGAACAGCTTGTTTTGAAGCAGCAGCTCAACCGTTTCACGAAGATTTGCAAAAGTAGAACTAAAGGATAAATCCTCCTCCCTCGTCTTCTCTAGACATTTACGAAAGTATTGTGGGGCATAATAATAGCTCGGAAGACCGCTGTTTTGAAGACAAGCCAACAATTGTTTTACTTCGTAATTGTAGTCTTTGTCCTTACGGTAGGAGATTATATCAAGAAGCGTCGCATAGCATTCAATGAGATCCAAAGCTATTTTCCCGTGATAAGAATCAGCTAACTTGGTCAATGCTGGCTCCTTGATATCCTTGTAAAGAGGGTCTAACCATGGATTGAGGCTCAGAATTAGAAACTCGCGAAAGAGAATTCCATGTCGAAGCTTCCAAGCCAATTGTAAAAGCATACACGCATCTTCTTTAATAGTTCTCAGCAATCCGGGGCTATTGTATGAAGCGCCAGAGAGTCCGTAGGAAAGGATGGGAAGGGCTCCGTAATAGTCTGCCATTGTTGTCATGAGGTTCAATTGATTGGCGTTTAAGATCTGGAAGGGCCTGGTGAAGATTGCACAGAGGAGATTGTGAAATGCACTTTCTTGCTCAAGTTTATCTAGCGGGGTTTTGGATTCCTGGCTTCGGTACTAGATGACATTGGTCAAAAGTCTTAATAAGATACATACGGAAAAAGACATTATCGAGACGCTTCTACTCACTTCATGATCAGACGTCAAACACCAGCTTCCATCATCTTCAACTTTAGTGAACCACTCGCTTTGAAACGCTGGCGATGTAGAATATGGTTCTTTTCCTCCAGGGGGCTTGACAAACTTCCTGAAGAAAGCCGAGTGCATCATCAAAGTCATAGAAAAGACATGAAAGACCTTATCAAACACATAGAAGCAGAGGTCGGGCTGGCTTCCGGGCGTAGTGAATACAATGGCAGGCTCTGGTCCTTTAGTCTTATTGGCTGCGGGTTCTGCCATTTTGCTATTTCAGCGCTAGATATGAGATAAATGTTAGCCTCGGGTCAAGACACAAGAGCCTAGATCTAGAAACTCACCCGAATCGTACAAATAGAACCGGAAAACTGTCGAAGAAATTGTATGTCGCTAGGTGACGATCCACGAGTAGAGAAGAATATGGAGATCAAATAACGTGTCGAGATATTATCTTTCAGATTCATGAACCTGTGTAAGAGGAAACAAAAGTCGTAACGATGAACTGCAATGAAGCCAAATTTTCCGATCTGAGTTGAGAAGGGGAAGCACTGGACGATTAATCTTGAAGAATTGAACCAGGTGAAATTCGCCAGCAGAGGAACACAGATAGATCTAGACCGGCTCGCGAACGAGAGAATATTCGTACTTCAAATAGGAAAGATGAAGTTTAACAAATGTCTCGAGCTTTAATAAAGCTCGCTGTAATGGCATAAAGCCTTACGCCAATGTATATGTGCGTGTGTGAGTGCTTTCAAATATAGAATAAAGGTGGCCTGTAGCTAAGAAGGGTTAACCTTCTTGACGAGACAAGGCCAAAGCTTAATCTCTAAGAAATAGAAATATGAAGTTTGACATGAAGCTCGCCTGTAATGAAATAAAGCCCTGCGTCCATGGGTATTTGAGTGTGGGAGTGCTTCAAATACAAAATAAAGGTGGTCCGTAGTTAAGGTGGTCCGGAGTTAAGTAAACCTTCCCCGCGAGACAAGGTCGAAGCTTGAGACGATTATCTTAAGAAATAGAGACATGACTTACTTTCATCCACAAAAGAAAAGAGAGCTGGAGCGTTGGTAGAAACAAGAATGGAAGGTGTGATTGATCTCCAAATCGAGCTTGAGAATCTGCTGGCTGAGTAGGAGGGGGAAATTGTCAAGTTGACGTTTTGGCCTTAAGGTGAGATTGTTGTTAACGAATGGAATCAATGTGATTTGAGATGGACACAAAGAAAATATGCAAGTTCCATCCATCAAGGTGAAAACCCAAATAACCCGACACAACAAAAACGGGTCTTTACTGTATCTCACCCAGGGCCAGGCCAGACCTGCCACAAATATAATGAATTGACAGCTCCCACCGTCTATAACACAGCTCAACCCATCAACTCTAATATATATATGCATCATTTCTCCTCCCATCCACCTTCATTTACTCTACCATATGTCAATGCCAATATATATAGTGGGATATGTTTCTTCCCATCATCAATCATAACTCCAAAACATCACCTAGTGTCTACAATCTCCCACTGGGCCCTTAAAACACTAACGCCACCGCCCTGCGTCTCAACTGTCCTTCCCCTCCCCCTATCATTCAAATCATAAATTCCAAATCTCTGGTCTCTTGTTCCAAGATCTCCATTGTCCTCCCTCGCATATTTCCTCTCCTTCCACTGTTTAGGAACACCCAGATTCCGATAGTCCACAGCTCTAAGCGGCAATCTGACTTCTGCATCCGGATCCGACGTCGAATGCGGAGGCGCACCCCACCACATCCCAAACCTGCCTTCATTATCCCGAGTAGTGAGAGCACCTTTAGCGTTATGCTTTATCCAGGATCCATAATGTTTGCAATGCTTATCATGCCACCGTCTCACTTCCTGCAGAAGCTCTTCACTTTGAGATGATTGCTTATCAAAGTTCTTGTTCATAAACCATCCAGCAGGGAGAACGGGGTGCTTAGGCAACGGAGCACAGAAATTGGCAAGGTGGTGAAATAAGATGCCCTTAAATGTCTGAGAATCTTGGGAACAATATCCTGGTGCATCGCACGCTTCTTCCAAGATACCAGAACGACCAATCCCGTGCCATTTACCCAGTCTACCTTTGGTTGTATTCTCGTCTTTAACTACTTTTTCCAACTCTAAATCCCAACCTGTGGCAGCAATGACGTCCCGTACGAGTTTGTGGCCATCTTCAAGGTAGGATCGAGCACCAGTCGCTTCATAGAGACCACGTTGGCCCGAAAGAAGAACGCCTTGGTTATATGTATACACCATCTCGTTTCGAGAATCACAACGTGTGTTTCCAGTAGTATTCTTGGGCCTCTCGCGAGACCAGCCCGAAATATGAAACCCATCCACATAAAGTCCAGAGTCGTCTGTCATATTACTATCCTTCAACCATTTATATCCCTCAACAGCTGCGGCCAGGTATTTTGGGTCATGGGCGGGGGTAGGGCCATCCGTGGCATAACTCGGCGGATCCGAGTACCCAAAAGGAGAAGCATTGTCGTCGCCGGGGAAGTATAGATACATCGAGATGGAAGCAGCTATGTACAGCTCATTGGTAATAGCGTTCTTGTAAGGTACAAGATATGGCGACCAGATCATCCCACCTTTGCAGAGCGAAGTATCCCAACCTTGGGATGCCAGCTCCCAGAATATACGGGCTCGATGCGCAAAGGCCGGAACCCACTGCTCCCCATACCAACTGCCCGTACTCCCAGCTGGCCCTACGCCATAGTGGAGTATAGAGTGTGCATTGATGAACTTGATGCTTTCCAACCAGCCCAGTACCACCCACAGCATATCATCGTAGGCTTCCTGGCGCAATGCAAAGGCATCCTGTCCGAAGTATGAAGCAACAAGTTGAGAGAAGTACTTGTTGATAAGGTTCTCGGCGGACTTATCGGTGGCGAAGGAAGGGAACGACGTGGAGAGTGTGGTGAGTGCTGCAGAGAGGTATGTTCCTATAACAGCAGATGTCCAGTCAATCGACTTAGGCCACATTCCTTGCCATACTGCAAAGTAATCCGCTTGTAACACGTCCAGCGCGTGGAGGAGGTCGGTGGGCGGATTCGGATTCGGCTTGTTAGGTAAAGGTGTTTGTTCGTTATCGTAAATATATTCAAAAGAATGCTGTATCCCCGGAGAAAAGCTAGGGGCTGCAATCGAAGTCTGTACACCACATAGCATCCATAGTAGCAACAGAGGAGTTTGCGCAAGTCTAATCGTCCCAAGCATTGTACTCGAACTGGAGGGGGAAACGCTAGATCAAAAAAAGGAGAACCGGACGGCCGATAAACGAGGAAACAATAAATACATCTATGAGTTAATCATTCTATGCAAAAACAAGAAAAGGTCTTGTGGACATAATAATGTCTGAGAAGAACTGACGTTGTACAATACGTCTCGATTTGCTGGAATAGATCGCGGGGTTTTAGTCACCGTGCAGAGCAAGCCACCTTGTTTTAGCTCACTCGCTTAGCCGAATGTGGCTGGTGGCTTCGGTAGCTCGGGAAATTGAATAATGGGGCTCCAAAAAAGTTCCAAAAAAGGGGTTTTTAAATAGCTAGAACAACTTCGCAGCATATTTAGGCATAACATGCGCAAAAATAATTGTGCAAAACTCAATGCTTTCTTTCATGACAACTGTGGGATTCGAACCCACGCTCTTTCGAACCAGTAATTTAATTTCAAGTTAACCTGAAACTGGCGCCATAACCGCTCGGCCAAGTTGCCTTAGTTTTAGTTTTTTGGTTCTTATGTCTTGTTATGACCCTCGAACATTAATTAGCTCGGTTTCGGGCTCTCAGGTATTTTGTTAGTAATACGCACATAATTCAGGCTATTAAGCCAGCACGGCAGGGTCAGTTCATAGATTTAGCTTTTCAATTCAAGCATCGGCAACTAATAGCAATTTATTCAAAAAATCTTAACTAATACAAGAAATAGATATACCAAACTCTCCCTACAGGTCTCCAAGCTGATTTTTGATTATGGGGGACAAAGAAGTTCCATGCCTTGTTATATTCTCCCCAAAATACCTTGGGATGTTGCAGCCTTGGCTAAAAAAACAGTGCAACCACCGACGAGACACAGGGTACCGCTGAATATGGAAACTTGTGAATAACCTCCATATTGGCTGACAAATACCCCATTGATCGGCGGGCCTATCAAGGATGCAATCGAGCTAAAAGCCATTCCCATTCCCATATATGTCCCTATATCTCGGGGATCTTTAGGGCAGATGCTAAAGGCAGTAGAGGCTCCAGAGATTATCGTTCCTGAGAAAACACCAATGACGACCGAATACACCACTAACCCCGCCGTGCTTTCTGCCTTATTGAAAAAGAAAGTGACGATACCGGTGATGATGCCCCCGAGCGCGAAAGCGTTGAACTTGACGTACCTATCCGCTAGCATACCAGGAATTATACGACCAAGCGTCGAGGCTGCGTTGAGAATAGCAAGCAAATACGAAGCAAGTGTTGGATCCACTCCTCTGGAGACGGCATATGTTGGAAGGAAAAAAAGTGGTGTGAATATGCCGATAGACATGAAGAAGTTTGCTGCCACGAGGAGAAGAAACTTCGGGTCCTTAAAGGCTGCTCTGATGAAGAAGTTTGTTGCTCTCGGTCTCCACCACCAATATTTTTGCATCTCTTGGGGCTACCAATCTAGATTCGGCACCTCTTACCAATTGTATCCTGGCTAATTTCCTCGAATGCATGGGTCGTCCCCGTTATTTCTCCATTTTCATATTCTCAGGCCAGACAGGTGGGAAGCCGAGCCAAGACAGGAAAAAAGGTATGCACTTTTGCTTGATAAGTTTAAATAGTCCCATTTCGAAGCAACGGTAGCTAAAGTGTTCAAAGGGTATAGCCATGAATGGGGTTGAACGGCGGCGCAGGAGACCGCCAGTGTAGGTTAAGATTTCCTGTCGGGATTCTGCGCTGATAATATGATGAACATAGTTCATGCTCTCTCTGCAGGAAACGTAAGCTCCGATGCAATCGAGAAACTCCATGCGGCAACTGTGTGCATTCCAGAAATAAGAATTGCATTTATGAGAATTCTTCTTCTCAATCTCCGAGGCGACCTCCCGTTCTCGGTCAAACAGCTGCACTTAATCTGGCCCCAAAGCCTCACTCGCTACCAATTGATAGAGATTCCAGCGTAAGTCGGAGCTTTGCGGAATCTAACAATCATTTAAAATCATTGGTTCCCAATTCATCAATAGCCTCAAGTCCTACCAGTGAGCTTTCTGCTCCAGATATCGAGTTCATGAAGAGCAGAATTAAAGAACTTGAGGATCAGCTATCCAACAGGACTCAAAATTCTACTCAGTCTTTAGTTCTAACTTCAAACAAAGAAGCAATAGTGTTAGATGTAGCTGAAACTTCCTGTGTGGATAAAACAAGCCAATATCCAGCCACGAATCGGAGTGTCGTGCATAAAACTCGCCTGTTTGGTCAGAGTCATTGGTGTAATGGGGTGCAACTAGTATGTTTCGCTGTCATCCATTAGAAAATACTTGGCAAGTAGCTTATTTGTTATCAGTTTCGAGCCATCTTTGAGATGCTTGAACCATCTTTGCGAGACAGTTCATCTAAGGTTTTCTCTGGCATACAGAGGAGTAAGCACTTGGCAAAGCTCATAAAATTGCAGCGGGAACCTCTATGGCCTTTGCTACCAACGGACGATCTACCTCCAAAAGATGTTGCCGACAAACTAGTCAATTGTTACCTTCGGACGACTGAAACTGTTTTTCGAATCCTGCATATTCCTACATTCAGAAAAGACTATGAAGCGCTCTGGGCATCAGAAACCAAGCCCAATACAGCGTTTCTGACGCAAGTTAAATTGGTGCTCGCTATTGGATCTGCCACATATGATGAGCAATTTTCCCTGCGTGACTTGGCTATTCGATGGGTGTACGACGCTTATATCTAGTCTACAGAGCCGGAGTTCAAATCACGACTAAATATTCAATCTTTACAGAATAGCCTTCTCCTTTTGCTTGCTCGGGAAACGACGGCGGTAGCCGAAGAATCTAACTGGATTTCAATCGGCGCACTGCTCAGAACGGCGGTGTATATGGGGTTACATAGAGATCCTAGTTCTTTACCGACGAAGACGATTTACTTTTCTGAGCTGCGTCGAAGAGTATGGAATACAATTCTGGAGTTAGCTTTGCAATCTAGTATCAATTCAGGCGGACCTCCTCTCATCTCTCTTGCTGACTTTAATACCGAAGCTCCCGGCAATTTCGATGACGAGCAGCTCCTGGATGAGAATTCTACAGCGAAACTGGAAGACGACTTCACCCAGGCGTCTATTACAATAGCTCTCCGTAAAACCTTTCCAATCCGCCTCGAAATCACCAAATTCTTGAATGACCTGGCGTCGTGCGGTACATACGAGGAAACAATCCGACTTGATGCGGAACTCAGGGTTTCATATCAAACCCTATGCGGAACCCTCCAAAAATTGAATTCCAGTACTGGACGCTCGCCCTCTCAATTTGAGAAAAGTGTTGTGGACTTTATCATGCGCCGCTTTGTGTTAGCGCTGCATATCCCATTTTTCGGCCGAGCATTGCATGAGACAACTTTAGCTTTTTCCAGAAAAGTAGTCATCAAGACTTCTCTTCAGACTTGGTGTGCAGTGTACCCGTCTTCATCCATCGCTGCCCAGTTCAGCAGTGATGTGACATTGCCGGGTGAAAGGGATTTCGCTCGGTTAGCTATGTGCGGCCTGGGATTCTTTCGCACCGTTGCTATACAGGCATGTTTTCTGATTGCTGTCGAGCTTAAGAGTCAACTGTATGAAGAAGAAAGTCTGGGTCCTGTGCCCTTGCGACCGGACCTGTTGGCCGTGTTAGATGAGGCGAAGACTTGGTCTTGGCAGTGTATGGAGGCAGGTGAGACGAATATCAAATGCTACCTGTATATGCGCTTGGCTGGTGTAATGATTCAAGGGCTTATACAAGGGCTTCCTAAAGACAAGTTCCCGGAAGTTTTAGTCGCAGCCGCAGAGGAGACTGAAGCGAGATGTTTGGAGATACTTGAAGAGAAGGCCGGCCAAGGCAGGACCACTGGAAATGGGCCTTCTGTGAGTACGCCGCAACCAGATGCAATGGCGGAAGATTGGGACTTTTTGGTATGTTTAATTCCTAATCCTACAACGCAGACTGCTCGATGACTTACAATTTATATCAGGTTTCAGACAATCAGTTCGACTTCGGGACGGCAGAACCAACGAGCTGGGCAATTACTAATGAAGCCACGCAAGAGTTGTTCCTCTGGTAATACAAAGTCATCCCATTTATTATTTTGCTTTCCAGTATATAAATAAAATTAAGAGCGGAAAGGTTCCGACTCAGGATGGTGCTGGTACTAGGGACGTTTGAGAATGGTAGACATTATCGATATGAAGAACTCTTAACGATTCTTATAAACAAATGTGCTAGAAGATATACTATTTTACTATTATCTTTCTACTATTATCTTTCTACTACAACCTAATATTTCGTAGTGAGCAATGTCATACTGGTGTTAGTAGAGGGACTGGTTCGGCTCAGCTTCGGCTGGATTCTGCCGGGCGGTGAAGTTCGGGATGAGTTTTTGGCCTAATAATACGACCTCCACGGCAAGCTCCCATGCATTGAACTCAAGTCAACCAGCAAACCCCAAGCAAACCCCGCAGACGATTCATCAAACACAATCTGACAATATGGCTGACACCGAGATGGATATCGATGTTCCCCCTTCTCCCGAGCAGGCCCGCGATACCAAAACCGCCTCAATGACAACTCATTCCAATGCGACCGCCGTCCGCTCCATCGAAGGCTGGATCATCATCATTACGAACGTGCACGAGGAGGCGAGCGAAGAGGACCTGACGGACAAGTTTGCAGACTTTGGAGAGATCAAGAACCTACATCTGAATCTGGACCGACGGACTGGTTATGTTAAGGTGAGGATACCCACCATTAGCCTGTGCAAGGCTCCCTCGCTATTGTACCAGTCTATTAATATAATATATGTCCGTAGGGCTACGCGTTGATCGAATACCCAACTCTAGACGAGGCGCGAGCTGCAATTGATGGGGCGCACAACACAAAGCTATTGGACCAAACGATCGAGGTGGACTTTGCGTTTGTGAGGCCGCCGCCCAAGGGAAGGGGGGGACGGGCACCGCCTAAGGGAAGAGCTAGGAGTCGGAGCCGAAGCCCGGGTGGTAGAGACGGAGTCAGGACAGTGGGCGCAGCTGATGTTGCTGATGTTGCTGATGCTGCTGATGCTGTTGAATGAGGAGATGTAGGAGGACGATTAAACCAAAATTTCTCATACGAGCGAGGTTCATTTATCTAGCCGATGTGTCCATGGAAGAGACATGTCGGCGTGTAGGAATAGGCATTATTGGTACGTTGTATACGTTGGCTAGGTTGAGTCATTGCTAATGGAGTTGCAGAGCCTCGATCTCAAATCGGTACGCAAGTTCCTGAAGGACGTTCACGGCAATTTCTTATAGTACGATCGAGGTGAGTCGAAGAACATTTCGTTTAGTCATAAATTGCTGGTTCCGTTTTCTCGAGATAGTTGCTCGTCAAGATAAGTAAGGCTTTGTCGACAATCCTATTGTAGGAATACCCCGTTCATCTATCGTGCGATGTTAAAGTTGTATGTGCCTGTTTTCGCAGCCCTCAATGGATATTCGAACCTACTCCCATGTTATTATTTCCAAGTCCTAGATAAGTGCACTAAGCAAGCATCATGAGAACTTGCGACATTCAGAATTGTTTCGTGCCACTTTTGCTCGTCTCTCCAGAAACTTGTTACCAAAAAATTTGATCGCCAGTTTCACTAGTATGCTTCTTTCTCAACATCGAGGAGATACTATTCTTCATTTCTGGGCTAGGTAATAGAACTGGAGGTTATGAATATTGTCTTTTGGGTAAGCCATATTGAATATTTTATAGTACTACTAAACTAAGGCTGCAGCTTGTTACAAATTACCTCGTTTTTCTCTGTTGGTGCGATGTTAGAAGCAGTAAGACGAGGCGAGTGCTTACAATTAGCCTTCCCAATCCCAGTAGTTGTATTTGAAACGATACAGTTACTTTTAAGTCTTTATCTTTTTTACTAACAGATGGGATGAGTATTATCTTAAACTCTTGCCTATCCTATTTGTAGGGGTGTGAAGTCACTCGCCAAGTTTCAACCAAAGCACCAAGACTTCAGCTCTTGAAAATGCATCACAGCTCTGAATGGAAACTTTACTTGGCTTATGGGCCATAAGATTAAATCCTAGCTATTATCTCATCATATCACATCCGAGACTTGAATCCCGGCAAAATTCGTCCCATCATATTTACCCACACTATCCACCCCCGCCCTAAAACTCTCCGGCGGCCCCAAATAACTCTCCCTCACCCCTCCAAGATCAACAATAATTTTCTGTATCACTACCCCGGGCTCTATACACCAGATCTTAATTGTGTGCTCCCCAACAACGCTCAGATTATGCTTTGTCGTCGTTGTCTGCCCACTCGCTACCCCACCCCAGATACCGTCGGAAACAGCACCTCCCCATCCAGGAGGCGTGTAACCCGATGTTATATTTGGGGCGAACTGTATCGTTTGTAAAGATTCGTTGTCGATGGCGATGGCGTAACGGAGAGGGCGAGATGCACCGTTTTGGTTCAGAGATGGGGAGATGAAGAGGGTGACGTTGGCTACGGATGTATTAGTCAAGGTGTAGATATCGTATTCCAAAACGGGACCGGTGCCAGCTGGTTGTGTATCTGCTAGCACAGGCAGCATCGTGACTCCAGATAGTGTTCGGCCGTAGGAAGGAAGAGTGGTATAGGAGACTCCGTTGACGCTTGTAGAGCGAGAGATGTGCTCGGGTTCGATGCTGATGTGTTTATCGCTCTCCACGAATCCTTCGAACGAAGAAGGGACAGAGGGAATGGAAATGGGGAGTTGGACTGTTGGGGCTCCATAATTACCCCAGCTGGCACCACAGCCAGACGTGACAGTAATAGTTATCGTTGAAGAGCAAGGAGCACTTGGTGCTGCTTTCCAGTTCACGGATACGTAAATCCTGGTGTCAGTCCCATTGTCGCCGCCTGTGTAGCCACTGCTAGGTGTAAGCGCAACATAAGATGCATTTGAACTGACAGTCCAAGAGCAACCAGCTGTGCCGCGAGCAAAGACGTCAATCCAGCGGGTCTTGGGGCCATAAGGATCCATAACGGGAAGGACGAGCGTGCTTCCAGAATTGGCATGATATGCATCGTCTCCGGAAACAGTTGCATTTGAGGCTTCGACTCCGATGCCGATGTTGCCTGCAAGTGAAGTTTCGAGATCTTGGACGTAGGAGAGTGCGGGAAGCGTGTTACGCATAGGTTGTTGCCAGTATCCTTGGTATCCCAGATGTGTTTCTATCTTCATTAGTATCATATTCTCGTGTGTAGGGAAAAGAATATGCCTACGATCTAGGATATGATTCCACTTCCCACCCAAAAGTTGATGATATCTCTTTGTCAAAGCAGCATCCTGCTTGAACTCATTCAACACCTTCTGCGCAACTGTATTTGCCGTGTTCCTCTTTTGCTCTGTATACTGTGAGTTCTTTGCCGCATTTATATAAATGCTGTTAACGACTTCTCCTCCAAGAACAGGTTGAAGGATCATCTCGTAAAAGGCGGCTTGATATTCGCTTTCCAAAGCATTGTAGACAGCTTGTGCGTCGGTGGCAAGCTGGGCCCATTGGGCTAGAACGGCATCTCCTTCGTTATAATTGATGATGCTATAGAAACTCGGGTCAAGAAGCTCATATTTCCGACGACCGGAGTACATCCCATAACGATCGACAATAGAAGCTATCTTAGATGCCAGTTCCGACCCGAATTCTCTTGTGGCCCAGAGATTCAGCCAGGTCGGGACGCTGTCATAGCCCCATGATGGAGTGTCATATGCCATGTCGAGGAAGTGGTTGATTGGTATTTCAAGGGGCTTGAGATCACCGACATTGAGGATCCAAATTCGATCTGCTTGTCTCGCATATGACAATTGCATCTGTATTCGTTAGCAAAAACATTCTTCCAAAAATACCATGTCTGCTCTGTAGAGGTGGGCATGCTCACCTGCTCAACCGTCTTCTCAAGCTGGATTGTGTTAATCCACTTATAATCCCTAACATTACCCACATAATCAACATGATAATACACCCCAGCACCACCACTCCTCTCCGTCTCATTTCCCACTGGTAACCTCCTCACATTCCCAAAATTATCATCTGCCCACAATAAAGTAATATCATCCGGCACTCTTAGACCTTCATTCTCGTAATACCCTTGAACCTCACTATACAAGCACCACATCTGGGGGACATTGCTTATATCGGTTCCGTTAAACAGATCAGTCAAAATCTGTCTCTGGACCGCTATCACATTCCCCAGAACCACAATCGCTTCTGTAGGCGTGAGATCCAAAGACACATCCCCAGATCCCCGCATCGCCATTGTGAAAAGCGAAGATGAGGCGTATGGCTTGGCGCGTTCGGCGCCGTACTTGAAGAAGGGAGTGATGGATGCATTATTGCTATTAAAGGCCCACTGGCCATTTCCTCCATACTCGGGACCGAAATTATTCCATTCGTTCGTAGCCCTCATCATTGGCTCTACAATTCAATTTCTTGTTAGCTACCAAGGCTTGACTCGTACAATGAGATGGGTTTCAATGCATACCAGTATGACTAGTCCCCATTACGATCCCATAAGCATCCGCCAACGGTTGATTCGCAGTATCATCTACATTAAACATACTATTCCAAATCGCCGGCCAGAAATAATTAGCCCTCAATCTGAGCAGCAAGTCGAAAACGTGAGGGTGGAAGTAATGGTTAAATCCTGGCCCATAAACACCCGGTGCATAATTTTCACTATTCAAAATCAGTCAAGCCCCTTTTCGATTCCTGCGCGTGCCTATGTGGCTAGAGATAAAAGGGAGGCAAGAAAAGTACATACTTGATCCAATTAGTCAAAGCAGGCTGCTCATCATTAATGAAGATCCCTCTGTACTTCACACTCGGTGGTCCTTGCACTTTCTTGTTCCCCAAGGCCCAAACTCCCTACCCATTTACATATTAGCGTTCGTTCCTCTTGCTTACTACTTGAGCTCCCAATTTCCCAAACAATCGTCTTGGCAATTTAGTAAAAAGCTCAAAAAAAACTTACAGCTTGGCCCCTCACAGGTACGTCACTCCACCACCACCAAGGACTAACCCCAATCTGCTCGCTAACATCGTATAGCCCATATATCGTTCCTCTCAAATCGCTCCCAGCAATCACAAGGGCCTTGTCAATACCCGAGAGCGGTGCCGTGACCACTTGCGAGATAAACGACTCCCACTTTCCCTGTATAGGGCTGACGTTCAGTTTGCCTTTAGCAATGAGGGCGTTTATCACGTCCGATTTTCCAATCGTACCCGCGATGATGACCGTTTTAGCGCCCGAGTTGTTGATCAGAGTTGGGCCTGTGAAGTTTTGCGTTGGGCCAAGTGTGTACTAGATTCAAAAGGTGATATTAGTATTTCCATCCCAGAACATGGAGCAGTGCTACAGGGGAGAATAAAGGGGGACAATGTAACAGACTCACGTTAACAAATCCTGTCACGGGCTCATAATTATAATATACCGTCGTCCCCGCACTCCCCTTCTTCTTGCCACTATGATCCGAACTGCTGGGAGGGGTAGCGTTTCCACCACCAACACCTCCATAATTACCCCACGAAGTTGTAGTTCCGTCATTCGCCACATACGGAGCACTCGCCCATCCTCTCTTTTCCCTCGTCGCCTCTCCTCTCACGCCCCTCTTCGCCGAGTTCCCTATTTCATCTGGCGAATTCGAACTCGCCACCCAATTCCCAAGCGTTAAATTCCTCCCCGTAACCTTCCCAATATCCCCAGCCACATCCTGCGCTGCACGAAGCACACCCCACCAGTCATCTTCCGATACCAAGATCTGCCCATCTAGGTCCTTGCCGCCAAGTTGCAGTAGCCCAGGTGCATAGCTCGTGGTCACCGTGGCATTCTGACCTAGTCCCTCTACCACCGCAGCTGAAAGTGAGGCAACGGCAATAAAGACACGAGAGACCTTCATGGCTACTCACTTGCATTGATTCGTACGGAAAAGTGGGAGGTAAAAAACAAGTGAGAGAAAAGAATAAAACGAAGGGAACATCATATATGTATCAAGAAATTACACCTTGCTCATCCACTCTACCGGTACAAACTAAAGGATAAATCAAATTGGATCGATCGATCGATCATCAATCATCAACCCATCATCACCCCTCACACTCCCCAAGACGCAAGACCGCTCTTTGCCCTCGCATATACCCCTCCCTCCTCCAAAGGGCCGGCGGTTGATACTTCCGCATCCCAATTCTGGAAACCGCTCCGTTGATCCCCGGATTCCGGCTAAACAACGGAAGGAAAATCGCTATACAATTCGTGGAGGACGAAGCTAAAAGCAAAAAAGAACGGTACCTTACAGATCACCCAAGATTTTGACATCCCATCTGAAAATGCCCGCCTAATTGAGGGGATGTTTGCGGAGACGGCAAATCGATTTTGCGGGGTAAACAAGAGGAACGAGGGAGAATTCAGCCTAAATCCCGTACATCCATTTCTCATTCCGACCTTGAACCGGTATATCCACAGAGAACTCTCGAAAGCTCCTCCTAGTGGGAGGAATAGGAGCTTCTATGAATGGTGGGATCATTGCGTGAATAATTATACCTCTGAGGGCATATCACAACTTCTCCTGCTATAAAAATCCCGATCAGGACTTACCAGGGATGTAACAATTTATCCAAATGCCATTATGGTAGACAAAGACCCTGAGGTCAGATTCGTACCAATGATAACAGACAATTATGAACTCACTTCCAACGGCAAAATACACGTATAATAGATATGAAGTGCAAAGATAATGCTGCTGTATCACGGGTGGAAAGATGACTCGATGTTATGATTTTGAAAAATGCAGAGTGTGGAATCGCCAACCTTCAGGACTTACAAGATGGGCATCAATTATCGTAATCCATCCAATCCTAGCTCAACGCCCCACCCGTAACTCTATCCTCAATCTTTTGGGTTAATCTCATTCTACCCCAAAATACCACTTACCAGAGAGGGGAAGTAGTCTCCGCTTTCAGGAAACGCTCAGAACAAAAAAGTGACCAAGTCTAAATAACACAAGGTTGGAATAGTGCCAGTGACTTAGCTGCACTTCTCGCTTCCAAGCCTCCATCTCTGGGTTATCGGATGTCTGGCGAAAAGCTCAGGGTGTGTAGAATGGCCGAAAAGTATTCCGTACAAGAAGCATAGGTAGGTATGATCGAAAAAAAGCCCAAGAGTAGAACTGAATGGAAGCCGTTGGACCCACTCAATTTCTCAATCAATAATTCTTCCACTTATGCGTCGACAGCGACGGCAACAACTGGAAGTGTAGCTGCATCCTCAAATGATGTTTCAGTCTTTCCATCTGGGACGAATGCGTACCTGGGCATCATGGCCATTTTCTCCTCCGGACTTAAGTCGTTGTCTGAATAGATCATCTTAATCGGCTTGTCTTTCTTTGATTTCTTTTCGGTGGGCTCTTTTGCAGCTTCGGGTGCAGGACTAGGCGTGCTAACTGTGGCAGGGGCTAGATGCTGAGGTACAATGGGTTCGCCTTTCTTCGGAGGCTTGATACCTGCTTCTGCCATTCTGATAATTTCGTCAATGTCATCGGCTTCCCGAGCGGCGCCTGAGATCAGGTCCTCCACCGAGGAAGCGTTAGTGGCTCCATTATAACCTTGAGAATGAGGAGGGTAGCCTGTTGACATAGCTGAGTTCTGATCTTGTCCCTTCCATGTATTTCCATTCCATCCACCCTGTGGTGGGCCTTGATGCAATTGCTGCATTTGATAAGGGGGTACAACGGGTGCTCCGAACGTGGGGCGTTGGGGCAGACCAGGTGGGGGAGGGAGACTTGGTGGTCGGTTCGGTAAGCCACCATGTTGCGGCGGGCTATGTGACGGAGGAGCTTGGTAGCCATTAAAAGAGCCAGGGGGCGTACCGAAGCCTTGCTGGGGTTGTTGAAAACCATTAGGAAATGACTGTGGAGGTGCATATTGCTGAGGTGCAGAGTATTGTGGTTGATATTGAGCGCCAGGTGGCCCAGAGAATGGGGGCTGCTGGGTAAAAGGCTGTTGGTAAGCTACGGCTGGTTGTGCATAAGGTTCTTGTGAGAATGATCCATAGCCCGCACCTTGAGAAGCGCCATATTGTGCTTGTGGTGGAGGGAAAGGTGACGCGTTCTATAATATGGAAATTAGCATCTTGTACGTTCAAGGGGGGAGAGAATCACCCACATAAACACCTGGACTTTGCCCCATGGGGCTATTCTGTATGTCCAAGGGAGTATTCCCGCCACTGCTACCGCCACCAGCCGCCTGCTCTGCCTTTCGCGCCTTGTGCTCCGCCAACCTCTTCTTTAGATCTGATGGAGACTCGAATTTCGGCTTCTTAAGCTGCCCGCCTTGGCTTGCGCCTGGGCCAGGATTACCAGTGGCAGCGCGACGTTCGGCTTCGGCTTGGTAGAAACCTGCGATTATACGCTGATTATGTGCTTGAGAAACATCTTCCGGAATTCCTTCCATACCAAAGATTTCCACCTCGAGTCCCTGCCTGTTGGGTAAAGAATTGTCGACGCTGGTTAAGGTCTCCTTGTGAACTTGGTTCATGTGGACTGAGAGCCCTGTGCTGTGTTAGCCAGTGCGCATCTCACTTCTCGAGGATTTAAATTACCTCCTGCTGTGTTCAGCCTGCGACCGCATCTTTCGCATTTAAAGTGCTTAGCCTTTTGATGGGAGATGAGGATTTTGAGATCATCGAAATCACGCTCACCTAGCCACGTTAGAAAAGCAAATCAAGGGAGTGAACAGGAGGGCGTTGATACGTACAGTAATAGCACCAGGGTCGTTGGAGAAGCTCCTCGATATCGGGGTGATTGCGCTTCTTCTTACCCGCCATGACGTCGATTGCTAAGTGATGAAAAGAGAGAGAGTATTGATTTGTTGACTCGAAGTCGGGGGCGCGACAGGAAATGATGGAGTAGGTAAAGGCTTCCAGGTGCTCGGTTCTGCTAGAAGCGACCGGGCACTAGTCTCAAACCGGTTGGTCTCAAAGCTTAAATCCTCATTGAAAATTTCGTATTTCCATTTTCCCCCTGATCAACTCAACTCGACTCGACATGAATTCACCAAACTAGACTCTTTGCCTACTACCAATTGATGGTGAATTGCCTTTGTCCCAAGGTATATCAACCTAAATGTGAATCGCATGACTCACATTTGGCTACAATCTCATTTTCTCCATATGTGTGCTTATCAACCAGGCGCGCTCCATACGCTTTTACTCTTCATCAAGAGTATATATTTGAAGCTTAGGTAAGAGGCTCGAGGGCAGCGAGACCGGAGATATTGAGGCTAGCCTCTATGAAAACACTTGACGAACACTAGCGGCACCTTGATCAATCACTCAGCCTTCACAGCATACCATGAGCCCTTCTTCGGAAGGCCTTTCGATTTCTTCACGTCTTGTGTGGGAATCGAATGGAGATTGAAAAGAAAGAGAGCCCTTTTGGGTTCTCCTTCCATAGAGGATTGTTGCGAAATTAATGGACCATCATAGTCCATTCTCCTCCTCTTTACGAGATATTACCACAGGAGAGTGGCTCCTAGAGTACCAACATATCATGAATAGCATAGCGGGACATCAAATAATACAGTGTCACAGTATAATTTTATCTCTTGTTGATCGAACCCGCTTCATGGAAGTGGCCAATGAGTGAAGCTGTTTGTGGATGGCAATATATATTGAAGCATTGCACTACATGGCTAGTTGGCCAAGTTATAGAAGAAGGATGCACATTTCCAATTGATAGCTAGGACACCTTCTACTGCTACGCTTCTCAAGTATTTCAAAAGACCAGTTCACACATGGTTCGTTCATTCCACCAACTCTTCCTTCTAATCACTTCGTAAAAACCGCCATTATATTACCTTGGCAAATAAGATTCTTATAGAGCTCGATTGTTCAATCCTGGTATGACCATAAAATCCTCTCCAGTGTTCGCAGAAGCAAAGAGTCGGTCTACTAACATGCAATGGAGTCAGTGGGACTGGTAAATAAGGCTAGCGAATTCCTTAGTATCAGCTGCCTCTCTCGAGCTCCAAACGAGACCTATTGGTATTACACTGACTTACTCTGATCTCTTCCTCAGGCCAGAAAACTCATACTAGGTCGGTGTTGCGGGGAAAGGTTTGAGATATTAGGTATTGTTCACTTTAAATGGAAGGGAAGTATGCCTTAATGTCTTCAGTTTCCGAACCCAAATCCATGTCTAAAATCTTATATTAGAAATTATGGAATATCGAAATTGAGAAAAAGGAATAGCCCCAAGATTAGTATAGTGGGTGGAGCTACAAGCTCTTTAGACGAATGATCCATTAGCATACGTGGAGAGATGAGTATGCCTCGAGGGGAATTTAGAGTTTCCCTGTTATTTTTATTTGGATGAGTCTTTCAAATGGTATCGTAGATGCATCTCTGTTTTCGGTATTTTCTGGGCAGTTGAAGCTAACTCGCAAGCTATCTATCTTTCTTATCATTGTCTCCTATTAGAAATTTTCTATCGAGCTTTACAAAATACATTACGCGTGCTTAGATTTTGTCCGCCCTGCTATCATGCTATTATTCTCATCTAGGTGATTAAAGAGACACTTCTTTCTCACAAGGGTTCATTAATATTAAGTCACCTTTATCCAGGAAGATGTCAACACCCGGATAACGGGTCGTGGGCCGGGGAAGTGGTGAGGTATATGCATTCGGTTCCGGATTGAGCCTCATTCCAAGTCACCGGTACTCAATCTGGCGTGATGCCCCCACGTCCAAGAACTCACCTCACAATTCAATTTCTTGCTCATGATTACCCCTCATTTCTCATCAGAGTCTTCGTGGTCTATTTCTATACTTATTTTTTGGCTTGTGCGGATTAGTATTGTACCTTACATACAATTTCTGACCAATAGAGATTTTAGGAATGGCGTCTGTGCAACCGGGACAAATTGAAGAAATAGGGGCTGAGGGTAAGGTGGTGGGGAAGGAGAATTCGAATGTAGAAGTGAGAGGGGATGGAAAAACTTTGGTGGGTGGGGAGGTGGTGGGAGAAGAGGTTGGGGATAGGGAGAAGGTCAAGCATGAGGAAGGGGAGAGGAACGGAATTTTGCATCATAAAAACGAAGTGACAGAGATGAAGCCGGGGATTGAGTTGGATTTGGAGGTGAAGTTTCTTTCTTGTGCTTTGGAGAGAGCAACAATGCTGATATGACGTTGAAGGCTCATGACCAAAATCAAGACTCAAACTCATATGATTTCCCACAGTAAGTTGATTCATTATATCATCATCTGGAAGAGAGTATTGATAGACCTTAGGAGTTCAACAGTCTCCCTCAGTGAGAGTATCTACGATTATGTTGAGGGTAAAGTCAATAGGCCTTCCTTCACAGGCCACTTAATTGATGTTTAAACAGAAAATGGTCGGACTTACCATGCTTTCCATGCTGGCAGTATGTCCGAGATCTCTCTTTAGTCTTCGCAACTAACCTCTAGTAGAATACAATATGCCAAATGATGAGCCAGAGCAACAACGATTAGGTTCTTGTGCTTCCAAGGAGCCAGAAACTATACATGGCTGATTAAAGTTTCAGATATGCAGCATTATCTCTTCCTCGCGACGATGGACAACAAATTACATCTAGCCCCTCTTGAAAACCCCAAGAGAGTTCTCGACATTGCAACTGGCACTGGAAAATGGGCGATAGATTTTGGTAACGACACCGATTTCCTCCATAATTCATTGTTAACCGCCCACAGCCCAAGCATATCCATCAACACAAGTCCTCGGCATGGATCTCAGCCCTATCCAACCTGAATTGTAAAATCAACTTTATAGCCACCTCTGTCACCACAATATTAGTGAACTAACATACTCCAGCGTTCCCGCGAACTGTTCTTTCGAAATCGACGACGCCGAAGAAGAATGGGTTTACTCGCACCCCTTCGATTTCATCCACGGCCGCGCCCTCGTAGTATGCTTCAAAGACCCCCCATCTATTCTCACCAAGATCCTTGCCAATCTCACCCCAGGCGGGTATTTTGAGCTCCAGGACCCTATTCTGCCGTTGAAATCCATCGATGGCACTTTGGCAGGGACTTACCTCGAAGAGTACCTGAACACGACCCTGCCGGCGGCAAAGGCAATGGGACGGCCGTACACGAATGCGAGGCGGTACAAGCATTGGATGGAGAACGCAGGATTTGTGGACGTGACGGAAAAAGTCTACTACTGGCCAACGAATAAATGGGTCAAGGGGAAGAAGGAGAAGGCGCTGTCGGTACTGGCGGGGAGGGATCTAGAGACGTTGCTGACGTCTTTTGGGTTGAGAGTTTTGACGAAGGGGCTGGGCTGGAGTCAGGAGAAGGCGGAGCTTTTGATTGAGAGAGCGAAGGAAGATGTAAGAAATCCGAAGATTCATGCGTATGCGGAAATGTATGTGATTTATGGGAGAAGACCTTTGGCGTGAGTGAAAGGTATGGAAGGAATAGCTTATGTTAGAAGGAATAGCATAGATATGTCAAGAGATAGGGGTATTATTTCTTGCCTTTTGAGCTATACAACATAGTCAAGGATAAGTTGCTTGAACATTACTTCCCTTTATGACAATTTGTATTCAAGCCCGGCTATCCTTTGTCGTTAGAAGCATGCTGGCTCCTATGTTTTACTATACGCACACTTAACAACAATCCTGCAAAATAGACCGCACCTCAATATGCATTGATTTCCTCGCTCTCTCTGCATCCAACTAGCAGCTCGGTTCCCCGCCGTCCATCGCCTGGCAATTCCCCTCCCTTAGGGCTGACTTGGCCAAACGTCACTTTTAACCTTGTCAGCACCACAAGCCTTATTCTTGGTAATTTGAGCTGATACCTTTAGTAGTTCTCCACCTACATGTTACAACATGTTTTCAGTGGTGCTACTAATGTGTCAGCTGGATTTGTAGTGAAGTGACAGAGAAGTCAGTGCTTGTATCAGAAGTGTTTCGAGCTTTAGAAACGGTATTGTGATCAGACCGCAACAGAATAGCCAATGAAAAGGAGTTGCATTGGACGTGTGACAAAATAGAGTCTGAGATGGACGGGGAAGAACACGACAGCATGACGTTATGGTGTGAGCCTCGAAGTTAGTGTCTGAGCTGTCTCGAGAATTTGGCGGATGCGGAACAAGCCTTTCGAGCAACTTCTTTGTGTCTTTTCGTGCTTCTTTTTTCACTTGAAAGAAGATGGATAGATCGAAAAATTGATGATCCGAACGCTTCTTCCGCTGGTCGGTTTTGTTCTTCTGTTAATGAGTGTTTTAGGTCAAAGAAGTGGAGTATATTAGCGAGGTGAAATTCAGGAATCGACAACCTCTGAGGATTTTGTTAGTTCGCATTAAGAGTCATCAGGAGGGACAGAGCAGCTATAACATGTCGGGCGAGAAAAGCGAAGCGGAAAGACGCAGTGTCGAAGTCCAAACCATTGGCCCCAAAGTCATACTTCTCCCAATTCCAACAGAAGCCCTCAAAATCCAACGCATAGTATCTAAAACCAACGAACTTCTCTCTAGCCATCGAGATTTTCTTGCTAACCTCGTCGATGAACCCTCGATTCCAACACTAGCGCCGAAATCGACAAGCTCTTCTTACACTTCCCTTACTACACCTCCGCCTTCCTTGAAGCCCCGCCAAGTAAGTATTCTGCCAGAATGTCAATCAATTTCAGCTTCAGCATCAATTGCAGGCTCCTCCTCTGCTAGCTCCCGCTTCGCTATCTCGCTCAGCAGCGTCTCCTCTACTGCATCCATCACCATCGCCTCCCTCGCTAGCGCCCTCAGCTCTGCACAGATGTCTGCCTCTTCAGAAATCAGTGCGCAGAGTGCGGCGCTCGCGAGTGCTAGCTCAGCAAGTACGGACTTGCAGAGTAGTTTGTTGAGTGTGATGAGTAGTGCGAGCGCGGCAATTAGTAGTGCGAATAGTTCTGCAGATCAGGCTAGAGGTTGGTACTTCAATGCTTCGCTGGTTGAGTAGAAGAACGCTGCTGACAGGGTGGATATAGCTTTAGCAACTTTGCAAGTTTCCCAGGCACAGGCCAGTATAGTTAGTATTGATGTATGCATTCCTATGACTTCCTATGAGAGAGCCGTAAGGTAGGGTAGAAGTTAATGAAAAATAGCAACAAGCACAACAAATGATTAAAGCCTCCAACTTGGATGCAATGAATAAAGTTAAACTTGCTTTGGTGGTAACTTTTTCTGTTCTGGGTTCGTCAATGATTACAGCCTTAATAATCTACCTCATTATTCGGTACCGTCGTCGTCGAACCGAAAGGAGACAACTAGCTTTAAAAGAGAAGATACAATTAAAAAGAGGGAGCGATGACACGAATGGAAGCGGACCTAGTTTGAGCGAGTTCCCGTTCCCGGTCAACAGGCAGACGTGGAGTCAGAGGACGGAGGATATGAATAGAGATAATAAACTTGAAAGGGAGGCGAGGGAAGCAAGGATGCGAGAGGATAGCTTGACTGCTGTAATGATGTCTGTTGCGTCTCCGACTACGAATATGGAGAGAAAAACCTGGGCACTAGAGAAGGGAAGGGCAATGAATAGGAGGGCAAGCGCAGAGCATATAATTTCGCCGGAGAGTAGAGAGAAGTGGAGTAGACAGAAGATGCGACAGAGGAGTGAGACGATAAGTGAGGGGAGCAGCAGGGAGAGTAGGAAAACGACGTTGGTTTATGATGCAGATAGGCCAGATGAGCCGCCAACTTTTATGTCATGGTTGGATGAGAGTATTATGTCGCCAAGGAAGGTTTCCGGCGAAGTGATGAAGGATAGGAGGGAGGAGAGGGTGAAGATGAAGTCGAAAGTGAGCGAGAGCTCGATTGGGACTGCTTTTTGAGGTGGAGCATCTGAAAGGAAAGAGATTAGGAGATTAAAGAGTAAACTTATTTGTAATATAAGAAATATAGAATAAATATCAAGGCATGCATGCTTAAACGAGTTGACATAGGGGTGGATGAGAGAAGAAGCAGTGGACAGACAGCGGAGGCTATGAGCCCCAGCGTAATAGACCCTTATACAATCTTCATTATATAAATACACCTCTTTAAACGCAAAGCTACTTGCGGTTCCAATATAATTGCCACATTCCACTTACGAAGTGCCAGAGAGTTAAATATACTGGTATTGAGTGAAGACTGAAGTTCGGATGATGTTGAGCCCTTTGGCTGAATGCTATTTTGCGACATTGCGGGGGATCTATATTGCGTCCACTTGGAAAATATACTTAGCCCAATTGTGCTGAGGTTAAGTGTCGCATTCCACTCAAGTTACACCTAGGTGAAGAGAGAGACTCAAAAACTCCGTTGCTATTCAGCCAGTTCTGTACCCCTGAGAGATAAAAACAATGTTGTCATGTGACAACCCGAGCCCCTGGCCGCCCAAATTAGGATGAACCAGAATATTTATTTCCTCGCACGTCTCACTTCCCTTCTTCCCTCTCCTACAAGATCCTTACCTCTAATGCAACCTTCTACATGTTCCTCGTTTCTGTGCTTCGTTATGCACTTTTTGCTTTAGTGCCACTGTCCTTCCTTCTCTCCAGCTATTTATATTTATACCCCGTTTTTCACCTCTGCGCCTTTCCTTCTCCTCAGCACAATGGTCGTTCGGAATACCTCAATACCCTTCGGCAACATACGCCGTTCCCGTCTCATGATGCCACCAAGGTAGCACCTTTCCGTCTTCTTACATTTGGGGATCCGCAGCTCGAAGGTGACTCTAGAATCCCGTATGTCCACGCTACTGGCTACCCCAATCTTGTCAAGTTGTGGGAGGATACTTTCCGCGTGAAGCATAGTCCTCTGCAGCGTCTTCGACATGGTCTGCATGACCTGATCGACTTTTACCTCGACGACATACCGAAAGCGCTTTGGGTGTATTGGAAAAGAATTGATCATATTGGAAATGACTATTACCTGGGCCATATTTACCGCGCCTTGCATTGGTGGACAAATCCTACGCACGTCACTGTGCTAGGTGATCTTGTTGGGAGCCAATGGATTGACGATAAAGAATTCGAAAGCCGGGCACGGAGATATTGGCGGAGGGTTTTTAGAGGCGGTGTGAAGGTCGAGGAGGAACTGGCTTCGCAGAATTTACAGGATACATTAGTACTCGGGGAAGACGCCGAGGCTTGGAAGAAGAGGATCATAAATGTGGCGGGGAATCACGACATTGGATATGCAGGAGATTTGTCCCCACCTCGAATGGCAAGATTTACGAGGCTTTTTGGCAAGGCAAATTATGAATTAAGGTTTAATCTACCTATCAACTCTATAGCCAGTGCAAAAAATACAGAGGGGGGTTCAGGAGAACCGGAGAAGCCTACACCACAACTGCGAATCATTATCTTGAACGACATGAATCTCGACACACCTGCGAGTTCGCAAGAACTACAAGATGAAACCTATAGTTTTCTTAACTCCGTCATTACCTCCTCGTACGAGGTTGAAAGAGCAGGTTTATTTACATTAGTTTTAACCCATATTCCCATGTTTAAGAAAGCTGGTGTCTGCTTCGATGGCCCCTTCTTCGATTTCTTCAATGGGGAATTCAACAATGGGGTCAAGGAGCAAAATCACTTGTCAATGGATGCATCGAAAGGGTTTCTGGAGGGCATCTTTGGTATGAGTGGTAATACCAACGTTCCTGGCCGAGGATTGGGGAGGAATGGTGTTTTAATGGCTGGGCATGACCATGTAGGTTGTGATGTGTACCATTACATAAACCAATCATCGACACCGGAAAGAGAATGGCGGACTGCAAAATGGAATGACGCTGTATCTTCTAAGATGGTGGAACAAGATGATCTAGCTGGCATGAGGGAAATCACTGTGAGAAGTATGATGGGCGGTTTCAATGGAAATGCTGGACTATTTAGCTTGTGGTTTGACGAAGAGGAGTGGGAGTGGAGATTCGAGTTTGTGAATTGCAGGCTAGGGACTCAACATATATGGTGGTTGGTGCATTTGTTGGATTTGATTACAGTTTTTGTTGGTATTGTTTATGCTGGAATGGTTGTTCAGCAAAGGCTCTCGGTCCCCAAGAAGGATGCTGTTAAAGTTAAAGCCAACGGGAAACCAACAAAGCCGGAGAAGAAATCTAAGAATGCGCCAGAGACTCATACAGATACAACAGCTACCGACGAGTCGAATACTATGCAGAGGGCCAATGGAGTTATCGGGCAGCTCCAGGTCCTTGGTGCCGGGAAGAAGAGCTTAAGGAAGAGAAAGAGCAAGTCGCATATCGTTGAGAGCACTCTCAATGGCTCAGCACCGTCACATAGTTAACAGATCTATCATCTCAAAGGTGTACACGCCAAGATATTTCGCTTCAGGATGTCGAATTCAGGAAGATCTAGGTCAATAGGTAGGTTTTCATCCTCCTTTTCCCTGTTTTCGCCCCCTTCCAACTTTCGAAATGATGAACAACATGACGTTATACCCAGCTCACTCAGACGCACAAGTTGCGAGTGCTGAGAAAACGTATCAACATTCTGATCAGAACCTCGTGTTTCTACCCCTTTTGAAGAGAAAATTTATCTCTGTTTTAGCTAACAGTCGGAAGATATTAGGACTGTTGTGGATACAAATAGCGATGTGCGATGTGTGGACTTGGACTATTCATGGATATTCATGGTGTTTATATCACGGTAGATGCTCATGAAGAATATTAGTTTAAATGCCAATTTATTCTTCTGGACTAAGCGCCCATGAATCCACTATCCTTACCAAATTTGCTCTTCGGGTTCAACATACGGAAAATGATACCTTAGTTCCATAAGCGAAGTTGATGCTCGCAAAGAAGTTTGGTTATACAAACTATCAAGCCATATCGGCTTTATGGCATGCTGAGCTTCATTTGAACTGTTTCTGACTACATAATCGTTGAGTTTGAGTTTATATCAATAGGTGAAGTGGTAAGATCGAAGCATAAGAGGGGATCAGAACAAGCATATGATGACTCGATTCCAGACCCTGCCCCATTAGCCTTAGAGATATACCATACAATGATGTTTTCAATTACGTTCAGCAAAGCTTTTAAACGCTTCGTAACTCTCTTCCTCTGCAGCGGTGAGTCCATCATCTCAAGAACTTGGCGGCTAATGTTCGGGCTGGCAGCCTACATCAGGATCTGCACTAAGCCCCGCATACCGGGTAGCACAGCCGAGGCTGCGGATAAGCATTTACTGACCTTCTTGGCTTTTGAGGCTTTCCGGGCTGGAAGGCTGCAAGATAAAGAAGAGATCTATTGGGTGAAAGTGTGCCACATCCAATAGCAACGCATCATCTGATGGGAAGTAAGTTACAAATTATGGAGTATACGTACTTCAATCGAGCTTCTACTACCTTTCTAGCGCGAGCAAAGCTTGTACTCAGCCCCATCGGATAAGCACCAGGAAAGCACTAATGACATGGTGTGGGAAACATATATAACAGCGCTCAACCCCGCTACGATCACAACAATTCTTCCTTGATTCATGTCTTGCGCAAAGTCGTACACTCCTCTAGACCTAAGAATCTTTTCTACCATTCTCGAGCACTCTATCTGCCTCTGGACAACATAAACCAGCGTACCCAATATGCCTCTCGATCTAGGCAGGCTGTCGTTAAGAGGAGAAAAGAAAGGCGCCATTGAAAATGTAACACCAGTCTCTGACACCGTGAATATAGAAGCCCCGCCAGGCTACACTCCAACTGCCCCTGCCAACGACGATGGACCATCCGCAGAAGAGCTCAATGCAGCCTTCTCCAACCTCAAGCTCACTGGTTCCATCGCAGCCTTCCCAACAGCCGATCACTGTCTCGCACATCTCAAGCTTCTGTCTACATTTCATAATCTGAGGGAAGATGTTGGTTACGCAGATGGTTTGTTCAATCTCTGGAACGCAAAGTGCGAAATTTCAGAAAACAGGGAAGAAACTCTGGCGAAGATGCGGGACAAGAGGTGGGCATTGTATATTGCGAGAGCGGTTGAGAGGTTTGAAACGTGGTGGCTACAAGTGTTGTGCAATATGGAACCAAGCAGGAGGTTGGAGTGCAAAGAGATGGTCGCTACTTTGCCGGCGAATAGCTTCCAGGAATTTACCAGTATCGGCAGGCCACAGAAATGGACGCCAGCTATGCTACCCCCAATAGGTAAGGTGTTCTTTGTATATTGGAAACAAATCTTTCTAACTATAGTAGATGTTCTTATGGTATGGCATGCATTCATGCTCAATCCTCGCAGCTATTTCGAAGACTGTTGCCGATACGGGTTGCCGAACCTTTGGGCGACTGGAATCCCATGGACAGCGGTAAATACAGCGATCGATACTAGCTTTAATTACAACGTGCTAGAGGAGGCAAAGACTGCCTTTACCAGAGGGACAGGATACGCCTGGAATAACACCGATGACCCTCTTCACAAAAAGATCAATTGCCCAAGATGTCAACAAGAATTGGAGATTCCTTGGACTAGTTGTGGCTTAAATGAGAAGCCAGCACTCAACGAGTAAGTTAAAATTTTGTTGCTGTCCTTGGCCCCGCTAAGATTCTCTAGAATTCTTGAAATGAATGGCACTGGCTATGGAGATAGAGATTTCTCCTACATTTGTTATAAGTGTGGAAGGGAAATCAATCATGATCTTCTTCGAGCTTCCAAGTTCAAGAAAGACGCCGAAAATCTCATCATGAGGGACTGGCCACTGGGAGGCACAATTCTTGCCCCCTCGACAGGAACTCCGGACGCATCGCCGGCCCAGGACTTTAAGTCATACCCCACGACTTTCCCAAATCGCCTCGTCTCTCTAGATCTAAGGTCCAATATATTAGAGCTTACCGACCCACAAAACGCCCAGAACCCTTCAATGGATGACATCAAAATTCTCATCGAGAAGTCAATTCAAAACAAAGCTACAGTAAAAAAGGTAAATAGCAAATCTGTTTTTGAGAGTGGCAACCTCAGAAGTCCAGAACGTTTAGCTATCCGCCTCATGATGGCTCACTATTGGGAAAATTCGTCAATATTCGCTCTCGAACTTGGTGGCGCTGTGATCCGGCAAGGAGTCTTCATGGAGAAAATGCATGGCATTGACTGGCTTCACAGTCCAGCTGCTCGAGCGACAACGGATCGACTGATCGAGAAATACTCTCGCTTCATCCACATTATCGCTACCTATCCCATGCATACTGCCGTGCCTACCCTTGACATTGATCTTGCCTGGCATACGCACCAGCTCTCGCCAAAATCCTACTTCGATTACACAATGAAAGAGTGCAAGAAATTCATTAACCATGACGACAAAATAGATGAAGATTCTTTATCAACATCTTTCGAGTGGACAAGCAAGATGTACGAGAAACTGTTCCGAGAGGTTTATTCAGAGTGCACTTGCTGGTACTGTGAAGGTATGTCTCCAATAACCTTTTGAGGTGTGAAATAATATTAACGAAAGATATAGCCATCCGAAGCAAGCATATTGGTTCTGGGAAGATCTTCGGCACCTCCAGACATGAAAAGATACTTAACAACTTCTACGACTCCGGTGCAGCAAAGCTTTGCCCACCAGACAACTCGGCCCATATTTCAGCTCATAACGCAGTGAAGGTCCAACAAGATGGAATTCGAGAGAAGGTTTATGATGCTATGCGACGGAGACGGCAACTTGAGCTAGACGAGGCGTATAAGAAGGCATGCAAAAGGGCACAATCTAAAGGGAGATCGATTCCACCGAGAGATCAGTATTACTATGGAGCATGGGGATATCCGTACATGATGTACGGACCTTATATGGCTTATGGAATGATGCCCGGGATGTATTATGCCGGAGATCCGTGTGTGATGGCCCAGGGGACTGGTATTCCTGGTGCTTGTGCTGCTGGCACTTGTGGTAAGTTTACACTTTCTTTTTGTGGCTCTGAATACCAATTTTCTGTACAAGTGTACAGTACAATTCATGCAAATACAGAGTTAACTTTTACTTCCAGGAGGCGGGGTTGCTGCTGGTGGTTGCGGGGGCCCAGGAGGATGTGGGAATGGGGGTGGATGTGGAGCAGGGGCTGGAATGGGTGGTGGTGGCTGTGGGGGTGGAGGTGGAGGTGGTTGTGGAGGAGGAGGAGGAGGGGGCTGTGGAGGGGGTGGGTCTTAGGGTATGGTTAAGGAAGGTAACAGGTCATAGGCGTTAGGTTTTGGAATTATACCATGGATTATTGTTAGGGATGGGGGTAAGTTTGCTGAACAGACAGTCTACTCACTGTTTATTTAGTATTAATAAATTGTATGATGCGTTTATAATGTTCGTTTTTGTTTGACCATTTCCCCACCCTGACACCAAAGAGCCGTCGATATAGTAAATATTGCAATTTACGAATAATGACGCATTAATGCCTTTGACTGAGTTCCTAAAAGATAAAGGATATATCTTGAGGGACGGGAAACATAAGGTGAGAGACAAATGAGCGTGGTGAACCCGGCCACGGGCGACTCCCTAAGACTAATTGGGGATTGTCATGTGACTCGGGCCTCAAATCCAGACATATGATAAGACTTGTTTTGCTACTGGGGGCATAACCTTTGCCCAATCATCCAGCTTTTGAGAATGCTCTAGAAAAATTCCGAAGTTCTTAGAAACCTGAGTGACATTAGGCGCCAATCTTGGGTCTTTCCTGTTTTGAAGTGACGTACCAACGTGCCATCCTCCACCGGATTGCGATAAGCAGCAGAGCCTACATGCACGTAAGCTTTCCAACATCTTCTAACTTACAATACACAAGAAATTAGTTGACCCCAGTTCGGTCTTAGCAAACAGCTGTTTTGATCTTCACTTCATTCCATGGTTCGGGGGACGATACTTCTCACCCCTCTAGTATCTCACCAAGTGCTCTCAATCAGCGAACGCTTATTCCAATACCACGCCTACAACAACGCACCATGTCTTCAACACACAAGCAAGACAAGCCTCGTGAAAACCACCCTCGCTTCGGACAGCTTCCCCTCAGCACCAGCGGACCTCAAGACTGTGCTCTGACGGGCGCTGCGCTCCTGAATACTCCATACTTTAACAAGGGAGCGGCGTTCCCAGCGGAGGAGAGGAAGTTGTTCAAGTTGACGGGGTTGCTGCCAGCAAATGTACAGACGTTGGAGCAGCAGGGTAAAAGAGCTTATGAGCAGTATGTGACGAGGCAGGATGATTTGGCGAAGAATACGTTTATGACGAGTCTGGCGGAGCAGAACCAGGTGTTATATTTTAAGGTATGTGAGAAAGGTCGCTTTTAAGAAGATGTGGTTGCTTTTGCAAATTGAACGAGCGTGGATTCCGGGATCTGGGTTGCGTTAAGTTATGTCGAAAGATTATGGTCACATTCTTCTCGTGATAGAGTTATCACACGCATGATATGCAGGCCTCCAAACTGGGTAGCACTTGGTAAAAGAAAGTGTGAGGGCAACTACTCTGGCATAATTTAAACCTTCAGCGTGGTATCTATTCTGAGTCGGTTTCTTCCCATACCAGGCTATGCGTTAACTAATATCCATCTCATTCATTCCGCTAATTTCAATTAGTTAATTCAAGATCACCTGAAAGAGATGTTCTCTGTTATCTACACACCCACAGAAGGGGATGCTATCCAGAATTTCTCAAGGCTATTTCGAAGGCCCGATGGTTGTTTTCTCAACGTCGACGATGTGGACCGTGTTTACGATGACCTTGCTCAATGGGGTGAACCGGAGGACATTGACTATATTGTTGTCACTGGTAATTTTGTTTCCATTACTCCTCTTAGTTCTTCCTAACTTTCCGCAGACGGAGAAGAAATCCTCGGTATCGGAGACCAAGGCGTAGGCGGAATTCTGATCTCGATCGCCAAGTTAGTCCTCACCACTGTATGCGCTGGTGTTCACCCCAATAGAACGCTCCCCGTTGTCCTTGATTGCGGTACAGATAATGAGGAATTGCTTAATGATGAGTTGTATCTTGGGCTCAAGAAGCCAAGAGTGCGCGGAGACAAGTATGATGAGTTTGTGGATACATTTGTCAAGTCTGCAAGAAGGCTTTATCCGAACGCTTACATCCACTTCGAGGACTTTGGATTGCCTAATGGTAAGTGCTCTACTGATACTATTCTTGTACTAAGGCTCTCCAGCTCGTCGAATCCTTGACCGTTACCGACCTAAGATGCCTTGCTTTAATGACGATATCCAAGGTACTGGTTGTGTAACACTTGCGGCTATCATGGCAGGTCTCCATGTTAGTAACCTCAAACTGTCCGATATGCGAATGGTTGTCTTTGGCTCGGGCACCGCAGGAACTGGAATCGCAGATCAAGTCCGAGACGCTATTGCTACAGAAAGCGGAAAATCCAAAGAAGAAGCCGCTAAACAAATATGGTGTGTCGATAAGCCTGGTCTCCTCCTCAAATCCCACGGAGACAAACTCACACACGCACAAATTCCCTACGCGAGAGACGATTCCGACTGGTCAGGAAAAGAGCGCAATGACCTCCTCTCGGTGGTCAAGGAAGTGAAGCCTCACGTTCTGATCGGTACATCCACGAAACCAAAGACCTTTACTGAAGAGATTGTGAAGGAAATGGCATCTCATGTTGAGCGACCAATCATTTTCCCTCTATCTAACCCGACCCGTCTTCACGAAGCAGACCCCAAAGATATAAACGAATGGTCCAAGGGAAAGGCGCTGATTGCAACCGGTTCCCCGTTTCCGCCTGTAAAGTACGACGGCAAGGAATACGAAATCGCCGAATGTAACAACAGTACCTGTTTCCCTGGCATCGGTCTCGGCTGTGTCCTCTCTCGCACCAAACTCCTCACAGACAAGATGCTCGTCGCGGCCGTCAAAGCACTGGCGGCCCAATCTCCTGCATTGCAAGACCCGGATAAGGGGCTCTTGCCAGATGTGATTCATGTGAGGGACATCAGTGTTCACATTGCGAAAGCAGTGATCCAGCAAGCGGTCGAGGAGGGTGTGGCGACGGAGAAGGGGATTCCGAGTGAGGAGGGATTGCTGGAGGAGTGGATTCGGGAGCAGATGTGGGATCCGGTGTATAGGCCGTTGAGGGTTGTGCAGGCCAGAGGGGCGTCGAGGCGGGCGAGGGGTGAGTTGAGGCGGGCCGGGAGTATCGCTCAGGATAATATTTTAAGGCCAATAGGGCTGATGAATGAGCAATGGGAGGGTTTTAGTTTGTGAATCGTGGTATGATGCGGTTAGGGTGGTAGAATAGATACGAGAGATGAATGCATGGATTATAAACCTAGCTGATACAGGTGTGCCTCAAGAAATGTAATTGAAGACGCAAAAGTTCAGCATTAAAAGCTTCGAGGCTATTGCAGAGAAAATGATGTGAGCTGAGAAAATGTATTCGCAGAAAAAAGCCGGGTGAGCTTCCTGAAAGCGGTTCAACAAGCTAGACATCAATCACCAAGGTTAAGGGATCCGCTTGGAAAACTTAGTACGAGGAGATTTAAATGCTATGTATATAAGGCTTCCGATAAGGTGATCTTGTCGAATACCTGTCAATCTAGGTTCCACGATTTTCCTAGGTGGCAATTAATCTTTCAAGTCTCGTAGGCACTTGCCAATTGTGATGCTTGGGGAAAGCTGGTTTTGCCAAACTCCTCTTCTCACGGATTGTTCAACACAGATCGTCATTGGCTCAGTTTCGTGAATTCGTAGATGCAAGTATTTCATGAAGAAAGCGTCATTATCTTATGATCGCTACCATCTTCTGATGCGTGTAACAGCAAACCCATTTCCGTGCCAGAACCCCGAAAGAAACAACCCTTTACATAACAACGCCCGAGTTGCTGGCAATACGCTTGGAAAATGTTAGATTGGTGGGTATAAAACGGGGGCGCATAAACATACTGGCCAAAGCTCTGCTGCCTCCTTTCCGACGGGTCCTGTGATAGCTGATCCCTTCATCTCTCCCTTGGGGTTGACGATCTGTAAAAGCAAAAAATCAGCAACTTTCCATCAAATATTGATCTTCGGTTCCTTTGAATTCCCCGGTCCGGCCCCAATGCACCCCACCCTCTCTACCCTCAAATATGAAATTTCTCCAGGCCTCGAATATCAACTGAAAGATCGATGCACTTACCACACCAGCGTTGTCCTCGAAGTACAAGAAAACACCATCTGTTCGTCTCCAGGGCTTGCTTTGGCGGACAATAACTGCGGGCATAACCTTCTTTCGGAGCTCAGGCTTTCCCTTCTTCACTGTCGCCATAACCATATCACCGACACCACCGGCTGGCAGGCGGTTCAGGCGCGCTCCGATACCCTTGACGGAAATGATGTAAAGATTTCGGGCTCCGCTGTTGTCGCAGCAGTTCATAACTGCACCACTATTCCCCGCCATGTTAGCTCATCTTCCCTTGCATTTCGCGCTCGAGATTCGATTGCGCTCTTCGCGGCGAGGGAGAATTGGAGTCGCAGATTCGGAGGAGACATACACAGGTAGACCGAGGGTCATCTTGAGCTTGCCACCGGGGGCACCACGTCTGTTCCATAGTCAGTTTTCCTGTCTATTCATCGTTTTGAGGAGGTTTTGCGTCGAGGGCGCGGGCAATTGCTTTGGGGTAAAGCAACGAGGAGGCGGAAATACGTACGAGATCTTTGCCATCTTAACGGTAGATCTTGTTGAATTATGATAATTTCAAGATTGGCGGTTCCGTATCAACAAGGAAATTTCAAGGTTGAGTTCAAAAAAATGCGCCAAAATCAAAGTGCGCGCCCTAATCGGATTAAGCGACCACGCTAGGCTAGATCGGGACGCATAGCATAAGTCTACGAGGCATGCTCTGCACTCTTTCAAAATTTCTCTCAATCTTCATTTCAATTTGCAAAATATCAATAATGTTGATAAAGAGGCTATGCCGTAAAATTTTCATCTCAAAATCTCAAAATCTCAAAAATCCCTTTCCCAGAGATATAACACTACCGTAAGTTCTATCTACAAGTACAGATTGTTGGATAAGTCGAGGAGGTTCTTGATATAACCAGAGTATTTAACCACAAATGTTCCTTCCTATACGCCTGACGCCATGCTCAAATCTGATTACCCACGTCCACACTTGATCAACATGACAGCGAGGGTCATTTCATTTTTAATACTCAGGCTGCCGGTCCCTGCTCTGGCTCTGGCTTTGGAATCTCTGCCTTGTCGCCAGCACTCTCTTCCAGCTTAACCTCTGCATCAGCAGTAACTACAGGCGTTGGCACTTCTGCAGAAGTGGGAGGAGGTGCTACGGCAGGAGGTGCTACGGCAGTTGCTGGTGGTGCAGGTTCTGTTTCTTTGGTTTCTGGCGGTGCTGAGACTGGAGCTGGAGCTGGATCTTCTGTCATTGCGATGTCTCCGTCGGTGTCAACCTCAGCTTTGGTTGACAGTGCTTGAGATGGCGCATTTGATGGACCTAGTGCGTCGGATTCTGACACAGCAAGAACCTTCTTCCCCAAGATCTCAGCGTTTAACTCAGCGTTTGCCTCGACAGCCATAGCCTCTACAACATCGTCGACTTGAGGAGTGGCAATGCCGCTGTCCATCTCAATGTCAGAGGCAGCAGCATGTGGATTCTTGTAGTCCCCAATATTCCGCCTCTTCTTGACACCGTTTTGGGGGAGGACGCCATTGGCGCGAGCTTCTTCCTCATCATCACTCTCATCTAACTCGTCGTCTCGCGTGATATGCTTGTCCCATCGGCGCGTAGTATTCCGCGCATCTTTATTATTATCTTCGTCTTCATCATCAAGGATGTCTTCATCTTCTTCTGTCCCACCCGTCATCGTAGTGCGGGGAACTTCTGTCATTTGAACGGAAGGTGCATGGGCAGTCTTCTTCAGATTTTCGATAACTGCGTTCTTAATCTTGTCCAGATAATCCTTTGAGTTAGCATTTTCCATATTAGAAGCACGAACATCAAGTTCATAATCAGGGCCATAGTACTAGGTAATGTAAGCTTTTGTCAAAATATGCAACGAGTTGTTTCTTACCTCGTAGTACTCGTTGTAAGGAAGTTCCGGACCTAAAGGTTGACCAACAACAATGCCAGTCTCATACGCCCAAGTACGAGCGACATTGCGCATGGTGTAGCCACCACCACCGACGACAAGGGTGGGCAAATTGAAGGACCTGACAAATTTAACGCAATTTGCATGGCCCTTCATACTGAGATTGAAACAACCTAGACGATCCCCAGAGAGACTGTCTCCTCCACATTGAATAACGACAGCTTCAGGTTGATAATATTGCATGACTGCCGTGATAACGGGTTCGAAGATAGACTTGTAGGTGACATCATCAATACCATCACGAAGCGGGAAGTTGACGGCGTAGTTCTTCCCAGAACCCACACCGATATCCCGCAGTTCACCGGTGCCTGGAAAGTACTCGCCATACTTGTGGAAAGAACAAGTCATGACTCGATCCGTAGTGTAAAAGGCCTCCTCAACGCCATCACCATGATGAACATCGATGTCAACGTAGAGGACTCGTTTCTTGAATCGCAAGAGTTCGATAATACCGAGAACGATGTCTGTCGGTGGTTAGCAAAGATGCGAGTAACTTCCCATGTGTTCCAAATTACCATTCACATAGCAGAAACCACTTGCTTCACTTTTCTTGGCATGATGGAGTCCACCAGCCCAATTGACAGCAATGTCGCATTTTCCTCGATTGAGTCGAGCGGCGCCTTCCATGCTTCCACCTGCGCTGATACCACAGAACTCGAAGAGCCCATCAAAGACAGGGCAATCATCTCCCACATTGTATTTTACTTGCTCCTTCGAGAAGCTCTCCATATTATCGGGCGTGACCTTTTGCAAAAAGTCGATATACTCGTCAGTGTGAAATTGTGTCATTTCATGACGGGTGGCTGGTTTTGCACGCTGGAAAGCCCTGTTAGTCCTTGTATCAAGAGACTGTAAAAAATGCGACCATGCACAGAAGAACATAGAAGTAAGGGAGGGGAATGTGGGATGCCTTCTGTTTCGAGGAAAACTCCGAACTTACATAGATCTCCATCTTCTGGTAGATACCATAATTCATGATCAAGCTGTGCGCCAACCGTATGCGATGGGGTTTCATAGGATGTCCTGCGACGTAGGCATAGTTGCCAACATCGGAGTCGTAGAAGTATGCGACCCTTTTCTTCACACTTGGAGTGGCAGCGCCCTGCTGCTGCCCATCGAGGGGAGCAAATGAAGACATTCTGGATTACTGGGAGTTGTGACCAGTCGAACCGTAAACCGTAAACAGTTTGCAGAGGTAGAGAAAAGAACAAGTATCGATTGTGAGAAGATGCCGTTGAGTAATGTTTGCTCTCTTATTTGGTGGAAGTTAAAAAGGTAAATGGGATGGGAACTCGGAATGGTCAAAAATGCCCTGAGCTCACCTTGTTGGCGGCACGACTCAAGCTAAGATGAGTCGGTTATGCAGTGGGGGTTTCCGGAGAGCCGCTCATTGGCCACTTTAGAAGCGGAGCATTCTTCAGGCGAATCAGATAACAGCTTAGCTTTCAGCCTTGTCAGCCTTCTCGCTTTTGTCACTTCAGTGTGGCGCCTGGTCTGGCTTAGTCACCGAAATCTCACGTGCCTTTTCATGGGCCTGACTAAGTCGAGCTAGGTGCGCGACAAGTGTGGCTCAAGACGAGGCTGAAGTCACATGATATATACACTAGCACCAATTTGGGTTGGCAACTTTCGCGTCTAAGCTGCCTTGCTGCAGCAATATCAAGAGAGCAATAACACTGAAAAGCTACACTTTTGTGGCAACCACTTTAACAGCTAACCTAACCCTCCCTTCCTCGGTTTCAAAATCCACATCTTCGACCCCAGGCCAAGAACAGAACGCCCAAAATGGATAGATTAAATCGGATGCTGGCGTCGGCTGGGAATATGGGCGGGCTCAACAGTGCTGCTCCTGGATCTGTAAGCTCTATACTCAGCATTTCAAAGGCGACGACCTTCGGTTTGAGAACGTCGCTGATCCAAATCTTTACAGGACAACACAAGCCTCATCGATAATTCCGAAACAGTCTACATTTCCTCCCTTGCGCTTTTGAAGATGCTACGACATGGAAGAGCGGGAGTGCCTATGGAGGTTATGGGGCTGATGCTCGGGGAATTCGTTGATGATTTCACAGTTCGAGTAGTAGATGTATTTGCCATGCCGCAAAGCGGAACGGGTGTCAGTGTCGAGGCTGTTGATCCTGTCTTTCAAACGAAGATGATGGATATGCTACGGCAGACAGGCCGGTATGGCGCAGTGTCCCATCTTTCAATTATACAGAGTACTAACAATAGCCTCGAAATAGAAACGAGACTGTCGTTGGCTGGTATCATTCGCATCCTGGATTTGGCTGCTGGCTCTCGTCCGTCGATATAAACACGCAGCAATCTTTCGAGCAACTTACACCTCGGGCTGTGGCCGTTGTTGTTGACCCTATCCAATCCGTTAAAGGCAAGGTTGTTATCGATGCATTCCGACTCATCAACCCACAATCACTCATGCTCGGCCAAGAACCCCGTCAAAGCACATCTAACTTAGGCCATCTCAATAAGCCTTCTATTCAAGCACTCATCCACGGCCTCAATAGGCATTATTACAGTATTGGCATCAATTATAGGAAGACGGCTTTGGAGGAGAACATGCTTATGAACTTGCACAAGCACGTTTGGACCGAGGGGCTTCAAATGGACGATTTCCGAGTTGAGGGAACGCGAAACAAGGAGCGATTACAGAAGTTGGTTGGACTATCAGAGGGCTACGAAAAGCGGGTGAAGGAAGAAACCGAGTTGACAAAAGACCAATTGAAGACGAGATATGTTGGGAAGGTGGACCCAAAGAAGCACTTGGAGGCCGTTGGACAGCAGCTCATCGAAGACAATATCGTATCTGTATCGAGGCAGATGATCGACAAGGAGGCCTCTGCTCCCAAGGAGGCCCTCGATGCAAACGGGGCTTCAACTGGGGACGTTATGGAAGTGGAGGATGAGCTATGATATTTGAGATAAACTGTACTGTATAAAAGGCGTTTGGCTTTCCACCACAGTTTAGCATCATCAGGACTCCGGGCAGGGCATGGTTCCTCGGATACTGGAGTTAATGCATATATCGAGGAAAATAGATCTAATCGAACATTGACTTCCAATGCAAGCAAGTGCTTATTTAATTACTACCTCTGCCACCAAAGTTAGTATTTACTTCCTTCTTGGGCGGTGGGGTGGCGATTGCTGCTTGTTGTTTTGCATGTTTCCTGCGATTTCTCCTTTCCGCATCACCTAGCTTGCTTTAAGTGTATTGCCACATCAGCGCTAGTATCTTCCAACCTCGATCTTATCCAGCTTTTTTTGAAATATTTTCTTGTGGCATTGGTTAAGGCACAGGTGATGAGAATAGCATCCTGCAATCCTTGTTCCTAAGTGAACATACTCGAGTACTGCAGCGCTGTATACACACTTTAAGAATGCTGTTATGTATGACAGCGGTGTTTGTATGGGATTAGATGTTGTAATACAAGTTTGTATAGTCATAGTCAAGTTTTGCATTGATAGTATGCAATGCATGCTAGGTTTCCGAGTGGTTCTAGCGATAAAGATACTTGCTTACAAGATATATATTCTAGAGTAGTTGTTTAGGATAGGGTATCATCCTTGATGATTTCATTTTTTTCTTACCAAGCTTTCCTTTCTTTTTGTCAACCTCTTCGGAACGCACACGATCGAGATTTCACGCTAAATACTACTTGGCCAGAGTTCCACGGACTCCGGCCCTTCATGCCGCAGGCCGGATTCAGAATTAAAATATGCACTCCCCACATCAAAGTCAACTGGCCCTTTTCCAAGTACGATTGTTACGGCGACGCACCGCATGATAGAAGTTGAAGTCCCGGCTATGCATTGGAAGAAGTTACAGTTATTCCCATAGATGACGTTTGGGGATACAGCTGTTGCGGTGGTTCTGGACTAATGAAGATTGATTGGTTACTTTACGCAGCGCAGCATAGCTCTTAAGTGGAGCAAAGTTCCCTGGATTTATTGCAGCAAGCAGAGAGTTTACAAAAGGCGTAGATACACAGAAGGAACAAAGAAGTGAGCGAGTATGATCCAGATCTCCTGGGTTATATTGAGCTACTCCAATTATCAAGCCGATCTAACTAGTACCAGTTCTCAAGAGCAGATTGAAGGTCTACTACTGGTGCAACATGTATACTTTAAAGACCATTGAAAGCTAGATAAACTTCGCGACAAGGACACAAGGTTGCATGTCGATAAGGACGATTGGAGTGCCCAAACATTTCCCGATTTGTCTATAGGTGATACAGACTTCTTCTAGATTCCTCAACTTTAATTGGGTATTGACAAGACAGACAATCAAGATAACAAGAGTTCTTGATATAGTCAGGTCTTTTGAAGATCTCGGACGCCGAACAAGTTAAGGTCTACCGAGCCGCTTCATGAGCATCTTGCAACTTTGCGAACCCCTGAATAGTAACATCATGCATTGAATCCAGGATCCAGGGTATTTGTCGTTTTGTCATAGCTTTGCAAGCTGATCTACTTCGTAGCACTGAATTCGTAACTTCCCGGGCCCCGTGGCATGCTTAATCAAGCGAAATTCGACGTAATCTATCGTGAAGATCAAATGGTTTCCATGTCGACCCCACAGGGAGTCTTCGTACTACCTCCGGCTCGCAGAATAGAGCCTCGGAGCGCGAGCCGCCCCTGGGACACTTCAAATGACCAAATTGCCGATATCCGGTCCAGGCTATGTTTAGTGAATAGGATAGGTAGCCATGGGACGGTAGTTGAAGACGGCTTTTCTTGAATTCCGAAGGTCTGGAAAATTACAACTTGCTGATTTCATGCGGACAGGATGGGCGTTGAGCCTTCGGGCATTTCTCTCACAACCTCTTAGATTGCTAGTTGCTAATATTACCAGTCTTGCAAATTAAGAAATGTGAGTGGATCATACCCGGCAGTAAGTTAATTAAGCTCGAAATAACCCATTCAAATGTCGTCAGCTTTCATCTGTAGGAGTACCGAGTACCTGTCTTTGTCTTCTCGCTTTCAACGTCTCAGTCCCCACAATTCGAGGTTCGGTAACCCCTATTTGCCAGTGCCGAAGATATAATACGACGACGGCACAGCTTCTTTTCTTTTAAAGTATTATTTGCGCCTATCTCGGTTGGACTCTTGTGGCACCGAAAACGAGCAAGACGCTAATAATGCACGGTCAACCCCTTCTCCACGACCCATAATTCACTATCCCTGCGTATGGATTCCTACTAATCTCGAAAATGGAGGCCGGTTAGGTGGTGTTCAAACATGAACAAAACTCAGCAATCCAACTTACCATCTGGAGTCAAACAAAAGGTAAGGACGCTTGTAAGTATTGGACCTTAGCGGATAGTCTCAAGAAGCATCAATCCCTAGAGGTCGGCTCTACTGTGAAAGTAAACTCTGCACATCATAGCGGGATAATATCTCGCCAATAGCCGAATTGAGCACAAAACGCCACAATTTTTCTATCTATATCGCATCCCCAGCATGTCACATATTGATAAGTAATCTGCCAGCTAACGGCCCTGCACGATCGGGTCTTTAAAGTGGGTTGGAATTCCAGGTCTTCGGTCGAGGGTCGTCACGGGTCGTCCAGCATATGCAGCCAGGTCAAACAAACCTGCTTTCCTACACAACGAAGATCCCAAGAAGTCTTGGAACTAATTTCTGACGAAGGCTATCTCCGTTTCTTTCATTACAACCAGAACAAGTAGCTTTATTGGCTAGTCCTTACCAAGTTAGCAGGACAGTGGTAATCAGTCATACCGTATCGTTGTACGCATTCTCCTATGATCCGTACAAGCATCTGTACCTTGTATGGTATCTTCCTTCTTCGCCTAGTTGTTAGCGTTGATTCTCGCCGTTGTCGATTCTTGGGCTGGACCCCTCCCCTTACCGATATGCTCGAAACATGTGCCAGCGCACCATGATCTACTATAGCCTTGCCCCTCCTCTCCCACAATCCACAATGGGGCCACAACATAAATCATCACATTTATAAACCTACCTACACCCGCTTCCAGTCCCTGCTCCCCTCCCTCCCCTCAATTTCTTCAGCGGCGCTTTGACGGTAACTCTTTCTCAACAACCATCACCATGGAATTTGAAAATCTTGAGTTAACGGTTGAGGATATGCTTCAGTTGCATAGGGAATGGATCACCAAGTTATATGTCGAAGAGAGGAAGACAGAAATGGAGATTGTGGAGTTGTTGCAGGAGCGCCACCTATTTGTCGGGTATAATAACATCGACGTCAACACTTCAATATTTTCATTGCTGACTTTGCCACAGGCCTTTACAGGTTCGAAACTGTATTCGGGACTGGGACCTAGATCAAGCTCCGACTACAAGCTCGCGGCTGAGTACATCAATGAGCATAGATTGGGACGCGCTAGCACCTGCTTCCTCAAATATCCCAGTAACGCCCACCTCACACGCTCCTAGCGATCCAGATCTCATCATCATTTACACCAAACGTCCTTTACCCTCTCTTCCTCAATCCCACGCCGCCGCTAGAAACCAAAGGTCGTTACCCGCATCATTTCACTCTTCGACAAGCCACCAGAAGAAAAGGAGGTCAAATGGTCTAGTAATACCACGGACCACACACCTCTATCAACAGCTAGACCCGGTATTGCGGCTCTTACCTGGAGAAAGGGGACCGCTAGCCATAGGGGGTCAGCCGGAGCATGACGGGTTGACGGTGGGAGTTGAGAGGGTAAGGAGGTTGACGCACAGGAGGAGTCATGAGGTGCGGGTTGACGAGGAGTTGAGAGTGAGGATTTTTAGAGGCAGGAGGCGGGGAGCCGAGATGCCTACCGCTCTGAGGAGACGGAAGGGAGCAAAGGGGGAGAGAGAGAGTAGTGGGAGGGATGGATGGAAGAGAGATTGACGTTGACTTAGTGGGCAGATAAGTGGAATGTGCACTTCTGGGTGTTGAGGGTAGATAACAACAGCGGCAGGCCGACGCGTATAACGTTACGCATGGAAACCTCTTCGGACATTGAAATGAACAGTTGGACGACTAGTGGCATATATAATGCAACCGTTGAGACATTCGCTATCAACTCTACTCTACTTCTTCGTTCCTTCTCAATACCAAAAAGAACTTGGCAAGAGATACCAAATCTTGGGGTTAACGGTGGACGATATCGATAATGATGACAGCTTTGATGAATGCGCTTTTGTCCTGGGTTGCCTTTACTATTGCTAAGACGGCGGGACAGGATGAGATAGAATGGGATAGGATGGAGTATGGCTAACCAGCGAGCGAGTTTATTATGAATTGCGTTGAATTATTGTACTTGTTATCATGCCTTTACTATTCAAGTTTACGGTCAATAAGAGAAGGGATAATGGGGTAGAGAAAATGTATCAACATGGAGGGGAGAGATATGATAGAGTATACAATCAACGAGATGAGCTATGGAAATGGATTTATAACGACAGTTCTTATTTTTGAGACTTTTGGTTTTTACTACCCGCCCCGCCTAAGGAGAGGGAGTGCAAGAATGGGGGGAGAAGAGGTACACCTGAGTGGGAATTGAGAGTATCCCAGTATCCCTCCACCCCTAGAATCGTGGGAGGGCAAATAACACCGGCACTTTTGAATTAAGGGTTACATCACATCCAGTCTCACCATAATCGAAATCGAGGGGTTATATGTTATGTATACTGCTTAAACTGGACTAGGCTTTATGCCACCCCACTCCACGGCATCCTCCGTGCTTCATGATTACGGACATTTTCCGTCCCCCCCATCTTTCCTGTCGTAATCGAACAGAACTTGAAACCGTGCGTGCAGTTAAAATGGAAATGCGGAGGAGCGTATCTTTACTCCGTAGGGATTCCGTGAAGGCGCTAGGCTAGATTAATACTAGTACATAAATTCTATTTTATTAGAACTCTTCTTAGTTCTTTATTAGACATAAAGCTATCTCTAAACATTTCTATTATACTGTACCCCCATTTTTAACATCGACACGAGAGTTTAAATATACTTGTACAATTAAAATTTGTGTCCGAAAGCGTTTATTAATATAATAAGTTCTTAAAAGTCAATTGACATTTATATCACAAGTATAATATATACTTTGATTTTTTATATCTTCATAAGCGAAGAGCGACTGGTGACAGTGACAGCGATAGGGCTTATGATTGATTTATGAAAGTTATTTATATTATGTACGTACATTTCATGTGGGGTTCCAATGCCCAGAGTCAATTAGGTTCTCAACTAGATTTAGTCAAAACATCAATTAGATTTAGCCAACCCCTTTCCCAAATCCCATGCCAAACAAGCCACAATGTTAGCTCGTCCGCTCCCCAAATGTCGATCGTCATCAACTACCAACGATCATCCACTAACCCTCAACCCCAACCGCTTCTACCATGAATACCTAACACTCACAACACGGATCCGTAAAGCAGTCAAACTGACTACACACAATATCATCAGGCCTAAGTAATCTCTCTCCTCCTTCCCACCCACCACCTCCTCTCGTTCAAAAGCACACAACGCAAAACTTGACTCGAGTAGTGGAAAGGAAAGAAATACGTACTCCCACGTCGGCAACCCACTACAATCACAATTCGGTACATAAATGCAACATCCACAAACAGCTCTGGGGCGGAGCATCTCGCTTTCCGTGAGCGATAGCATGGCGCGAGGTATGTTCGGCAGTGCGAGGGTAAGCGAGAGGAGGAGGGCGAGGGAGAGGATGCAAGATAACACGGCGGCTTGTCTAGGGTGGTAGGGGAGGGGAGATGTAGATTTCAGATGAAATGATGTCGAGGCTAGCTACGAATGACTTTGCTGTAGATGTGTCTAAGCTGGGAGTGGAATTTAGAGGTCAAGTCGAGACTGTATGAGGTAACTGAGATGTGTAGTTGAGCGCGGATGTCGAGAGAGGGTCTAGATGTCGGCATAGGAGAGATAATATCTTATTTCAAGTCAAGGCACAAAAGGAGGGAGGAGGAATATCTAAGCTGTAAACTATTGGTGAATCACAGTGCCTCAACTCAACGTAAGAGAGAGACTACTTCAGCTGTACTACAACCTCCATTGAAGCACTGCAAAGATCAACCTACCTTGTGAGCATGCTGAGGATCATTCTGCGCTGGCAGAATCCATGTTTCCCCTAGTAAATCATCGAGGTACTACTCGGCAGGGTGTCTAGGGCCACGCATTTACCCGTCCAAGTCTCAAAACATCGATGCAGCTATCCAACTCACGAAATCCTCATAGTCAACCCACCCATAGCACTATAGATCCATCGCTGCTCTATATTAACGGTATCATCAGAAGCATGTGTTCCTATTCGAAACACTATAATACAACCGTGCTACCCAGCACGACCATAAGTACCATATCATATCTTACCCCCACCCCGCCCAGGTACCCGCTTTGCTATGTGCAATTCCGTAGAGAGAAGAGAGAATGGCGCTCATAAGACCATATAATCAATGTACACAGAATGTCCCCCGTTTCACCCAACATTCATTATCATCTTCGAAAACGTTACACTCTAGTACATCCATCCATTCCTACGATGATGGGGGTGCGGGCTTCCCGTTCCCGAACCAGCCCGTAAAGCCGGATTTCATAGCCTTGGTAGCGTCCTCCCTCGCCTGCTCCTCGAGGGCTGCCTCCTCCTTTAACCACTTCTCTCCATTTTCCCTAATCTCCTTCTCCAGCAGCTCATAATTGCGCTGTCCCCTCTCCCTCGCCATATCTTGTAACATCTTCCCCTGTGCAAACGCCTCAGATGGTGTTTGCTCATTGGGATCCGTCATCATCATTCCCGTGTTCTTGATTCCCAATTGGCTACCCAAAAACCCAACCGCCGAGTGTTTTGGTTTCTTCTTCTGCTCCAATGCCAATTGTTCGTGGAACTTCTTACGGGCAATGGCTTCACGTTTTGCGAACTCGGACGGGATGTGCTTGCCTTCGAAGGATGTGATGGCTTTTCGAACGTCGGGGGAGTTCATAGTATGAATGTACTCGAGGAAGGGGATGAGAGCGACAAGTTCTTTATCATGGGCATCGCCGTCCCATGGCTTGAGAATGATGGCATTTTCCGGTTGCTTCTTGGCATGTGAGGCTTTAGTATCGATCATAATGACTTTGGATAGGTCTCGGTTAAGATATGAAAGATCCTACAGAGGTTAGTGACAAGTTCCTGCTAAATGCGATATAGTGCACACCTTAACGTATTCGCCATTTTCATAAAGGGTGGCCTCTCGGAAAAGTGGCCAAGTGACGATATGATAGGGATCCAGCTTCTTAATAATCGGCTCCGCAACTGCCCAAGGCTGAGTTGTGAAAATGACCAATTCGTAGTATTGGCAGAGATAGCGCAGGAAATAGTCAACTCCAGGCCTCTTTGCCATCCTCCATCCATGCTCCCTGGTCCATTCGCTATGCACTAGAAGATCTTCCAAACTTAGAACTAAGGTATATGGGCGCTCAAACATTGGATCTGGATCTGGCAGCAGTTTTGGAAAGGCAGGCTCATTGTAGTAATTGAGCTGAGTATCCATTCGAGCCTTTGCACGCTTCCACCATAGCGAAACCGACCATCCGGATGGCGCATCAGAATGTGCCTTTTCTTCCTCTTCCGATTCCCAATTCCGACCCAGGTATACTGTTCCAACAGCACAAGCCAGAAAGAAGGCAGCATAAGAGTAATTCGCAAACCGCAACCTGTTTCGTTCCGAGGACGAGATATATGCCGAATCGGGTAGTTGGCCGCGCCCTCTGCCACTCCCTTCCTCCACTTCTGTCAAGTTGAATATGGGCTTAGTGCGACCAGTAGTTTCGTACTCTAGGGTCGAGGGGATGCCTTGCGTTAGGTCGGGCAATGGACGGGTCTGTTCTTGGGCTTTCGAGGGGTCAATGGCGGAAGGCGGAGAATCTTGAGAAGCAGTATTTTCGGATGGAGACGCTTCGGTATTGGATCCGTTTTGCTTTCCAGATGCGCCGGGTCCCGCGTAACCTCTATCCTTCCCCTGTGAAGTCGCATTGCGCTCTGGAGATGCGCCATTACCAACTTCATCTTGCCGCTTCGAGGGATCTGGTCTGGTAGAGTTGTCTTTGCCTACTGCTCCTTGCTGTCCCGGTTGTGATGATTTAAATGCGCCACCTGCTGCCCCAGTCTGTGGCGTTTGAAGATTCTCAGGAGAACGGTTGTAGTCTACCTGCCTTTTCTGCTGCCATTGATTGTTTGACCTGTGGTTCTTGGCCATCGACCGGGTCCATATTATCGACGAGGCTATCCGCAGGTTGGCAGGAGTCGCTCTCAAGCCTGGCGTGCGCAACGATCTGGTGACTGCTCTGGACAACATGATAGATAGCAATTGGCAGGAGTGAGGTAGCTTCAGTGAAGAAGATACAGCTATTGGAATGACATTGGTAGCTACAGCTGAATTCTATATTGCCTGGGAATCTCACGCCAGAAATATTTAAAATGCCAAGGCGCTTAGCCCCGAAGGGGAATAGCGGGCTGTATTTGCAGAGAACTTGTTGCTACTCAACTCTACTCGTCTTTTTCTTTAGAATTTAAAAAAGAACTACAAACAGGTTGATAAGAAGCGTATATTGCAGCTATAAGGCTTATTTTTATTCCTATATAATATCATCTCTTACTGTTGACGTTTATGCTTGAAAGCTCAAGAGGCCTCACACGAGCTAAGCCCAGCCGCTTGTCCTAAAGCTGAATAGCGCAATAGCTGTGCCATATCTATCTTCCGACTTCGCGACTCTTCCCCTCTTCTTCTTTTCTCTCAAAGTTGCAGTCAGCAAAAATTTGTCTCAAATTCCTTACTACTCAATGGACGAGAGGTGATTAACGCTGACGAGATCAAAATGGCCTACTCAAGAATGGGACTATACTAAGTGACCGGTGCCGCCAAAAGCACTGGTCCTTCTCTGAAGCTTCCATCCCGTTGTAATTCGACAAATCCTCCGCGTCTTATACCTATGCCTTGTACCTCTCGTCACTGGCCTCTTCGTCCATAGTTTAAAATACACATCATTACCTTCTTTTAATTAAGTCACCTGTGTTGATAATAGCCTCTTGGCTCGGCCCCTCGTGCCCACGAAACCTGCCATCGCACTATCCTCCGATTCGAGGTCAACCTCTCCCGAAGTCCAATAGCTTCACTTCACAATGAACCGTCGAGGAATTCGCAGGCCGATTGTTGTCCCACGGATGCTTCCAGAGAGCGCTTCCTCAACCCCCCTTTCTTCTGCGTTGCCTTCCGCATATCCCTCGGAGGAAGAGGAAGAGGGAGAGAGCAGCGAAAAAGCCATATCGAAGGCGACATTTCCCCTCCTCTCACTCCCTTCCGAGATCCGCAACCAGATCTACAGTATATATTTTTCCACAGCTCCTCCTGTAATCGACCTCGATCCCTCTACCTTCCGACTCATCCACCATCTCCGGCTTTTTGCGCTCTTCGGCGTATCGCGCCAGGTCAACCTCGAAGCCACACACCATTTTTTCAGCACCCACACCTTCCGAATTTTTCCAACCTACCCCGGGAAATACTTCAAGACCAAGAAACCTCTCTTAGCACGTCTGCCGGCGCAGACTCGAAACTCGATTACATCGCTGGAGCTGAGGCTCGGTCCTGGGTGGAATAATCCTCCTCGTGGCTGGGTTGTAAATGATGCGCTGGGACTAGAAGATTGTATGCACGTGCGGACCCTGAAAGTCTTTGTCGAATGTGATCCGAGTGATGTCCTTTTTCAAGGTTTCAGGAAGAGTGAAGGGTTTTATGAGAAGTTTTCTGCGGACCTCCTGGATGGCATTTTGAAGAGAGTGCCGAGCATTACCGTAGTCGAATTTGATGCGTACAGTTCCGTCATGAGAAATGGAGATATGATGAGTGGTCTAGGGGAGGCGGTCTCGAAATATAAGAAGGTTGTGGCTTGGGGCCCTGAACGAGGCTGGGATCATGAAGGTGATCAAGTTTGGCTGGATGCCCTGTTGATGCATGGTGGTTTTCGGAAGTGGAGCAAGAACATTGCGGTCTTGGCTCATTAGTTGATACTGGGGGCCAGATCTGGAGAGGGGTGTAGGTATAGGAGTTGGCTTGGGTACATATTCTGTTCTGCATAGTTGGGAAAGCGACCGGTTGAAGGCATTATTTTGGATAATAGCACGGAGTTAAGGACAACGACGATGCAAGACATGGACATATTCTGCTCATAGTACATATGAACTTAAATTGCTAAGAACGTGTTTTAAGTTGAAACCCTTTTCCAAGCGTCACCAATCCATTTGATGCTAGGATCGTAATAAGCCCAAGTGGACTTCAGACGTTGGATGAACACAAGTCATATCCTGTTTCTACGACAACCCTTATTATTGGGAAAGTGAAAAGATTTCTTAGTTTTGAATAACAACTCAAAGGCTATTAGATTGTGACTAGTAGCCATATAGTAGTCTTTATATTGCTAAGCGTATATCAATAACCCCGCATTGTCGTCGCATGAGAGGTTCAAGTTGAGAAAGAGAAGCGATACGTGGTTCGAGTATAAGTGGCGAAGTTCTGGAAAGTGTCGAGTCGAGTTTCTTCTCAAAGGTCTTCTTGCGTAGAAAGTACCGTTTTGTCTAATGTTCCATTTTATCTTCTTTCTTCCGAATTCTACTTCTGGAATTATTATATTGACCGGAGCTTTAGTTGCACGTCGCACGAGATGCTTTGGTCTGATATTATATTTCATCTGATCCAGTACTTTAGCGTCCACTTTCAAACTATAAGATGATTCTACTTAGCATGCTATTAAGATATGCTTTTCCCTATCCTCGGTTATGTTTCCTACACTTATTCACTCGGCCTGATGCCATGATATGATATATCCGAATACTCTTACCACATAGAAACTTTTCACTTCAAACCAGCTAGTCCTCAGCAGAAAATACTTCTTTTCCGTGTTGTCCCAATAAGGCATCCAATTCGCTTTCAGCAATTACTATTCCTTCCTTCCGAGCCTCAAAAATGGCGGTAGAGCAAGTCAACGTTACACCTACCACTAGAATTTCCGGATTCGTCGCGGCTCTCCCTTACCCGATAGTAAATTCTACAGTAGGTAGAAAGGGAAGCGGACCAGTAGCATGATTCCAGATGTAGAGTTCGGGAAGGATTTGGTTCTCTCGGGTTTGTTGCAAGTCGCACTTTTATGTCAAATGTTTGGCTTGAGGCTTACGTTTCGTGATGTTGGAGAGACCTTGGCCTCGGAATGGTGGTGGGGCTGGTGAACCAGTTGCTTGCTTGGGTAAGCACGTCACATTGGGAGGTTTGTACGTACGTACTCTGCATATTACCTCACGTAAACTTCTAATATCTATCTTTTCCCTTGGTCTTTCATACGTCAGGGGGTTGGGAATCAAGTCAAGCTTTGCTGAGATTTGAATTCTTGCGTTATATTCTCTCCATCAAGTGCATATACATCAACATTATCCGCTTCAAAGTCCCACCCTCTTTTCTTACTTCCTGCTACGAATGCGAGAAGCCGTAGAAAGGATCGCCGCCTCCCATATCCTTCCCGCTCTTTTCAACGACGAGTAGATGGTTCAGCACGGCCATCTGTTGCTTCAACGCCTCAACCGAGTATCTCAGTGCGAAGTTTTGGGAGTCGAGTTGCTCTATTCGCTCTTTGGCACGAGATATCACGAGACATTTGGAGGGTTTGATAGTTCCTGTTGGTTTTGCATCAGTAAAAGTGTTCGTGGAGGTGCTGAAGCGAAGTAGTTTGACGTAAGAGGGAGAGAGATACCTTTAGAAGTCAAACGCAAAGACGAATCAAAGAACAAAAGAGAGGCTAAGGCGTCGATTTTGTCGTTGAGTCGCTCGCGGTAAGCACGCTCCACGCTCGAATGTGCCTTTTTAATCGGTGAGTTTGAAGTTGGGCTGGAATCTCGCTCCCCTCGTAATGAAGTATCGGATTTTTTTCGTTGACTTTGATACGGGTGATGGTACTTCTTGGGTGTTTGCTCAGTCGTCGAATCTGGAGCCGAGGATGAAAGTGAGGACGAGGAGGGGGATGAGTTCTCTTGTAGAGTTGTAAAGTCTGATTGTATAAATGTGGTTGTCGGGACTGAAGACGGGATTGGGGGATTGTATTGGTCGCCGTGAGGGGGGTAGACGAATGATTGTTGATGATGCTCAGCGTCCTTCATGTTGGGGGATATGAAAGGTGAATTTAGGAGGGGCGAATATGTATTCACGTCCAAGTTTGACATTTGTGAGGGGGTATAGAAGTGTGTTGGGAGAGTGTCGATGTTATGGTTTTGGGTTGCGTGACGAAAATGGGAATCCTGGTGATCTTGAAAGAAGGGAGGCGTACCCCAAGTACTAATATGGCCGTTATCGAATTCAAACATTATGGTGTTCTGGTGTTGTAGGGTTATGAGTTGAAGATTGTGTCCAGAGGGGATCTCATTCGGGAGCGAGAGTAAAATAATCTGATCTGGATAAGAGATAGTGTTTCACAATAGGGTGTAGATGGCCTGATATGAAGGGAAGGCATAAGAAGGTGGAAGGGAAAAGAAATTGATTTGTGCAATCGCTAATCAGTGTTGCGGAACTAAAAGGCGCCCCGATAGCCTAGTAGCAGAAAACCTTAGATTAACTAGCTGGAAATTGTCCTAAAGATGGTTGCGGAAAATAGAGTTGATACGCTCGAGTCGCCCTTCAAGGGTAGCATCCAAGGGTCTTTAAGTGAGATGTTCTAATGCGGTTTTAATGCTCCCTTTTTACAGCATGCAGCTTCAATACTAGTCTACCTCCAAAGGGAAAAATTGACCAGGTCTTATGGCTAAAGTTCATTTCCAACGTAGAATTAGTTACCATTACTAACGAAAACCTATGAGAGATTGGCGAGGCCTTGGTGACCAGTAGTCGGAGCCAATGGCACCGAAAGTTTATTAGCATCTCTAAAGCAAATTCTCGATTGCTACGTCAAAAGTACATCATCGATAGAGTAGTGTGTTTTAACTTTAAAGCTAAGCTGTTCTTGATGAGTATAGAAAAGACCTTCGTCAATTGGGTGTCTCAAGTCGTTTTACTTTCCCTCTCAAGAATAGCGAGATGAGATAGTTAGGATCTACTTGAAGTCTCTGAGCTGACAAGCTTTTTGTTTGAATGATTAAATACCTTGTCCGTGAAGCCTCAACCAAAGGTTACTCGGTGATGAGTGTTTACAAGGTTCTTGTAGGCTTTCGGCTATGGTAATTTTGAGCATCTAGCAATTTCTACTTGTCAAATCCCCCTTGTAAATTCAACCAGCACGCTAGGCATTATCCGGGGGGGGGGGGGAATAGTAGCTGCTATCTCTCTAAATAATTGTTCAATCTCTCCTCGCTCACTCCTAGTGGTTAAAACTTTTCGCCTATGGGACCGCATTGAGTAAAATCTGGTTTGGGCTGTCTAGAGACCTTCCGACCTTGGCAGCTATGAGGTTCTCGAGATTCCTATTTGCCCCATCACCTTGGCAGCTCCTTTATAAAAGCCACAATTTAAAAATGCGTAGGGGATGCTAAGACCAGTCGCGTGCACGAGTTAGCCACGAGTTAGCTCCCATCCTCGGAAATCCAGGGTCCACGACTAAACATCCAATGCTAGTCTGACCAATTGTTTGCGAGGTGGATGGGCCGACTCAACCTACTGTCGCACCTGGATGTGGCAGCGATTCAGATTCTAGCAAACCCTCCTTGGTAAGCGTAAACTTTAAGTAGGGCTTAGAAATTACAACAAGTGAGAGGTGTTGAATGGGTCTTGACAAGGGTGGCTTGGCCAAGCTACTCATGCAAGGCCTCTAGATCTTTAGAGTGGGGTAAATAGTCAAAAGTAGATAATGTGGTTGGTCACAACGCTTTAGAATAAGGTTTAGGCCAATCCTGAGAGGTGCTAATGACATATCCGTCAGAAGTGTGACCGTTCCCCTGTCAGCGGCTACATCATTAACCTTCTCTTATCTTTGGCAGAACTACCTGTACCGCCAGTATATGAGCTGTGGTCTGCTCTGAACTTCTGACGTTTGAAGGTCATTGTGGGATAGCACTTTGATCTTCGACTTGGGCGAAATTTACCTAGGAATTATTTTTCCTCTTTCATGACTTGTGCCCACTAGGAATAGTAAGCATCTCAGATAATAGACGATATTGGACGTACAGATCTGGGGGTCTAGCCGATATCCGAAAGCTTATTTCCACCCTGTCTTTTTCCATCCCCCCACAATATCTAGTTGAGCTTGTCTTAGCATGTACAGATCAATCTTGTTGACAATCTTTCCTCTCCTCTGATAGTGTAATAGAAGGCTAACTAACTCAATACATATTATTATCAGTCTCACGATTGCTGTCATATTGATAGGTTTGCGCATCTTTCATTTATTTATGTTTCTAATCCACGTTTCTACTATAATAAGGACATCTTCAAAGTCTATTTACTAATACGAACGATTGCCTGTGGATTGTCAGGTGGGTGGGGTGTAGGATCCTGACGAATGAGAACATGGCTCGGATTATGAGGGTTCGACGGATTTGATAGGAATGAATCCGTAATTTTTGACGTTCAGTACTCTCCTCAAACAATCCTCAGATCCCTGCATGTAGGGTAAAAGTCACTGGAATTTGTCTTGGGTAGTAGCCTCTGCCTAGCTTATGACTGAGGGGTGTGCATACCTCCGTAGAAGATTCGCAAGACCAACAACGCTAAACATCTGCAAAAGCCATTTGCTACACACCGTAGATCAACATCCAAATATCCCCCTTCATAATATGGACAAGAATCGTATAGGGTGGAGGGGGCAATTGGGGCTTAGTAGTTGATCCTGGGGCACAGTTAGGAAGAGCACGGTGTCCTACAACATAAAGGGTATTACCAGTTAGATATCTCTCCATCTTTTGTTTTCAATAAAGTCTCAGTCTTTGCATTCCTATAATTATGCGGAAGTCACTCGACCACTGTATATCAACCGTTTCTTGCGTTGCTGATAATCTTTCCTATCTCTGAAAACATCTATTTCCTCGCCTTTATTGTCTATAGCTGGAAGCCATCTTGCAAAGTACAATGAGTCAGCCCAGAATCCAAGGCCACATATTGCTTTTAGGCAGCCTACGATTTACTCAATACAGTTATAACTAATGTTTCGCCAGGCCTAGCCTTAGCTTTCGCCACTCGCTTATCATTTGAGCGACTAAAACTCTTAGCGAAAACGAAAACGGCCAAGCTGTCATCCAAAATGGACATGGAATGGGGCTAGCTTTCTGCGGCTAGTGGGAAAATATTTAGATGATGCACATCTTAGATAGAGTGAGAATGGCATAGATGATAGGATGCAAGTGCATATTTGCTTTCATCTCTCCTTGTCTAATGGTCACTCGCCCAAAAAAAGCACAGCCGAACAGTCCACAGTCTCAAACCAAAGTCAATCCATTGCTATCTATAGCCTAAAATATGCCAACAACTTGCACAGAGTTGTATACTTAGAAACCGCCTTAGGTAATTTAAGTAATAGCCAGGCCAGGTGTGACATCATTCCAGCAGGTGCCCCAGAACTAAAATAGATTGAAATAGTCATAGAATCTGTATGGACCGGATAGTATTACCGAGAAAACTCTCATTGTATACATCCATCATAGCAGCCAATCAAAAGTCAGTTGCTAAGCTTAAAATACTTCAAAAATTACGCAAAATTGGTCGGAAAAGGGAAAAAGGTCTAAACAATGGGGAACTTGATAAGTTTTTCTACGGAGCTATCTTATCCTTCGGCATCGACTGAACTATTTGCACCGGGCCCTCGAACCCTCGAGCCCTCGAGAATTGCGGAATTCTTGGGCAAATGTCCATGATCTATTTACAGTCTTCAGTAGTGAATCGACGTACCTGAATCCCGACCCGGTGGTAAGTCCATCCCCGCGTTTCCTAGGATCTAGCATTTCAGTGGACAATTCCTTTGAAGTATGTGGCCTTTTTCGCATCATGTGAACACACCTGACTCGACAGGTTTGGCAATCTGCGGAGTAAATTGAACAAGGGATGGCTGGGTCCCCACCTCTCTCCCCTTGGCGATTGCCTTCGACCCCTCTTCCAATACATCAAGACAAGGTACTCCATTCTAATGATGAGCAACGTCATCTAAGCCATGCTCCAGTACAACAAGCCCATCGAAGATCTCCGCGATCGAGTTCAGGACGTTACCGAGCCCTGATACACAAAATTCGCCGTTGAGGTAGAGGTAGCACAACCCGCCCTCGATCTCGATTCCAAAGGTCCTTGAAACGAAGAAATGAAACAGAGAAGTAAACGTGCCTCATCTGTCCCTTATTCAGCACTCAGCTACTCAGATTCTTCTTCGCGTTCACTCACTGCCCATTACTTCTCCACCACGACCCCACGTTAGTTGACGATCGCTCGGCTAAGTTCCCTCACTACAGCTTGAGAGTCAGGAATGAACTATGAAGAGCGGGATCTTGATATAGACCCAATTTTGATACCGATTGAGGAATTTATTGGCGATCTGATTTGGATGCTGGAAGTTGGCATTCTTGAGCATAATGCAAAGCTTATTCTAATCAGGAATGTGTCATTACTGAAGCACACAATGGATAGGAATGCCGATCTTATCCATGGAATATTGAGATGCTCATCATTGGTAGATCGATCCGCTTGAACTCTAGTGAGTACTCGAATGAACCGACGAGAGAACGCCGAAGCGTTAAAACCCCAATTGAATTAAAACTCCAAACGTAAGGCGCTCTAGGAAGCAAAACCCTGCGCTGTGTTTTATTTGAAAGATTAAAATCACTGTATATGCATAATTGATATATTGCTGAGCTGGTGGATATTACTCTTTGCTGACACGAGATGAAGTAGAAAAGAAGAACCATCATCCTTCCTGTTATCATAACTTTCTAACAGCAGTTACCAAAGTAACCTATAGGCTGCTCCAGTCGCAAAGTTGCATACGTCCCTGCCTGTGTATTCAATAAGATTTAAAGAGCGCGGTATTCGGTGGTTGTATATGAACCATGAAGGTGGGGTGTGTAAGGGAATTGTTGGATTTGAGAAGTTAAAAGAAAGAAGGAAGATTAGAAAGGAAAAGCAACATTCAATTAATATATGAGGGGCTATAACTTTTTGAATGTCTGCGGTAGAAGTCGCACTTAATGTTCCTTCAATTTTGGTAGCTCGGGACGCTCACATCCTTCTCGGTTTATACTACCGAGTCGCAAGTGCTACTACTCTGTAAGTCTTGCAAGTAGACAGTAAATATTGATGTATTATACATCTGAAGCAAGCACTCACCTGGAGAATTCTCAAAGCCATGACCATCGTAGAAGTAGTCAAAGGACCAGGAATAACTTAAAGTAGTGCAACTAAGAGGCACGTAGGTCTAGTGATAGCACGTGATATGCAACCGCTTTCTTTTCGCAGTGTTGGATCTTAAGAGCGTGGTAAGAGTTTATGTAGGGTTGGTAGAGACTTCAATCTACCTAAACTATGCATAGTTGAAATTTCGATTTACTCAAATACTTTGCCACACCTCCGAAGGAGAATAACTATACCTGTAAAGCGATGGGATCAATCGTTCGAAAATAGTAATGCCTTGAGTAAGGTAGTTAGAAAAGATGAGATTGAAGATTCAAACCCCAATTCTAAAAACAGATAGAATCACGTACCTCGTAGCATTCTTATTCCAATCCCTAGAAGGTTTCCTGTTTGGGGGGTTGATAGCTGAATGCTCAATAATCTACCCCCATATGGGAAGTAAACAAAACATGCGATGTGCAACAAAACGCCGTTGTCCTCTGCGCTATTTTCGTCCAATTCTACACCTATTAAATATTGACTGAAAGTGAAGGTGATGTTGTTTTTGAACTGCTCACGAGACTATCACCAAGTGATTAAATAGAGCTGTAAATATATTCTTTTGCCCGTTCAACTTTCCTTCCTCCTCTCTTCTCTAGACATCATCACGTCATGGAAACCGACACCAAGATGGCTCTTATCCGCCGTGAAGCCGATGATCTCTCAAATTCCTCTACCAAAGCCAAACCAGATTACTTCACCTACCTCATCAGCGACATTCGACCGCCTGCCACTGGAACTTACCTGGCTGACAATGAATTAGCCGAGCGTGGCAGACATACCTCAAACCCAAACCAGCCAAAAACACTTGCCCATCACCTTCTCGGCCACATATACAAACTCGACGGCATAACCGCACTCCAACGCCAACTCTACTCTGACACTTACCTTACCAAGTGTTCAGACGCCCGTGACGCTACCATTGACAAGATGCGCGGTATACTAGCAGCCATCACAACCACTGCTTTGCAACAGATCCTGGAGCAAACCCAATGTCCCAAGTGTCATGGGTTGATTGGAAAGAAGGGAGGGAAGCACCAGCACATGCCAACCAAGAAACTGCATGAGCTTTGGAATATGCTTGCGTATTCTTTTGAAGGTGGGCTCAGTCCTAGAATTCCTTTGTGGGATGGCATTTTAGAGTCGAATGCTGACTTGATTTCGCTTCTTAGAACTCGATGTCGAGACTGTCACCCAATATGATCTTGATATGGTGGCAAGTAGATGGGCTCAATTCGAGAAGGCATATATTGCGTATGGATTTAAGGGCTGCCCATAGATGGCGTCGGATAACAGACACCGATAGCATGGTCGAGATCCGAGGGGTTCTTTTCTTTTTGAAAGTTAATGGTATCTATTGGGACGTGAACAATGCTGAAGCACCCAATTGAGATAGAACATTATCCTGAAAATGAACAGTGTTTTGCAGTTATATTTATTTGTTCAGTGTGAAATTGACTCTTCATGTATGGGCGGTATAGTTGTGAGTACGTTAATGGGGAACGAAGAGTATAAGCATGCAACCAGCTGATCAGCAGTTAATCTTAGTGCTTGAGGGCGTGTTTGTTACATTAGCTAGAACTCGAGCTATGAGGGCGTAAAGGATTGAACTAGATGGTAGAGAAGAGGTAAAGTCAAGCTTTCAGAACCTTGTCGGAGTCATTAAGGTTGTCACACGTGACCACACTCCTTGACTACATATCGTTTCGTCTGGTTCTTGTCTTTGTATCAGATGTCCATCAAACCGCCCCCCGAATGATTTTGCAGCCCTGTTACATCTGGCCCAAGTTCCTTCATCGCAATTGACCGAGTTTCTCATCATCACTCCTTTTCTCAAGGCTGAAACCACTCGTAGTGCTTGGTGGAAGATCCTCTTTCCTCCACTTTTCTGCATCCAAATACCTCTTTGCAACCCCCTAATGCTTCTCTCACTTAATTCAAGGATGTGGTGGTGAGGTTCTGACCACCGTCCATAATCTCCTCTTCAAGCCAAGTCATATCAAGAACCATTCGATGCCAAAGGTCTCTGACGAGCCTCGCTCTCAGGCCTTCCAACATGACGCACTATACGTTCCATCTCAATCTCAATCTACTTTGCCTCTCTACTCCGTCTTTTTCCACACATTAAGCTTCGGTCACTCCTCAGCACCGCCTACCCCTGCTTTTATCTCAGGCGCAACCACCTTGCACCCGCACCCGTTACAGTTTCTGCCCACGGCGCCTCCAGCCTCAAAAGCAATCCTTTACCACCGTGGTCTGGCCAATTCTCCCCATCGTCGGAGGAAATAGCTATGGTGCTATAGTATGGACTATGGAAATGTCATGAACACCATACTTGTTGTTTAATCATCTATGTCCACATCACGAATCCCCTTGGACCAAGTCTTTCGCGCCAATCCACGCTCAACTCCATCCCCGGAACTCCCCAAATCAATCCTCAAACCAGCCGACAGTCCTCCACCACCACTTCCAGGTCCAATTCCAAGTACCACTGGTGACGACCAACTGGTGAGCCCCACAGCAGCAAACACTACAATAATCACATCCCGTCCTCGACAGACAACATTATCCACGATGGCAGCTCCAGGACCGAGGGGAACTCGCACCCCCTTGATGCTCGAATATGAGCGTCAAGCCGAAGAGCGAGCAAAAGAGGCAGAGAGGATGCAAGAAGAGCGAGATCGCATGACCGCAGCCGAAGAAGCCATGCAAAGGGAAGTCGAGCGAATTTCCCAAGAAGAGTATGAAATGAAGCAGTATTACGAAGCCGAGCAACTGCGCCATGCTGAAGATATGAGATTACATCAAGAAGGTAAATTATCCCCCCCTCACACCCTCATCAAAAATCTCATCCAGACCTTCAAATCTTCACAAGCGATCCAGACATAGATGTCACAAAATCTCATATGCCCCCTCAAAATCTCACAATTAAGCAGAAGTTCGTCGCCATCAAGAGCGAGCCCGGGAGCACGAGCGCCGCCTCCTGGACCACGAGGCGTCCTCGGAGGCTTTCGCGAGGGTCATCGCCATGCCGGCCAAACCGGCGCGCGAGCGTCAGATCTCGTTCCTGGGCGCGGCGGAGAGGTCGGGTGCGAGCAATCGCACGAACGGGGCGGCTTGACCTGGTGCACGTGATGGGTCACCAGCCCCAGGAATGAATCTGAACTTGTTGGTTCGTAGTGATGTGAGGGTGGAGTTCCCCGAGGAGAAGCGGGTTGGTTTTAGGAAGGGGGGAAGAGAGGAGGAGGAAGGTGGAGGGGAGGGCAGGTTGGAGGTCGAGAAGAGGGATGGGTTTTCGATGTCTCGGGACTCGGGCGAGTTCCTGTTTCAGGCGGTGGAGGAGGGGGAGAGCGGGAATAGATAGATGGGGAACTGTATCAAAGGAGAAGGTGGGAGTGAGAAGAAGGGGGAGTATGTTTGATGGATAGAAAAAGCGAAGGGGAGGGATATATATACATCCCCGCGTTGTAATCACCATATTTAATCAAGCAAGAGGGAGAGATGATGATAATATACACACATACATCCAAAATGAACATGGAATCTCCAACCCAAAACATCTCTTTCTCCATCCCTAAAATCCAAAGCACAACTTTCCTTCAATTAAACTTTACCTATGTACTCATTTTCATCTCCTTTCTGCGTTTTCTATGTATATATATATATATATATATCACCTACCCAAAACGCCTTTCATTCTCTCTAAACGCATCATCTTTTATTCTCTCGACCTCATCGGCTTTCCTAGCATCGAGCCCGAAGCGTCAGGGCGATGATATGTGGTTCTATCATTGCTCTATCATTGCTCTTTTGAGAGGTGTGGATGGTGGTGTGGTTTATATTAGGAAGAAGAAGAAGAAAATAATTTAATTTAACTTAATTTAACTTGAGATATAGAACATAGAACGATGCGATATAGTGATCTGGAGGGGTGCATACTTACGTATGTGTGTATGTATGTATGGAGACGTAGACGTTTAGGTTAGGAATAGGAATAGGAGCAGATGAGATAGGGATAGGAGAGGATACGAGACGAGGAACCGCAGAAAGAGACTGAGGGGGGTGGTAGCTGGTTGATGAACGAGGAGACTAGGTTCTCCATTTACCTCCCATCATGATCCATCGTGGATCCATGACCTTTATTCACACGACAAGAAACGAACAAGAAAACAGTAACGAGAAAAAAGAAGGGGGGCAAGATAACAATCGAATCCGTTGACTACTCTTCATTCACCGTATATTTCTCAACTATCTATCCACCCCTCCCCCATCCTCCCATCTCAAGTACGCAACAACGCCCAATCAAAAACACTTCCAAAAGAAGCAAGGGTATTTACAAATACTCAAATCACGTCCATCCGTCCATCCATCCATCAATCCACTCGATCATTTCGACTAATCATTCCATGCGAATTCCACAAACGCCCAGCAATGCAGAAGCAGAAAGCAAGTATACCGCCGCCATCATTAATATCTTTTTCGCTCGTTCAAACTTTAACTTAGATTTGAATAGAAAGAAAATAGGTTGCCGTCAAATCAACTCTCAATCTTTGCCCTCTTCGCATCCCCACTCTCGCCTTCCGCCTCGGGGCTCTTCCTCTTCCCGTTTCTTTCCCCACTATCTTCTCTGAGAAAACTAGGTCCGGTGCCCACGACCGGCGTTGCGAAATTCAATGGGCTGGGCAATGTATTATTGTTACTTCCTCGGTAATCCCAGTCCGAATTAAAGAAACTACTAGGACTGGGCAGGAAATCGTTATTCATAAACCTTGACGGTAACGCAGAGACGGGAGTGTCTATCATGTCACGACTAGCATTACTATTCTGTGAGGGTTGAGAGACCGGATGAGGACGTGCAAAGGGGTTTGGCGGGCCGGAAGCACCTGCCGAGACGATTGCCGAGGTGGCCGAAGGGGACGGCGGAGGAAGAACCACACCCGAAGAGTGAGAATCGGAGTTGGTGTTGCCATTGTGGTGGTTGGAATTTGTTGCGTTGGTTCCAGAGTGGGGGCTAGAGTTGGAGTCTGCAGTCGCACTTCCGTCGTTTGAGGCGTCCTCCGCCGGGATCTGGACCTTTAGCACAGGGCGTCCACCACCCAACTTCATCGAATTGGTGCGAGAAGGCGGCGCAAAATCCGGCACAGACGATGCCATAGATGACATCGAGGTGTTCCGAACCTTGTCATGTGTTTGGGCACGTTGTGGGGGTGGCGAAGGCTTAACATTATTGCGAGATACAGCTCCCGTATCGACCGATTGTGAGCGGTTATTGGGGTTGTTATTGTTGTCGGTGTTGGCAGTTACAGTTTCACCTCGAGAAGGCTCCGCGTTGGATGTTGAAGATGCCCAATGTTGAGACAAGATGGAACGAGATTCATCAATGGGAGTGAAGATACTGCGGGATTTGACCGACATCCGTTTAGGCGGGTTAAGCAATTGCGTTTGAGCTGGCGGCTCCTCCTCTTGCTCTTGTTTGAGTGGAGGCTGTGGCTGGGGTGGTTGGGTTTGCTGCTGCTGCTGTTGCACGGGAAGTTGCTGCTGTTGTGGCTGTGGCGGAGAAGGGGTAGGACGTGATTGGGGCCTTTCTTGCTGAGGGAAGGCGGGTGGCATCGAAGCCCTCCGCTGTTCCTCGGCGTAAATCTGCTGAACTTGCTGTTGCTGCGGGATTTGCTGAGGTGGGGGACCATAATTCGAGTATTGGGGACCTTGGGCTTGCTGTGGCATTCCTTGCGGAGGGCCTTGCATCTGGGGGCCTTGCATCTGGGGTCCTTGCATCTGGGGTCCTTGCATCTGGGGTCCTTGCATCTGAGGTCCTTGAATTGGTGGACCTTGCATTGGATGGCCTTGCATGTGCTGCGGGAGACCATTGCTATACATGGGCGGGGTTGGCATGAAGGAATAGGCTCCATTAGGAGGACCCGGATGGCTTTGAGGGACAAGATTGGAGCTTGTTCTCCTCGGGAGATTGGCATTTCGGCTGGATGGGCGGGACCCAGGTTGTGGTCCAGGAGTATGCTGTCTCTGTCCAGGGTGATGTGGGAAAACACCATTAGGGATCGGAGGGGATTGTGACGGGGTTTGTTGACGGATATGCTGGATATGTTGAAAGTTCGGTTGACCTTGGAATTGAGGGGGCATCATCTGAGGCTCGATCGAACCTCGATGAGACGGCCCAGATCCATCCTCGTCGTCGTCTTCGTCGTCCAACTTCTTTCCATTGAAATCAGCCGGGCCTTTGTGCTCGTTGGCCCCGCCATACTATCACATGGTTAGCTTCCATATTGACACGCCGCTCAAGGTACATACATATTGGTATCTGGTCAAGATCTCTCCAATATCACTACTCGAGTACTCGTACAGCTTTTTATTATTTCCAAATATTATAACGGCGACGTCAACAGAGCAGAGGACGGAAAGCTCATGCGCCTTCTTGAACAGGCCGCCTTTGCGCTTCAGAAAGGTACTGTATCCAAGTCATCCATTAGCGCTGCGCTCGACGCCAACCAGGGGATCGAAGACTTACACAGAGCGGTTTCTATCATCTTTGATAGCTTTGATCTCAATCTTTCTTCTGCCCATCGCGGCGACGCGCGGATTCTGCGGAAGGAGTGTTGGTTCTACGGATTGATCCAGCGTCCTCGAGGCGTGCGGGAAACTCGAGTGCAAAGATGAGACAGCTCGATGTGGATTATCGGCTCGGGGTCAGGATCAATGCTAGCGCACGATCGCGAACATCAACAGCCGTCGAGCGGGGGGGGAGGAACTCCAATGGCGGGCGCGTCGAAGCAACGACAGAGACGGGGTGCACAGAGTCGCGGACGAAGGGCGAGGGTGTGGGCGATGGTGATGGCGATGACAACAGAGACGGAGTCGAAGGAAGGTGGTGATGAAGGATCGATGCGACCGAAGTCTGTCTAGACGTGGAGTTCGAACTGAAACGCGCACAATGGTGATACAGCGGGGACACCCGTTGATGAATGGGTTTGCGGGACGGGTGCGTGATATAGAAGAATGGCTGCACGGTACCTGAGGAGCTGTGGGAACTTTTTTGGCGGTAGTCAAGACTGATAGACAGATAGAGGATCGCGATGCTAAATATAGAGAAGACGGTGTCGGTGGCAGTTGGAGGGACGAAGAAGTGGGAGACTACGGAGGACATGGCTGGATGGCTGGATGGCTGGATGGCTGGATGGCTGGCGAGGGGGGGAGTGAAACAGGCGAGGGGGTGGCACTATACGAGCAGACGCGAGGGCTGTATAGTCGCCGTAGATGATACACGCCTACGTTTAAGTCGTCGAGGCTATTCATCGTTAGCGGTCATTGTTCATTTATCTGTTTGTTATTTATCTATGTTATCTATGGGGGCAAGCCCCTAAACCCCCGGCCTCGCTGCGCTCGAAGGTGTATTTCTCTTCTATAGAGGTGTATACATACCAAGCTTGTATATCAAGCGCGAAAAGACGGCCTCCACGGCAGTGGCCCTCGGAGAGCCAGCGGAGCGTCAACGAAGAAAGCCCGACATTTCCTTTCTCTCTGCCCGTCCAAGAAGGCCGTCGAGTGCCACCTTCTCGACTTCACGTATCACCAGCCGGAGATCCCACCGTCATCCTCAGGCCGCACCTCTGTGCCTTTCTCGTGCTTTCAGCCCCGGGCGGATACGGCCACGTCCTCATTTCCCCGCCGCACCCTCCCTCTTTCGTCCCGGCGCGTCTTTGATTGGCCCCGCTAAGCGCTGAAATGAAGGTCGGTGGAGCAGACGTCGCCGTGATTGGCTCGACGTGCCGACCAAGTGCCCAGAGAAATCCCGGTTGTGCACGTCCATGCAGCCTTTGTGCAACTGCACCACCCCCCTGTGGCTGATGCACTGCACAGGCTAATGATCCATAAATAGACCGGATCAGGTTCTTTTAGTCCGCAATACGTTGTGCCGAGCGGCGAATTGCTCCCGATGGAGAGGATTATCTGCAATTCTCACCGGGGGCTGCAGTCATGACCACGCACTATCTCTCTGCATTACAGCTCCAGGTCGAGGACGTTTCCATCACCGTGATCACCTTCTGGAAAGGCCTTCCCCCATATCCAGTTCCCGATCGCTCGGTCTGATACAGACTTGAACCCCGTCTCCACGAGGCAGCTGATCTTCTTGGGTATTCTAGGGACCTTTGTCTATTCTTGCCGACACACCTTTGGTTCAAAGAGGCAGAAGATCCCCGGCGTCGGTTGCTTTGATCTTGACGTGCGTGACCGAGGGAAGGAAAGAAGCAGGACAAGGAGAATGCGGACTCCCTCGCGGACTGAATTCTCCAACCATCACCACAAACCGATGTAAATGCCTCGTACCGAGACCCGAGGCTCGAGCACGACGTAGAAGTTAGAACCAACGGGTCCCCGAGCTGCAGACCCCGGGGCGAAGGATGCGGTTCCTGACATTACCGGACCTAGGCTCGAGACCATTCAGTACGTACGAAGAATCAGTAAGAAGAGGTGGCGATTCCTCTCCTGCTCTTGAACGACACATATCTGAAATCTAGGCACGCGTAGCCGCCTATGAGGGGGGGCCGTTGGTAATCCTCTCGTAACCCTCTCGCCGTAATTTCTTTGAAGATCCTCATACTCCTGCTATCTATCTGCTACAAACTCCAACAATTCGGGTGGGCGAGGTCGGATCTTCGACATGCTACATCGAACCCCGATGTTGGTTGCTCTTCGATGATTCAGATCCTGATTGCTTGCATGTTTCCCGTCGAAGCTTCCTCCAACTCCAAGCACGCACCATCTTCATCCCCAAGCATTTCCCTTCCCCCACAAGCCAATGTGCATCTCGAATGCTTCCAAAAGCAGTGACAACAAGCTTTCTTTTTTGACCTTCTATCTCCGTCTTACCTGCATCGGATGTGCCCAACTCCGCACGCTACGCACGCAATCTTCACTCGTCCATTTACCCCACCACAATCAGGATTCCTTGCCATCCAGAAGTTGAGGCTCTCTGTTCCATGTGACAGTATGTATGTGAACCGGACCCCAAAACCGACTTACATGGCACTAGTGCTGCATGCAAGAGGTTGCTTCTAAAAATAACTATTTATATCCTCGCTTCCCTGTCAGTTCACAACCCCCACTAGACTCTGGAGAGGGTTGCCGCGAGACGGCCTGCTAACTCTTGCATCAGTCGGTATCCGCATATTCCGTTATCGATTACAAAAAACATAATGTTTGCAATCCTTCGAGTCTGTAGCCTGCTACGCTTCATGGATGCCCCATCCACCATAAGCCTGATCGTCGATGGCAAAGTCACTTGTCCATAAGCAAGACATCATACAGATTCCTGAAGGAGGAATAAACTTGGGGCCCCATAAGCTTTTGTGTATCGAATCCTCTAGGAGCAATAGCCTTCAAAAGAGTTCCCGGCAGCCAATGAAGCGGGACCGTACTCGACGTCCATATCAGTCTCGACCTCCGATGTAACCACGCACGACGGGACCGTAGTATCGTGACGGACCACTTCATCACATCAACGAGGCTTAGTGAGAACTCTCTGGCTTCGGATATCCATACTCCCGCCTCTCTCTCCGATCTCATGTTTTCCCCTCCAGCCACAATCTCAACCTGGAAGCACAGAACACCAAATATTCTCCGCATCGAACTGCTCCTCGTCTTCTGTCGCACCGCACCGCACCGTACCTGAAAATGCTGGCTATGCTGTGGAAACCTGTCTCCTCTTCCCCAACCAACAAGCGCGGACCGATTTCTCTGCGGTGCCTGCTTTACTCTGCTTGACTGAGGCGCTGCGTCCGCACATCATCTGAGCTCAGACGAACGAACGGACGGGTTCGTCCCTCTCCTATCGTTAACATCGTCTCTCCATATGCGCGTAATTGTATTTCCCCATTCGTCCTGCCAAGCGCAGTTCGATCTAGAACAGCTGCGAGTAAGTGTTAGACGCAGTATACACCTCCACGCCATTCTCACTGTTCCATCCACCCCCTTGTCCTCCCCAATCTTCATCTCCATCTCCCGCGCTTCTAGCTGCTTACGTGCCATCCATCATACCACACCAGCCTAGTTCAAACGCGGACACCCAGACGCAGACGCAATAAGCGCCGCGTGCTACCTCCAAGACCTATCAATTCAATCTCCTAGGATCGAGAAAGCCCAACACCGTAACCCTCTTCTTCTCAGCTCTTCCCAAACTCCTCCGTGCCTCTCTCACGCTTCGTCATCATCAATCACCTCCACACACACTCCCTCCATTTCAACCCCCCTTCCGCTATCTATCCATCTTCATCTTCATCTCCATCTTCATCTCCATCTCCATCTTCATCTCCATCTCCATCTTCATCTCCATCTCCATCTCCATCTCCTCACTCACCCAACCTCCCCCTTCTCAAACACAAGCAACCAACGCCACACCCGCCAGCCACCAACACGTCTATCTATCTGCCTCTCTATCCATCCATCCATCCATCCATCCATCTATTCCCCTCCCCCTCTTCTCTCTCCCCTCCCCTCTCCATCTCGCTCCTTCCTCCGCCGCACAACTCCCCTCCCTATATAGGAAATCTCATCTCATCGCCTACCCCGCTCCTCTAAGCGAAACGAACCCAACAACCGTGCATCGACGAGACGAACTGAAACCGAACCAGACCACACTAAACCCCACCAACCTAACCCGCTAAAAATAGATACATAGTTAATAATCCTGGGCCATGGATCGGATCGAATGATTTCTTGTACGTACAACCTTAAACGAACCTTTTTTCAATTTATTTTTAAACATATATATTGCTTAGCGACAAGAAATTGAAAAGGAAAGCGAATTAATGCCTTTAGCTAAGGAACAAAGGAAAAAGGTAAACCTAGGATGGGAAAACCCTTGCTTTTTGGATCAATCTTAGTAAAATCTTAGCAAGAAGAGTCATGTGATTATGTCTAAAGTACAGTAGTTAGGCTAAGGATGACGTATATGTCAATTATTGCTTAGTTGGCTCAGAATATAATAGTAATAGACACTAAGAGTATAGGTTAAATTGAAAGGAGACGTTACTGACATTGGGGGTGTTTGAGGGGAAACGCCCCTGGTCATTCCATTCACTTAGTATAATAGTAGACGGTCGAGGGGCGGGGTTTGGGGCCCCCAAGTTTGCACATCGTCCTTAGTTCACTAGGGATATAATCCTAACCTACTGACTGTACTGTAAGTCAAAGATATGCACCCGCGAAGCCCATGCTGCTCTTTCTTAAGGAATAACTACCCTGGAACGATATCGAGTTCCCTTTCGCTAACTGGTAATGTGACTTCGTCACGACCGACCGATTCAGTCCCGTGACTGCTGGCTGAGCTGGGCTTCTACATGCTGCTTCTTGATTGATCTTCTCGCCTTCAAATGTCAATCCATGGCTACTGCGCATCTGCCCCGGATTCAAGTCAGATGCGATCACTCGATACGCTCCCGTCGGAGATTTTGGTATCCATAGCACGATTTATCGGGAGTGATTAGGTTATCTTCATGCTCACGTTGACAGGCTCCTCGTGTGTAAAGTAAAGCCTGGTTCGCATATATTTCCATCTCCCTCAAATACAAGTCAACATATCAACTTCAAGCTGACGTTGATTCTTCCTCGGTACCAGGTTGCACAGTTCGTAGCTTGAGCCAGAGTTGCTTGAGTTTGTGGTGACGTCGCCTTGGTTGGCATTGCCTGAGCTAGAGTTGCTTGCGTTGTTTGCGGTGGTGTCGCCTTGGTTGAAAATTTCCGGGCTAGAGTTGCTTGAGTCGGAACTGCGCGAGTTGGAACCGCGTGAGTTGGAATTGCTTGAGTTGTTTGTGGTGGTGTCGCCTTGGTTGGCATTGCTGCCACTGGTGGTTGTTTGGCTTGACATACTCAATACGATGTGATGAATAACTGGAAGGTGCTAGTGTTGGAAAGTGGATAGTTCGTCTTGGCTCGTGATGATAATTCTCGAGGTCTCTATGAAAAGTTCTAAGGTTATGAACTTTTGACTCGCGTCGTTGTTTGCGTATCTTGCTATATACCCCAACCCAGAATGGCTTGGTTTGGGCTGCCATGAACTCTCGAAGCCTTGGGCAAAACCGCAAAGCAATCCTCTTCGTTGAGCCATCTCATACTCTTGTGTAGCCCATACGGAGGGCGATAAGCCGATAGCAAATGATGGTCAAGTGCTCTGGCGAATACAAACAAAGAGTTAGGTGAAGGTGCAGCCCCATAGGAGGGCGTTGGACGACTATGACCGATAAGTCATAAAGTGAGGCGATGTGTGACTCGGCTTAGGAAGAACAATAAATGAATGCTGGCAGGCAGGAGAAGGCTTGGCTAGACCGGGCGATTTTCCGTTACGGACGCCAATAAACATCTTCAGCAACAAAAGCAGAGACCTCCATAGAATTATTAAGATACTTAGTAATTAGATTCCTTCAAATAGGCATATTATCAAATTAAAGATTTGCTAGAATAGATCAATTTGATACTAGAGAGAAATGTTTTGATTAGTTAATTCTGATTTAATCAATGTTTTGGTTGGGCGGTTGGGTTGTTTAAGCGAGGACAGCCTAGCGCATCAATCAGGCTAGAAGCTTTTGATGGGAGATAAATAGTAAGTGCAACAGCCAAGTTTGTCAAAGTCTTCTACAGCCACCTTCTCTTCTCTTGTGACAAATAAATTGCTACGCATACCTGTGCAAGGCTCTATTCTGACACCAGACATTCTCGACCCCGTGTCCAAAAGTGTGATCCTCCCTCTGCATTCTTCCGATCGCTCTTTCATCCATCCCGTTCTGAACCGAGCCGGGGAATGGATCTGGCTATGGCTCCATCAGATCCATGGACATCTTATCAAAACATGAGTTGCGATAGCGAACAGGCACAGAAAGTTCGACAGCTTCTGCTCACCGCAAACTTCCCGTTATTGTGCACCACAGCGGTGCAACTCTGTTCCTCATTGGCCGAAGCAGGTCAAGCAGATGGCCAAACACTTACGTGCTCAGTCGAGTCCACCAAGTTTGCCAGCGGCCAGAACAACGTCGGAGTCGAGCTCGGATCCTCGGATTCGGAATACTGGATTGCCAGAATCCGACTTCCTACGGAACCCATCTACGACGCAGACGTCGCGGCTTCGATGCGAAGTGAGATCACCACGATGGACTTATAAGCTCTCGTACTTCTATTCCAATCCCCAAAGTCTACGGCTTCGACGTCTCCACCACCAATCCTTTCGGCTTCCGCTATATCCTGATGGAGGCTCTCCCAGGCCACATTCCTGAGCAGTCCTTCTCAAACCAGTGCCACAGCGTAAGTGGGACAAGTTCGCCGAGTAGTTTGCCGACTACTACTTCCACTTAGTAATCTGCGATTCGACCACACCTGTTAGGTCACACGACCAGGCGCTAGGAGGCGGGGCCCTTACCCTCTGTATCTAGCTTAGTATTCCTTCCTAGCTTTTCCTTCTTTAGGAACGTTTCTAGCTTAGCTTTAACAATCCAAGTACATTCAATTGCTCTGCTTGCTGGGTCCTTACAACACCGGGAGCCTATCCAGCGGCCTTGACACCACCGACGAGCTCTCCATCGCACCTCACAACGGCATGGGCCCCTTCTCCACCTCCCTTGAATATTTCTACAGCACTCGCAAGAGCCAACCCCGCATCATGAAAGCCGCACACGGCAACGACGAGCAATGGTCCACAGCTGCTTGGATCCTCGAACACGCCCTCCCATCAATGGTCATGGAAGAACACGTGCGTGCGCCTTTGAAGATGTGACGCTGGAGGAATGGGTAGTGTTGTGTTGGTATGTTTCAAAGGTGAGTACGGTACAAAAATTAACATTAACCTTAGTCTAGAGTCTCAATCCAGTCAAATATATCCTATCTTTCCCTCTGTGCCTCTCTCTCAAGAAGAGGACACATAACTGCCTAAGTACTAGGAGAGAGCGAAGGTTGGGACAGCGACTTAGTGTCTGAAGCTAAGGAGGGAGCATGGCCCTCGCTAGGCGATCGATCACCTGATCGAACTGACACTTCGGCATCGTGCTCAACTCTTTAATCAATTCTCTTCTGTGGTTGGAGGTCGAGAGATGAGCGCGAAAGCATTCCACCGGTTCTACCTACATATAGTCTAGACCCTGCCCCGGAGAGCCTTCACGCCGGCGTTGTGGGTGTCCTAGAGGTTTGGCTGGATATCACCGTTGGACATTGTGGGGGTGAAATTGTTAGGGGAGGAATTGGAAGTTACTTTGCTCTCTGTGACTTTTATAACAATTATATATTGTGGTTTTTGTTGTTGTGGTTTTTGTTGTTGTGGTTTTTGTTGTTGTGTTTTTTGTTGTTGTTTGATTTGGTTTGGTTTGGTTTGGGTTGAAAGTAAAAACTGTACGGACGGAATTACGCAGAATGAAAATAGGAAGAAAATGTAAACAGGAGAGAAAGAAAGAAAGAAAGGCATTATACTATTATACTATCGTATATTCTATACGAGCCCATCTACCATGATATCTATAAATCTAACCATTCTAGTAATCTCAAAACCTAATTCTATCCCGCTTCCAATCTATAATCGGTTATCCTTCGCCTGCCTCCTGTATCAATACCAGCCAGGCATCCGTCTAATCTATGGGCTATATCCGTGTTTCAGCGCTTCTCTGCCTCCTTCTTTCTCTCCGATCTATTCGAGCTTTAAGAATTCATCTCCTCCATCAATCACCTTCTATCCCGCGCCATTCCCACCATCACAAACCCCACCTCACCTCAACCTTCCCCCGCCCATCGAACCCCCTACAACGCCTCCAAACTATCCAAAAGACTCGCAAAAACAGGTCTATCATCAATAACCGGGGCGCTACACATCCAATGCACCGCATTCAACCCCTCAACAATAAACCCATCCTTCTCATCAAACACACTCTCCCCCTCCACATCCACATCGCGCACCACCAACCCCAATAAATCCTCTACAAGGTGTCCAAACGCGAGAACCTCCATCTTCTCGAATCGATCCTTCACATCCCCACTCTTATCATACACCGTCGCCGCGCCGAAATCCCCGAGCAGTGCGTGCCCAGCCCCATCGACCAAGATATTGTGAGCATACAGGTCACCGTGCGCGATACCCCGCTCATGCAGGTGCATCGCGGCCCGAGCAATCCCCACCAAGATTCTTAACACTTGCCCCAAACTCAACGTCGTCCCGGCAGGAAACGTATCCCGGGTACATGTCTGAAAGTTCGGGGGTCCGCCGAGATTGGTGAATACCGGTGGTATGAGCTCCATAACCAGCCCCTTCTTCTCCTCTGGATGTCCATAAATCTTGCCTAGCGGACTGATGAGGTGAGGATGCTGCCCGGCCAAGATACAAGCATCCATCTCATCCATCGGACTCCCATCGCTCGTGACTTCTCCCTTGAATATCTTCACGGCAACCGTTTCCTTCTCGCCCTCCTTCCCCCGAGCCGCCTTCGACCACGTCCCTTGAGAGATAATCCCCGAAGCCCCTTCACCCAGCAACTTCCCCACCTCCAGATCCCCCCACGCAATCTCATCCAGCGCCGGATTCTCCACCCCTTCTCCCAACCGGGAACACGGGTTCCCCGCATAAGACAAGAACGACAATTCCGGCAGCTCAAAGATCCAATCCGGGAGCCGGGTCAGCTGATTCGAACTCAACCGCACCAGCCCCAGTTTCCGACACCGCGCCATCGAGCCCGGGAGGGCAGACAGCCGATTCCCGGCCAGCATGCACTTCTGCAAGGACTGATAACCCCCGATACTCTCGGGCAGCCTCGCGATCTCATTGTTCGTTAGGATCAGCCACTTCAGCTTCCGGGGGAACGCATCTTCCCGGATGGTCGTCATGCCGTTCGCCTTGAAGGCGACCATCTCCAGGGAGCGGCATTGGTGCAGGGCCTGCGGGAAGGTCTCGAAGTGGCAGTTTGACAGGAAGAGGACTTTGAGCTTGTGGAGGCGCGAGATGTCGCGGGGGAGGGCGGAGAGCGGGTTTCCCGAGAGATCGAGGATCTCGAGGCTGTTGTACAGGGAGAGGATCTCGCGCGGGAAGGAGGCCAGGTTGCAAGAGGTGAGCTTGAGGACTTTGGTGCCCGTGTAGGCGCCGGATTTGAGGCCGGCGAGGGTCTGGGGTTGGTGGGCTGGTGCCATTTTGGAGGTGGATTGGAGTGATGGGTGTCGTGGGTGGAAATCTTGGGTTTTAGTAAGCAGGTGATGTTTATATCTCTCACTTCATATCTACTCACGGTGATCTGATGGAGGAATGGAGTTGGGTCGAGGAGTGGAAGGGAGGGGTCTTTGAGCCAGCGATAAGAAGCAGTTGATTCGATTTGATCGTTCAAGGCTCCATTGTGTAAACCGTGCACCTGTAACTCCGCAATTGAGATATAAAAGAAAGGGGTCAAGTAAGAATCAGAAATGTTGAAGTCTCGACATGAATCCCGAAATAGATTTGGGACCCACATGGTCTAATCTCCTCTTATCTATGCACGTGTTTCAGCCTCAACGAAATGCAGTCACATGATTAACGGTATTCATCGACGTGCTAATCAATTAGTAGCAGGGAGGAATTGGGTGCTGAAAGAAGGAAGGAGCTTGTATTCATGTGGCAGTTAAGTTGCGAATCTAAATGTCCTCTCAAAACTATATTCTGGGGGAGTGACGAATTAATCATATGCTGAAATCCCCTAAGACTTAGACAAGAGGAACAAGACATCAATTGAGCCTCCTCGGACGGCATGCTAAATATCTATCAACACTTGGGTACTAGTGCTAGAGAAGTCGGTTTAATACATGTAGACTTAAAATCTTGCTATAGGAAATACTATTATTGAGTCTAAATTAATAACCCAACAGAAGAAAGAATATGCAAGCCTGCCCGCTTGGTTTCGAGAAGTGTGGAGGGGGCAATAGGTGGCACCATACAATTTAAAAAGTAATACTCACATTAGAAGAGAGGATAAAAAAATCTCGTTGATACGAATTCGTCTTAGGGGCTCTTAACGTGCTTTACTAAATAATGATTGCTATTGAGTATCAGTGTGACCCGTCTCCATATTTATATCCCGCAAGATACTAATACACTCGACGTTAAAAAAGGTGTTCATTATATTAAATACATCGCTACATTTCCTGCTGCTACCTCTTTTTAACTTAAACCGGGCTCCATGGCTACCTTCGTATATCTCCATGGACGCAAGTTTATGTTACTATTGAACCGACTCCTCAAAGGATTGAGAAACCAAAACCTCCAGCTCTCACGAAAAATGGTTCTGGAGTGGTTAGTCATGACTAAGTCGAAACACTTGCATGAAATCTTAAAGTGAATAATATGTGGGAAATAACAGGCATATGCCTAAAAGTAAAATCAAGTAATAAGTGCGACCTCTTGCATATGATAATATTTTAAAACGCCTTATGCAATCGCACGGGTATTATCCAATCCTCGTCTTGCAAACTCCATGCCGTGCACCTAACAATGCAGCATTTCCCACACAGTTCTGAGAATCCGAAAAGAGAGCAAGGGCGCTTACTTCTCCGATTTCACGAGATTGTCTCCCATTTCTATCTCTTCAGGTGCAACTGGCGGACTAGCCATGAATTTGCCATTCATGCCCATCTTATTTTCAGTGGCCCATTTCCTAAGCCATGCGAGGCCCTTGGTGACGCAGAAAAGAACGATGATGGCAAGAGCGATACCGAAGACAGCCCCGACAACACCACCTTTTCCAAATCCGCCGATATTCTCCTTCTTACCAGCTGAGTTGATGATGGAATGTGAAGGGTTGGGGTTGAGGAAACTATACACAAAGTAGCCTTTGGTAGCATAAGTGACGTATGCTAAAGCGCAATAGCAAGCTAATATGACAATCAGAAACACGAGATGAACCCAAGGGGCTGGGTCGACTCTTGTGACGAAAAGCTCGAAGAGACCGAATACAGTGTTTAGGGCGTGTTGCGAGACATTGGACCAAACTGCAAAGGTGGTTGTGAAACCACTGTAGAGAACGCCCCAATATACAATAGTCACAAGGAGAGGGAAGGTCGTTATACTGGTCCAGAAGAGGTAATGGAGAGCTTGGAGTGGTCGAGGAAGGCGGTTGAGGATGGAGGAACGGCGATTTTGAGCGTAGGAGAACGTGTGGATTGCTGCAACGGCGAAGTAACAGGCGGTGCCCCAGTAGCAAAGAACTAGGATTGTCAGTTCTACACACTGGAGAGGGCAATTTTTGCTTACCTGTGAAGAAAGAGAAAGATTTGTGGACGTCGTGGATCGAGTATCCATCATGGCCATTTGCTTCCCAACCTATTGTGAAGAATAATACGACAAAGGCATATAGAGACTGCGATCTTGTCAGAAGATATTTAGCGGGGCATCGAGGGTCGACTTACAATCAGAGCTCTTGCACCGAAAAGCACCCAGGGAGGTAATAACCAAGAGGTTACAAAGCGTTGGCTTCGGTCCCAAGGATCAGTTCCGAATTTGAAAAGGTTCGTCAGCGCCATTTTGTTGCCACAAGGATTTGCTCTTCGCATTCACTTATCCAACGAATGTGCGACCTATCTTCTAGCGATTGGCTGGATCGAATTATGTAGAATCGGCTTTAGAAGAAATGAGGCTGACGTATGAAGGAAGGGTTCTTCCCGCTCTTTTCTCTATAGTCAACGTCACGCTGTGGGGTGGGCTATCCCCGTTCTCAAGACGCGATGGATGGCACGGATCGGAGGGAGGGATCAGTGGGGAGGAAGAGAGAGAAAGAAATGCTGGATCATATCTTTTAAGTATAGAACAGACTTATATCTTTGTCGGGGGATTCTCACTCACCGATGGAACGAAGGAACCGAGAATAAATGAAATCCCCCAACAAATACCCAGAGGATGTGTGGTGACGAGATTAGAACCCAAGAACCAGGAACTAGGAACCAGGAACGAGCGACTAGCAACTAGCAACTACCGGTAGTAGCTAGTCACTAGCAAAGAGCAACTGGCCCAACAATGATAGATGTTGGGCGGCGCGGCTCTAAAATCGACTCCCCAGCGCCAGCCCTGTCGCTACAGTAGCTAGGAAAAGGGTCCAGCTCATGCTAGTCCGGGTTCGGTTTAGTCCAGATTCACCAAAGGTCCCTTACTTCGTTCTGTTTCTCTCTCCGAAGACGACGGAGGTTCGCCCAATTTATCATTAGCAACTCCACACCGGACAAGCATGATCTCGATTCTTGAAACCTTCTAGAACTCCGTCAAACACGACAGAAGCCGATCACGAGGTTTTGGGCGGCCCCCCGAAACACCCTTCTCTCGCCAGAGCCGGATAAAATGTCTTGCCAACCCGGTGATGGCTCGTTTTAAGATGAAGGGGCGGGTATTATACCATACCCGAGAGAGTGAAAGTTAGAGCCTAAGCAGTAGGATCGCGAACATGTTTGGAGAAGAGGAGGACCGAGACAAAAGTCATCCAACTCGGCAACTCTGCAACTCGGCACTCTGCTTCGACGGTCCTCGTGTTGTCTCCTCGTGTCTCGTAAGTTGAGACGGGCCCTGGGTCTTTAAGGGGTTGGCATGCGACTTTGCGACTCCCATCTCCTGGATCTCCAAGGCGGTCGAGCAGAGGGCTGGATGTCAGGATAGCTTGCCCATCTTGAGAAGGCCGAGGATGCTGGCTGAGACTGGCTGCGAGAATGATCGGATTCACCGCGACTGATATGTTTGCAGACGCGTTGATCCATTTGGGGGTTGACATCTCACCCCGTTCTTCATGTGAGTCCGGCACCGAGCCGTGTGTTTCAGTCGATTGCATACGTATATACCGTGGTGGCTTGGATGGAGCCATGGCTAGAGATGGGTACCGCTACAGTAAGCTGGATACAATACAACGCATACATCGGTACGCACTCGACATGAAAACACCGCAGCCACCGACGGGGAAGCCGAATCTCACAGCAAAAGCAGGGAGGCAGCTGTACGGAGGTAAAGTCGAAGGCGGGAGGGGAGGGGAGGGCAGGTTAGGTTCGGCAGAATTGGGAGAACTGTGGATGATCGAGAGAGGCTCTTCAGCCTCTTCAACCCCTACAGCCGGCGCTTATTAGGGCTCGATCGAGGAGTGCGGGGGAGGGATAGAATGAATATGTGTATATGTATATATATATACGTGTGTGTATATAATATCGGTGCTATAGCAAAAGGGTGAAGACATTTGGATCTCGGTTGATGCTTTAGCGACGGATGGAGGAATCAGATTCAGATCCAAGATCACATCGAACCAAACCAAACCAAACCAAATCAAATCAAATCAAATCAAATGAAGATCATATCAAATCAAACCAAATCGAATCGAATCGATAAAAGACCCGAAGCGGACAGATATGACTACACCACCTCGTCCTCCTGTCGACGAGCGTTTAAATAGTTCGTGCGGGTCTAGACTCCGGGCCAGGCCAGATGGACCGGACACCCAATGACCCACGCCGCCCAGCGCCATCCGAGTCCCGAGCGAGTAAAAGCGTCGTGAGAGTTGTGAATTATTGAATCGATCTGCCATGGACGAAGTAGAGTTGTGAATTATTGAATCCATCTGCCATGGACGAGGTAAGCCCACCCCCCTTTCCCCTTGCCCCACGGGCGAATTCTATACTTCGCAGACTCGTGAACCCCAACACCACAGGAAAAGCACCTTGGGCCATCGTTACTAACATCTCCGCTGTGAAGCTGGTGAGTTCGTGGCGGGTCCTGCTCGAGAATTCCCACGACGACGACGACCAACTAACTTCCCAGTTCCAACCCACGCCGACGCAAAGGCGCTTTCGCACGCGCTTATCCTCATCCAGGTCGGATTTGAGCGGATCTCGTCCTCATCCAGGTCGTATCTGAGCGGACCTCGTCCTCATCCTCATCCCCATCCTCATCCTGGCAGCGAACCGGGCTGGACCCCCCGTCTGTGTGCATCCTTGCCATGGTCCGTACCTGAACTAGCAACGATTGATAGTGAAAACCCCGTGTTGAGCCCATCTCCACCTCCTCCGAGTATCTGCACCAAACCAACTGGAATAACCGCCATCACCGCCTCTCCGGCTTCACCTGAACTGCTGCTCTCGCTTCCGAACCGGCCCTCCAGCTGCGACCGTCGTCCTCTCCACGCGGAATTATCCATCTCGTCCCTTGGGAGCGCGCTCTCCCTCTCGCTCGTGCTCCCCTCCATCTGGCAGCACACCTCAGACGCACGTCGCCGTTCCGTTCCAACGACGAGCCCGCGCCGCCAGACCAGAAATCTGCAGGAGGGCACCCCATTCGACCGATGCGCGCTCAACCCTCGACGTAGTGTCACCACTACCTAACTGGTCCGACTGCAGCGCTGCACCGGGAGTCGTGGGACTCGTTGCGGAGCGCCATGGCGACGTACCATCTCTTTCCTCGCGACAAGCAGGATGCGGCCAATCTTCCCATCGTCCTCGAGCCCGATGTCGACTATTTCAATCAGCCCACGCTGGACCCCGAGAAGCTCCCCTCGAAACCGACGACCCCTCCGGCGCCCACACTGCAACCGGCAGATGAGAACGACGACACGATGAAGGAGGTCACCATTCAGGTGCCAACGCACCCGATCCCCTCGATGCAGGGCGCCTTTGCCGAATCCATGCTCGAGGCTTCAGATGAGCAGTCACCCATCGAGCCGAAGCCCATACCTGGTAACGCAGCAGCCAGGCGGAAGCTATTGATCGATCAGGATGTGAGCGAAGAGACGCATGCCGCGAGGTGGAAGAAGAAGCCCGGCCAGAAGTACCACGAGCTCTGGAAGCTGATGGCTCAGATTTCTTTTGGCATCTACCTGCTGCTGAATGGCATCGCCAAGGATGACGAGCAAGTCATGAACATATTGCAGGGACATGTTGACGAGGTGGACGAATTTCTGGAGACCACATTGGAGGATTTTGCCCTGGCCCAGGAGGATATCGAAGAGCGACTCAAGTTCTTGAAGCTCCCCCTAGAGAACATCGCTATCTTCGATGCGATGCTGGACGATCGGGCTTTTAGATTGCAGATTGTAGACGGCAACGAGCGAATCGAACACGTTATCACCAGGACCGCGACGCTGATGAATGATGCCTTGAAAGACGTGCGACAGGGACTCGATGCCTGCAAAGAATTCACCATCTACCTCGCCGAAGAGCAAGAAGAGCCTGCCTGGAAGGAGGAGAGACCGGAGATGCAGAAGGTGTTCGATGCCATGAAGGGTAATGTCGAGGGATGGTACAAGGCGTACGTTTCACTACAGACAAAGGGACACCACCTCGGTGTAGCATTGGTACAACTGGGCTCGATAGTTGCTGAAATGGATAAGAGGGCAGCTCTTATCTCCAAGAAGTCGCGGGTATGCTTCTATTCCTCCGCTCCAGGCTTTTACTAAATAACCGCAGCATAGCACTTCTCCGACCACCTCGGACTCGGCCATGGCTTCCCCTTCTTCCTCTCCCCCTCCTGTTCCACGAACCATCCGTCAGTCAATGTCCAAAGCCCTCCCTGCTGATCCTAACATGATAACTCCAGCGATCCGAGCCACCCTCCCCGCATTCCAATTGATGGAAGACCGCGACCGCACGCCCGAGCCCGAGCCAGAACCCCGCCATTCCTCTCCTGACGGAGCCGAGGCCGATTTCATCCTCAAACCTAGAACCTATACTCCCCTCCCCTCGCCCAAACCCCCGGCTGCTCCTATGCAACATACTGAGCCCGTCCAAGTCGAAGAGCCGACTCCCGCTCCAGAAGTCTCCAAGAGAGCGTCGATACGAAAACGGTTCTCGTTAGCGAGACGTAAAGATGCACCCGTTGCACAACCCAACAACTCTCTCGACTCTGATGCATGGGGGGGTCCCCGCCAACGGATAGTCTCAGTCTCCGCTGCCGCCCGGGGGAGAGGAAGCATGGCCATTAGGGAAGGCATGCAAAACCGAGACAGTACGCTGAATTCCCCACCCTCCCAAGGTCTTGATTCAGCATACTGTTCAGACTTTGACTCGAAAGGATCCCCTCCAGGCATACACCCCGCTCTCCTGACGCAGACCATCTCGCATCCCACATCAGCATCGGGTTATAGCGACTCGCCTCGATTGCAGACGATACCTATCCTAGAGCAGCCCCCATTTGCACGAGGGGGTCTTCTGCCTAGTCCTCGCTCAGATCAACAGCACTTCAGACCCGTCGAGGCATCCCCGAATAGCCCACTCCAGAGACCTTGGACAGCGGCACCGGCAAATCCACTCCATGTCCACAGTAACTCATCGACATCGAACCTCTCTTCTCTGCGCGGCCACACGCACACGCCCTCCGGGCTCGGGAACCGGCGAGGCGCACCCAGTACGATGGGCATGAGCATGATGAGCGATATGACGACGGTAGAGGGCCAGAATGGGAAAAAGATCAAGAAGAAGAGGAGCGCCTTTGGGTGGCTGAAGAAGGCGTTTAGTCTAAGCGAAGAAGAGAAGGCGGCTTTTGAGGAGAGAAGAAGGATGGCAGCGCATGAGCAGGAGGCGTATCTAAGGCCAGTGCAGAAGAAGTGGGTTGATGGGAGGAGGATAAGATGAGAAAGTCAAGAAGGGTCCAAGATATGCATCTCCTCGAGGAAGTCTGCGGAGACGAGACGAAGCAAATCGTGTCGACCCAATAGCTAGGATCCCATGTGGCGAAAGGACGATGTTTTCGACCAAAAAAATTCAAGACGAAAGCGAGGATATGCGCCAAATATCATTTATGGTTGGGGAGAGGAAAGAGAGACGAGAGGGAGAGTTCGTTGCAACTGCGCCCTTACGAAAGGACCTGTCCGACGTTGATACGATACCCATTCTCTGCATACACGTTAGCATATCTCTTTGTAGTTTTGTTTCTTTCTTTTCTTTCCCTTTCTTTTATGGAGAAGCTCCACGATTCTTTCCGAAATAAATCATAGCGAGCAAGCAAAAGCGAGGCGTTGGGAGTTTTTACATCTGAGGAACCCTTTTCTTTTCCTTTTTTTTTTTGAACAAATGTGAATAGGGGTGGAAAGTGGATAACACGTGTATTATAACTGGATGATCGGATGGTATTTATGGGTTGGGGGTTGGTTAGGGACGAGGATAGAGATGAGGGATGGGGATGGGGATGGGAGAGATAGGCAATAAATGTGAGAGAGATGGTGCTGATGTACCGTACGTACGCAGCACAGTACATACACAAACATGAGAGTATGTAAAAATGAGGCTTCGTGTGATATTATGTGGTGTAATTTGATATTATGTGATATAGGAGAGAGCTGTGCCCTGCCTGTAAAGTGAGCGACTGAGTGAGTGCGAGTATTGTGGAATGGTTATAGAGTTGAGGTGTGAGAGGAAGAGTGGGGATTACAGCATAGGTTCCTATATGCATCTACAGTATGTATACCTGTAGCCTTGTGAGAAACAACAACGTTGAGAACCGAGATAGTTACGCAGCTAGCCTCTTAGAAAGAAAACGGATGAATGTTGTGTGTGCTTTGTGATTTCCACTTTGTTTTCCAGCCGGGCTTAGAAGCGGCCTGTATCATTTCACCATCATCCTGCATTTTATGAATACCTCTGTTGAAAGAGGCAAAGATGCCAACTTGATTACTTCTTAGAAATAAAATACTAGAGAAGTTGTGCAAAGTATATCCCTAACCTGAAGATAAAATCCTTCATATCCCACTCGTTAAAGTGAACGATGGGGAAGGGGTTTTATTTGGTTGCACCAACGGGAGAGAGATGAGAGGATGAGAGATGGTAATCGAGCATCGTGGATAGATGAGAATAGGTGTCTTTATGTAGCGGAGCCAGAGTGGTGGCAAATACCCTGTACGCAGCTGTAACCGGCATTACATGGTGAGGTTGGACGGCAGTTCCACTAATCGAGAGTCAGATCCATATTCTTTGGGGTAAGAGTAGACCTTTGGTGACCAGGGAAGAGTCTAGGGACCTGTAGACGAAGGAGATTGAGAGAGATGAATTGTGAAGGAAAGGTATCAAAGAGTCAGAGGACTTACACCACTGCAGCCCCAAGTACAATCGCTGCAGATACCACCAATGCAAGAGTAAGGGGACTGGCATGGGACGTTACTATTACAGTCCCATCCCTCGCAACTGTGGGAATTGAGTTAGTAGGTTGGAAAACAAATCAGGTGCCAAGGGGAAATAAGGATGGATATACCCCCAGTTGCAAGTGTCCGTAGGATATGACTGGCCGGCGTGATGGCAAACATTTGAGACGCAAGTATAGTCAGCGTTACATGGGACCGTAGCGCTGCACGACCACTAGATAGTTGAAATATTGTGTCAGTGGTAAGGTGGCCCCAGTTATGTAAAAAACAAAAAAACAAAGGCGAAGGATGAGATAATAGTTATCGAGGGAGAGAGGAGGGGTATGAACGAACTTACACCGTCGCATCCCCACGTACAATCACCACAATAACCGCTTACGCAGATATAGGCTGAGTGGCAATCTGAGTTTTTGGTACACTCCCAGCCAAGACAACTATACGAATTGCATTAGCCCGACATTTCAAATCCCTATGTATAGAGTGTTTTATCCTGATTTGCATGTATCCGCGGGCCATGTGCTCGAGGCTGCCGTGCTAGTGGTCTTGGTTGAGGAAGTGGTCTGGGTTGTTTTGCTAGCACTGACAGAAGAAGTAGTCGTGGTTCCAGATCCTCCTGAGAAGGCAAAATTCTAGTCCTGAACAGCGGTTGCGGCATTGGCACCGGCAATCAATCGCATTCTGCAGGTTTCCTTTGCCGCTCCCGAATCCAATCTCGAAACCATCGTAGCCGGTCAGCATCCACTGTTACATGATTCGGTGCCATCGTTACCTGGAATCATTTGCCAGTAAATCTAAAAATCAAAATTGGACTGTGAGATATAGTCAACCAGATAATGAAGAGGGGTTTGGTGCGTACCCAAGGATATCCAAGGGCATTGATAGCTGAGGACTGTTAGTTAAAGTTGCTTGGATACGTCGTCTCAACCCCTCATTCCTCTACATAAAATAAAGTAGCTTATTATTCGCGGCGCAAGCGGATTCATACCTAGGTAGGTCGTATCCCCAAGTTGACGCCTCGCCAACATAGGCATGCACACTCATCAAGTCGATATAGGAGCATGCCAGCGCTGCTGGAAGCATGTTGTGATTATGACTCGCATCCCCACCGATACCACCCGTGGCAATTTTGATATTGGGATCCGTGATATATGTCTTGAAGTTCCTGGCGCGATTGCACAGCCAGCCCGAGGGGTCATTATTAGCACCATCACTTGTGAACTGGAACGGTTCGTTTTCGATATCGAAAGCGAGGATAGCGTCAGACCAGGCTCCCTATGCGATACCGTGGCTAGGAGAAGATTTACTGATGATTTGTGGAAGTCAAGTCTAGATCAAAATTGGCAGTTCATTAGAACACTTGTTCACGGTTTAACAATTGAACAGACTGTCGTTGCAGCAATTTTCCCTTTTGGCAAGTTGCATCGAAATATGCGACACAAATACAAATAAGGCTTAGGATATCCCTACTCTAACTCGAGTCTAAGTATAGGATTCTTTCAAAACGCTTCCTGTCTTCTGAGGAAGAAGTAGGTCATATAATGAATAGCTACTCTGCGAGAGAGTTCCAAAAAAACCCTTTGCTCATATCGTCTAATTCCTCAGGATCGGGTGGGCAGTTCGACGTACCTCATCAATTCAAAGCATCAACCACACAAAACTAACCCAAAACAGTTACCTCGCTACATCTCTTCATATATATATAGTTAATCGTTCGGCTAGCACCTAATGTTGTGATTAGGCGAAGGGGTGGAGTGTAATAAGCCGATCGCTAGCAATATGCCGATGTTTATAAAATCTAAACGGCAAAGAAAAAATACGGGAATTCAATCAGGCAGAGCAAAAGAGCGTGTCTAAGAGAATATAGTTCCCAAGCCTTTCATATCCTTTGACAAACTTGCAGGCGTTATTGTAAAATACCTGATTTAAATAGAAGGTCCGGTGCCCTTGTCGTTAAGCGAGGCCGGCAATGCTGCAAAACCGGATATCCAAATCTTGCCAGCAGATCAAGCCCAAGCCTCATATACGAAGTACTGGAAAATGAAAAGAGCCAGCCATATCAGAAACTCCTCTAAAAGGTGCCAATCGTTTCAACTCTGTCAAGCCAACCGGAGTCGCCGATCCCCGCCGAGAGACTGCATGCAGCTCGGGCCACCTCTGCGATGACGTTCCTATCCCACCCTTCAAAATACACTCCTCTCTCCTCTCCCAAGACATCACCATACGGCAAGCCAAACTCCTTCTTTCACATTTGAGAGAGCCCCTCGGTCTCACATTCAACTCCATACTCAACCTTCCCTCTCAGAATGTCAAACCTCCTCGGTTTACCGGCAGAACTACTTACAAGAGTGCTCGGCTTCGTAGATGGGTGCAAACCAGATCTACTCAACGTTGCACTTGCATGCAAGCGGCTGAATGCTTTCGCAACGCCATATATCTACGAGACGGTTGTTTTCAAGGATGGGGATGGCTTGCAACACTTACCGGCTTTTACGGCGCTCGTGTGTCGTTCCCCGGAGCACGCCAATATGGTCAAAGGCTTTGCTATATATCTGGTAGAAGATGAGAGCATAAGCGAATGGCCTTCCCGCATCGAGCAAGAAGACCTTGTTGTATCCAAAATCGAAGAGCTTCTTCCTACCGATACCCTCAGAAAAGATTGGAAAAATTTGTTGATCCGTGACGGCGGACCAGACCTTGCCGTTATAAACTTTTTTGTTCCCATGATGCTACCAAACTTGCAACGACTCCTATATTACAATTTTCTCTTTGTTGAGAAGACTTGGCAACCCCTCCATGAATTAATCGATGCTGTGTGTACTGACAAACGTGCTGTATCCAAACCCCCATTCTGGGCCCAGCTACAAGAAGTTGTCCTTCAGGGTGAGCTCTGCTCCACGGCGTAGAATTCCGTTGCGCTTGCTTATGCCTAGCAGGCTGCATGGACAAATATCCGGATCCAACAAAGCCGCTTGCTCTTTTTGCTCGACTGCCATGGCTCAAGCGTATCAATTGTGCCGGGCTCGGCGACGGCGACGGCGGCGATGCCAACCAGCAGGAATGCGACGAAGATGGGGGGTTTGATCTGCTCGAGCCTTCATCAACTAATTTAGAGAGCATCATTATTCAGCCACACAGCAAGCTCAAATATCCACACATGGACCGGCTATTGGATGCACCAAAAGCCTTGAAAATCTTCAAATATAATGTTGGCCACACATGGTAAGCCTCCCTTGTGGACTCCAACCAAGGTACTTATTTCGTCGGCAGGGCTTGGACATACTTCAAGAGTCGTGACTTGCAAGCTGCGCTCTATCATCAGCGCCGTTCACTCGAGGAGATATCTATTACCCACAGCTTCTACGAGTTCTGTGAAGACTTTGGGAGCCCTGAGGATAAAATGGAACCAATTACTTTCAGCGATTTCGCTTGTCTGAAAGTACTTGAAATCTCGCTACCGTTTGTCTTTGGCCAAGAGGCGCTTCGGTTTGCAGAGGGGAGTTGCCCTCATCGTATCCAAGGTTCCCCTGATCCGACGGAGGAGGACCTGAAGTCGATGAGCAGGCGCTTGATTGACATGGTTCCCATAAGCATCGAAAAGATGCGCTTTGCGCAACTAAGCGATATATGGGCCGTGAGATATTTGAACACTGCTCTGCTTGAGATGTTGCGCTGGCACGGAGAAAAGTTCACCAAGTTGAATTGTATTGAATTGCATTTCTACCCAGAGAAGGCTACCATATGCCTACCCGACTTGCATGATAGTCTTGCCAAAGCTCTTGAGCTTGGGATAGAAGTTAAGGCATTTAAAGGCGGTAGGCTGGGGCAAGATGATGTAGAAGAAGGCTGGCGGATGAGGTGGGGTAGGAATCGAGAGATGGACGAGGCAGTACAGATACCGCCTTGTTAGATCTTATTGACTCTTGAATTCTGAATCCTAATGATCTAATGGAAAAGAGAATGTAGTTAAAATTTGGGTAATACGCTGGCGCACTTTAAGATATCCTCTTTTACTAGCACTCTCTACTGTTTACGTCTTCAGAGGGAGTTGAAGGTTTCTGAATCTTATGGTAACAGTAGAGGTAAATAGATTTATCTTGAAAAAGGAACTGGAAGCAGACGACAAGATAGCAGCTTTGAGTAATGTTGGCTGGAAAGATTTGAGAAGTGGCCCTATTGAAAAAAGGCGGTGGCTATCAAGTGACGTCTTTGGTCTTCCTGGCCCGCCGTTTTGATTCTTTTGCATCGCGAGAAATCGAGCGCATCGCATCCCTAGGTCTAAAAGCGCGACGTAACGAGTTCATTTCACTAATTCGGTTCCTTCGTTCATTTTTAACAATCATCATATTGCTTCCAACATGACGTCGCAGACTTTACCGTCATCAATGCAACCAACAGACGTCTACGGAGGAGGCAAGCCTACTCCCCCCCAACCACCGCACTCTACCCACTAACACCTTGCTGCAGATGAAGTATCAGCAATAGTTCTTGATCCCGGGTACTCCAGTATTCGCGCCGGCTTTGCAGGAGAGGATACCCCCAAAGCCTTTGTCAATTCACACTATGGCGTCTCGGGTGAGCATCTGGTCTTTGGGGACGACTCAGTACACAACCCTACGGCCGCTCTCGACATCCGGAATCCCATGGGCAAGGACGGAACAGTAGAGGATTGGGACACAGCTATGCAGTTGTGGGAATACGCTATCACATCGCGCCTCACGAGCTTCAAGCAAAGCGATCCTAGGACCAACGGATTGAATGATGATATTAAGGATATAGATGTCGAGATGGAAGTCGATGGATCAGAAAAACCATTGGAGGAACACCCTCTATTGATGACAGAAACCCCATGGAACTCTGCCAAATCCCGCGAGAAGTCCATTGAAGTGGCAATGGAATCGTGGGGCTGCCCTGCGTTCTGGCTTGCACGGAACAGTGTTATGGCCGCGTTTGGAGCTGGAAAGGCAACCGCACTGGTTGTTGATATTGGGGCATCAACAGCAACAGTTGTCTCGATTCACGACGGGCTTATACTGAAGAAAAGCATACAAAAATCAAACATAGCTGGCAACTGGCTATCCTCGCAACTTCGCTCTCTATTCAGCAGTTCAGACCCTCCAGTCTCGCTCATACCCCACTACATGATCGCATCTAAAACCCCTGTCGACGCTGGCGCTCCAGCTCAAGCTACCTTCCGAACCTACTCCAAAGAAATCCCAGCCAGTTTCCGCGCCCTAGAAGAAGAGCGTGTCTTGACCGAATTCAAAGAATCAGTGGTTCAAGTATGGAATGGACCCGGTCGTTTGAACCAGACAATGGTAGGAAGCGCGCAATCTAATCTAGAATACGCCCGCGGCCAACCCGGTCGCGTTTTCGAAATGCCGGATGGGAGTAATCAGATGTGGGGTGCGGAACGCTACTCTGTGGCAGAAGGATTCTTCGACGAGAAATCCGCACTCCCTCCTCTTCCCAGCATCCCTGAATTCCCAGCCGTCACAAAAGCGCAAACGATACCGGAGATGGTGAGGCAGAGTCTGAATAATGTCGATATGGATCTGAGGCCGATGTTATTACAGAATATCGTTGTGACAGGAGGGACGACGCTGATCAATGGGTGGACGGATCGTTTGAATAACGAGTTGATGGGAATGTATCCCGGGACGAGGGTCAAGATCCAGGCGGCAGGGTTGACGAGCGAGAGGCGGTTTGGGAGTTGGATTGGGGGGAGTATCTTGGGGAGTTTGGGGACGTTCCATCAAATGTGGATTAGCAGAAAGGAGTATGATGAGGTATGTTATTCCTCCTATTCTTCGCAAGGTTCTATTGAGCTAACATGTTATAGTTTGGGGTAAATGTCGTAGAGAAGAGGTGTAAATGAGTGAATGTTGACAACCAAGATTGTTGGAGGTGAGAGGCGTAGTGCAACGAGCTGTGACGCGGTAGACAAGGCTCGATTTAATAAAGGTTCGTTACGGGAAAGAAAAGCCAAGGCTGGTGAGGTATATTATTTCCATTTGGAATAGGGGCGTATGGCGCACCATGTAACTGGAGATGCCTGAACATTCCAGCATGTAGAGATATGAAAACCAAGACTTTCCATCCATGCATCCACTCAGCTATCACTGTCAATTCCCTGACCGCTTTTCATAACTTAACTCAAGAGAGCAGAGAGGAGATGCAAATTGAAACTACCATCCCCTCCACCTCGGCCAAACGTCAATAATTTCATCCTTTAGATTCCCCTCTCTCCTCCCATCCACAATTAGATACCACCCAAACCCCGCTCCAGCAACGCACGCATGGTTAGGCCACACCCTAACCTTCTGTCCTATCTCTAATTTCTGCTCTTCCTCCGGCCTCCCACCCCAAACCAAAACCGCATGTTCTTGACTTACCTTTCCCACATACCACCCCGTATACTCTTCGGGCCCTCCCTTGGGCTCACGAGCATCAGGCCGGTTCCAAGGCGATATGATCCCATAGCCGGAATACGATTTACAGGGTTCGCGACCTAGGGCCAAGCTGCCGCTAGCTAGTAACGCTTCCGTCGTCCCATCTGCCCCGCGGGAGGGGTAGAGGCTCGCGACTTCGGCGATGATGGTCAGGGCCATGTTGTCCCATGTCAGCTCTGAGGAGGGGAGGGCGTGGGTGGAGAGCTGCTGGACGTCGAGGACGGGGTAGACGCCGGCGTGGATTTCGACGGTGCATTTCTCGTCGTCGAGGATGGTGGCGATGGTGGCGTTGAGGGTGTGGATTGCTGTGTCTTCGTCCGAGGAGATGGATGCATTGGGGAGGAGTACGTTGCGGATGGATGTTGAGGTCGGGGTTGCGCCTACGGAGAGTCTGGAGGATGGATAAGGCTTTGATTAGTTATGGATAGCTGGTTGAGGGGGAAGGGAATGTGATGTGATCTTAGGGTAGAGTCGGAGGGTGGAAAAAGTGTCCTGGTGGTGTGGGCTGGAAATGGCTCACATTAGAGGTTTAGATGGGGATAATGAATGAACGGCCTGCGCTGTCACTAGAAGCGCTTCGAATTCTTGACGTAGAAAGTCTAGGGCGATGGTCGGAGAGGGGCCGCCATAGGAGTGTCCTGCGTGAGTGTAAAGACCGAGGAGGTGTGCCGTGCCTTTCGTTTCCAGCTCCAGAACCGAGACGATTAGCTTGGAGCATGAGGCCGTCTTAGGAATGACGCCGGCGCGGTGGTAACCCATGTCGATTTTTATGAAGATTTGAGAGGGCGTGGAGGTGAGGGCGTGGAGTTTAGTGACTAAGGGGAGTTGGGCGGGGTGGTCGACTAGGACGGATAGAACACCGGGACCTAGAAGGTTGGAGATGAGGGCGAGGCGAGGCACTGACGAGAAGGTGATGGGAAATGAATAAAGGAGCTAGGGGTTGTGAGTTTGAGGATAGAGATGATGGGGGGAATGAGTTACGCTGATAGCTCGGCCTGCCGCTTTGTATTCAAGGAGGAGTGGGACAATATGCTCTGCTTCTATTACAGTAGAGACGATGATATTGACGGGGCCGAGGCCATCCCCCACTTGGAGACGGGTGAGTTCTGTAGTCTGAAGATGTTAGGTAGTTAGTTGTGTTTGGAAGTTCATCAAAGTATAAATCAAATTCTTAGCGAAAACGACTTGAGTCCAGCTACGAGACGGGGAGGGATAGAGAGAGAAGAATTTACTTTATGGGTTTTTATGTGAGCTCTGAACCCGAACTTGAGAGTGTGAACTGCCTGCAGCATTCGATTACAGTTCTTCAAAACCTTCCCAAGATCCAGGACCGCTGCAGGTGCGGGCACATCCTTAATAGACTTGCCAACAAAGAACTTTTGCAAGGCTTCTTTTGTAGGAACGGGATATAAGGATGTTGTAGCCATTGTGAAGGTAGACAACTCTAGTGTTGCGAGCAAGAATAGCTATGAGCTTGCTAAGAGCGAAGACGTAAGGTAAGCTCTCTTCTCGGGTGGGTCGAGTGAGTCAGATTTGCTCATGAGTGGGATAAGAATTCTGCAATGCGGAAACTCTATGCTGATATTGGATCTTGGAAAATAAGGATAGACCCAGTTAGTAAGTGAAGAGGAAGTAGAGAGTCAACTGCTTGGATATCTCGAATCTTGAGTTCAATGATGGGAAAATGATGTTGGGAAATGCCCCTACGGCATTGGACATTGGTGAGTTATTAAGATCAGCGGTTAGCTATACTATTAGACAGATTATTCAAGATGAGAGAAAGGGAGGTTGACAACTAAAGTGAAGCAGGCGAAACAGACTAGTTAGAAGGGAAAATATTAATTATCTTGTGCACTTCAAATTGAGCCTACAGAAAGCTCGAGTTCAAGACATGACGTTGAGTGAATCTGGGGATCCACGTGATGAGGCTGCATGGATTGAGCCCCAGCAACGCTAGGTACGGCAGCCTCCGCGGGCCCGTCGCACCTTCTGATGCTCGACTCAACCTCCTCATCATAATAATTCCTCGAATCTTTTGCCACCATCAGTCGCCCAACTCCGCGGATCTCATCACGTCTGTTTCGGATAAGCTATCAGCACCGCAACTATTGCCCCTACTTTCCTTGTGGTTGCCCGCGGCATATTGATGAGCGACAAGTCTTCCAACCGTGGAATCTGCTCTGGGGACCGAGTAGATCAGCAAGATGAGCAACATCAAGGTGGAGGAAACGAACTTCTCCTCGTTCGACGAGGAGGACTGGAAGCGTCAAGAAGCGCAAGATGAATATCTGCTTCAGCAGACACTATCAGTCAATCCGGAGGCTATTCGAGAAGACACCGATACTCAACAAGATGCTCTGTTCGATCCGAATCGCCCCCTGGATCTTGGGGAGAAGGCTGACGACGCCATGGATTTCGAGGATATCAGCGATGACGATCTGCCAGAGGAAGAGGAAGCTAGCGGTGATAAAGAAGACGATGTACCAGGGCTTACAGATGATACGGGAATGTATGATGATGACGACCTATTCGGAGATGGTCTAGGTCGCGCTTCCTCGCCACCAGTAGCACCTGAAGATACTCAAGATACGCTCATGGATGGGATCGCAAATGAACCCCATATCGAAGGCGGATTAACTCCACCTCCAACGGAACCCGAAGTTGATCTTTTTAGCCTCAACTTTCCTGGTGCCCGGCAGGATTCTGTCTCCCAAAGATACGACGAGAGCCTTGTGAAGACTCTTTGGCCTAAGTTTGAGAAGAATACGAAATTATATCTCTCGACCGAACTCTTGCCACAAAAGCAAGTTGAATACATACCTAAAGTCCCTCTAAAGGTTCCCAGGCCCGTCAACCCCACCAAGGTTAGCTTAGACATTGCACCAGATACGGAGAAATCATTTCGCACGGCCGGCCCCTCAACTGGAGACAAGCGCAAGCGGATACAAGAAGCAGAAGCAAAAGGGTTTATTGCTATCGTGGAGGGATCTGAGGATGAAGCTGACGACGAGGATGTTTTCGATTACTCCTATCCCACCGACACTGTTGGCGGCAAGACCTTGATGGACCTCGAAGTTATCTGTGCTGACTGGGATTCGATCATCAATCGTGTCCCTGATGATATACTGGGGGATGAAGAGGAAGAGGAAGTGCCAAGGGACGAGTGGTTTGTTCAGACCTACGGAAACTCTAAGCCCAAACCGAAGCCGAAGCCCAAAAAGCCAATCGAGACGGAACAAGATTTCATCAATGCCCCTCAGTTTGCGTGCCCTAGCTTCGACAACTTTGAGGAAATGGTAGCACAGACTGCGAAGCGTGTTGTCTTAGATTTGAACGACCCAACCCTCCTCGTGGATATCCAAGAGTTCAATCCCTCTGGGAAGCGTCGGCGCATTGGCGCTGGAGGGGACTTCAAGCGTGTTGGCAACGGCAGCTTTGTATCCAGCCTTGTTCAACGATTTAATATTTCTAATGACGAGGCATATGATGCTCTCAAAGAGAATCATCAAAGCAGAGTTCGGGCTACCCTTGGCAACTTCCCTGTGGAGCATAGCATGCCAGCTATCAAGTTACAATGGCCATATTATCGAGTCAAGTTGTTTATTCGGGATGCACGATCATTTCATCGACCAGCTCTCCAATTCACCAAATCTATTGAGCACCCAGTTAAATTCGCTAGACCTGGTTTCCGCAAGAAGAAAACCCTCAAGGGCTTGCCGACTCATGAAATCTTCCGAAATACCACAGATCTTTCCTTGAGTGATTTCTATTCCTCTGCAACATTACTCGAATACTCCGAGGAGCATCCTACCGTTTTGTCTAACTTCGGCATGGGCAATAGGATTATTAATTATTATCGGCGAAAGAATGCCGAAGACACAGATCGTCCGCAACCAGAAGATAGGGTCGGTGATACCCAAATTCTCCTGCCGGAGGATAGGTCTCCATTCGCAAACTTTGGGATGGTGAACCCTGGCGAAACAATTCGAGCTATTCACAATGAAATGTATCGCGCGCCTATTTTCAAGCATGAGCCCAAGAAGACAGACTTCCTGATTATCCGAAATAGTACGGGAGAAGGTGGAACCAATTGGTACATTCGGAACATTGATAATTTGTTTGTCGTTGGACAACAATTCCCATCCGTGGAGATTCCTGGCCCTCATTCCCGAAGAGTCACCAATGCCGCTAAAGCTCGATTGCGGATGATAGCTTACAGAATGCTCAAAAAAGACGCACACAATAGTATCAAAATCAATGATATCACTCGGCATATCCCCGAAACCACCGAAACACAAAACAGGCAGAAGCTCAAGGAGTTTCTCATTTATGACAAGGGAGAGAAGGTGTGGAGAATGAGACCGCAGGAAGCGCTTCCCGACAAGAACACGATTCGCAAAATGGTCACGCCTGAAGATGTGTGTACTATTGATGCAATGCAAGTCGGTTGTCGTTATCTTGAAGATGCAGGTTACGAGATTGTGTCAGTTAAGGAGGGTAAAGATGCAGACAATGATGATGATGGAAGCGAAGAACTCGAACAAAAGCTGGCTCCCTGGAAATCCACTAAGGCCTTCATCGATGCTTCCTCCGAGAAAGCTATGCTTCAGCTACACGGTGCAGGCGATCCCACGGGACGAGGTTTAGGGTTCAGTTTTATTAAAACATCTATGAAAGGTGGTTACTTAGAAGCTCGCCAGGGAGGGAACAACGTTGTTAAGCAGAGCATCGAAACGGATAAGAAAGGCAAAAGTACTCACACATACAACGTGAAGGAACAGCAGGTTCTATACAATGCTGCAATCAAAAACATCTGGGATAAGCAGAAGGAGAATCTGAGTGATGCGGTTGAGCACGAAGAAGATCCGGTTATGGACGACGATAATGGAGACAACCGACGTGGCATTGCTCAGACGCCTCAGTATAGTGCAACCCCGGCAGGTATGGATGACACCGCCAGTACTGTCAGCCGCCAAAACCGGGTTATGCATATCAAGCGTACGTTTAAGGATAGAGATGGTAATATCACTGAGACGATAGAGGTTATTACCGATCCTAGGGTCTGGCGGATGTACGAAAAGCGACGTCGTGAAATTGATGCGGCAGCCACAGAGTAAGTCCTATGATAGAAGCTGCAGGGCTTGTGACTGATATCGTTTAGTATCGAGCAAGTCCGATTCACCGGCAATGAGGAAGTCGATCGTGCAGAATTAGCGAGGTATGCCTTTCCTTTAAAGCTTAGGTAGTATAATCTCTAACTTTACGCAGAGTACAAGGAGAGCTCATTAGGTTAAACCGCAACAAAGACAGGCGCATTGCTCGCGAGAAGCAAAAGGGCAACCAGGGCAAAGGCCGAGGTCGCAAAAGTACTGTCGAACCAGATAACCCTGGCTCGCCCTCATCGATGCTTACGCCATCAATCGAGGGCGGCGGCAAGCCAACTGGAACGACTCGTAAATGTGCTAATTGCGGACAGACAGGACATATCAAGACAAACAAAAAGTACTGCCCCAGTTACCGAGGTTTTTCCTAATTCCCATTTCCGGCAGGAACGTTGCTCTCTAGCTCTGTTTCTTGCAACGATCCCGATCTCAGGATGCGGCTATTTCATAATTTACTTTATTCCCCCGATTTGGTGTCCAAATTACTAGTGCTGACACATTACTTCAGGCTTTGTCCTATGCTTAATGGCACGATGAAGCAGGAGGATATGGCTACCAACCATGGTGGGTTTGGAGCTATAAATCCGCCTTCGTTCTCGTAATCCATAGCACAATCGATCGATACACCACATCACACATATCACTATAATTCCCATTCCCCACATTCACGGATCGCACGGTTTCGGCATCGTAGGAAGCGAGTCGAGTTTCGGTCCAGACACAGAAGTTGCATACACGATGATGATGGGCGTGAAGCCATGAATGAAGGGCATTTCCCTTATTTTATCTTTAAGATAATCGAACTTGAAGCTGGCGTTGGTGGGGAGTAGCATTGCAAGCGAATAGCATTTTCAGGCGTTCGGGGGTTGTTATCCGGAGTTCATGGATATATGCTGGGGCACTGGGCAAAAAAGAAGACTGTATGAGTATTGGCATCAAAAATGGCGTTTGGGAGGAAGGGCGGAAATAATACGAAAGTCAGCTGCTGCCGAAAAAGCGAAATGGGATGTGAGCCAGATCTCAGAGAATGAAAGTAAACTACTTGCATTGGCTAGAGGGGCATGAAAGGGTGGAGAGAATGAAGCATGGCTGTGAGAGGTAGTGGCTGGGCTGTGATGTGTTGCGGAGCACGCAACCATCGTCAGCTGATAGAGGTTATAGCAGACAGCAATAAAAGCAATGCAATTGAGGCTTTGAGCTTCGTCATGAAGGACTTTGTTTATTTCCCTTGGGATAAGAACGAGGGTTTATATGTACGGAGCAAGATAGTTAACACGACCTTGCGCATGGGTGTAATCTAATCTAATCTAATCTAATCTACCACAATCACTACTGCGAGTCAATAGTACACAAGTCTTTTTTCTTGGCTCGCCCGGTAAACCTCTCGCATAATCGTGATGCACAAATATCACTATCAACACATTCATTGAATTAACGTGAATCTACACCTTCTCTTCCCATCCCTCCCTTTCTTTTGCCTCTTCTCCACACAAGCCCCACCTATACACATCTCCAACCCTCCTAATACAACACACAACATCACCGTCAAATCTCCCCATCCAACAGCGAAACCCCCTTCCTCACTGCAAAGAATCTCTCCCCCATATCGTCGAATCAGCTCCACCCCGCTCCAACCCCCCTCTCCCCCATTCACAATTACCACTCCACCCCATCCCATTCACCCACACAGCCCCAACCAACCGACCAGCCAACCAACCAAAACGTACGTTTCAAAGGAGAGATCGCTAGCAATCTGGTATCTCAGAAGTGTAATAATCGAAAAAAAAAATCTTGCTCGCTCCGCTTAATTGCTTGCTCGCTTGCTCGAGTAACATTTGTTTAATAAAAAACTTGGGGAAAAAAAGACAATAGAACTAGCCCTAGAGGTGAACTAAAACTAGAACCAAAAAGAAAATTTTGTGGTCCAGCGCGAAATGAAAAGGTCGTCAGATTGCTGCCCAAGAAGTCTTCAACGACGAGAGGATTTTACCAGCGTCGGTCGTTCATGGATTGTTTTTTGTTGCAAAATGAGAGCTATTGAATGCGGTGTTATCAAGGTCTTCGCGTTGAGCGGCCGCTCGATGGGGTAGGGGTCGCGTTAACTTCCATGTTGCCGGTCAGCTCAGCAACTCGGGCTTTGATTCTTGCGACTCGGGATTCGATGGCTGGGATGAATTAGTAAGTTATTTAGGCAAGGGATAGGGGGGGCTACGTACTCTCTTCTCCGCTTGTCTCTCCATCCTCACCGTCAGTCTTCTGGCTGTACCCGCCTCGGCTCTGCTCCTCGCTTTGTCTCTGTGCTGCTCGGTCTGCAGCATTCTTTCGGATCTGCGCCCACCGATCTTGGACTGGCGAGCCCGCTTCTGATGCCGCTTCAACAGGTACCTCGTCCGATCGAACTCGAGAGATGGGTGGAGGGATGGCATCATCGACGCTCTCACGAGGGGAGTCCTCAGGTACAAAAGCGGGAACATCCTCAAGTGGTCCTTGGTCAAAGCTAGAAAAGGCTGCCCGTGCCTCGTGGGCATCGTCGGTATCAATGCGTGAAAGGCTTCGCTCTGAAGGGTTGTATGATCGCTCATTGTTTTGATTGGGGGACGCAACTGGGGTAGTCTCGTCTTCAGAAATACGAGCGGAGACAGGAGCAGCCTGGGTGACCGGGGAGTTAACAGGGCTCTTCTTTCTGAATCCTGAGAATCGTCGCCCAAGGGTAGCACCGCCAGGTTGGAGGTTACTATTGGAGATCGCCTTGGGCTCGACGTGAGGGGTACTTTCTTTCTTGTTCCTACCAAACATCTTCCTGAATCCGCCAGTAGAAGGCTCCTTCTTCTTCAGCTTGTTGTGCTTGGCTTTGCTTGCGGGACTTAAACCACCCTGCTCTACAGATGGCCTTGGAACCTCTGCGCTGGGCTTTTCAACGGGAGGAGGCGCTGGGCTTGCAACTGCTTTGCGTTCTAAAGGATGGATATCAGCCTGCAAAGAGGCTTCTGTAGCCTTCTCAGCTGCTACGGGGTGGTCGTTCTGCTGGCTGACAAAAGAATGATTATGCGAACTTGGCATTTCTGGTGTTGATGGGGATTTGGCTGGCACTGTAAGCTCTGACGATGAGGGTACAGGAGGTAAATCTCTCTCGCTAGAGTTCTCTCGCGGGAGATTGGGCGCAGGTTTTAGGGTGTCTTGGCTCTTTTGATGGCCATTTGTTTGCATCGTTGCATCGGCAAGACCACGTCCATGGTTAGCATTAGCGAGATAAGCATCCCTAATTGCATCTTTATCGTACTTATTCGCCCACTTCATTGCGGGAGAGGCTTCATTCATAATGACAGGTTGAAGTGTGAAGACGCTGCTCGTCTTTTGGGACATCATGTCCATATCATTTCGGCCTCGTCGAGTGCCTTGTTGTTGAACTTCCAACTCTCTTTGCCTCCGTTGTAGTTGAATCGCCGCAGCTTGAATCCTGGCTTGTTGATCGGGCCCAATACTGGTCTTACTTGTAGCGACGCTATGAATGGTGGAAAAGGGTTGAAGCTGGTCCCGGCTTTGCTTGCCCGTTGATTTTCGTCGTTGAACACCCTTGTTCTTTTTCGATCGACCCCAAAAGCTCTTCTTTTCTGCAATGTAAGCACCTTCCTCGGGGGCAGGAGCTGCTCCCTTGACCATTTCTTCCATTACCAGCCACTTTCCTCCCGGGATTATAGTCTCGACAAGTGCACACCGTCCAAAAGCAGCTTTTCTTTGAGAGGGCTCTTCTCCAGCCAAGCTACTAATCCAAACCCACCAGAACGAATCATCCAAGTCGAATTTGGTAATACTTGCCAGCTCACCAGGTTCGAGGTGCCGGTTCGATTCCAATCTTGGTCTATGCGATTGTGAACTACGTCCACGGGTATCAATTGGAGGTAAAATCTTATCGGGAGGTAGCAGCAAGGGCGCAGGACCATTAGTAGCCTCGTCAACGAAGCCGGAAGAAAGGAAGTCTGCCCAAGAAGGAGTAGTAGGTCTATTTCCTCCCATATTCTTAGAATGTGGAGCAGTTCTCAGCCCTTGAGGTCTTCGCTTCTGGGCAAAGCTGCTCTCGTCGTCTTCATCCTCTTCGTTCTCATCGAAACCTGCAGAAAAGCCTATATCTTCAAATCTAGACCATGAGGCATCTGTCAACCCTGTCGACTCCTTTGCATTGGAAACTTGGGACTGGTTCGCGGTAGAGATGGATTTCAAGACACGGCGACATTCGTCAGTAAGGGCCTTGACCGGATCTTCATATTCTGCAAACTCTTGTAATGCACTGTCATCGTCTCGATATTGGAAGTGATTCGCTCGGCGCAAAAGTGCAAAGGGAGTTGGCGAGACAGAATCTACGATCATCACAACCTTTGTGGTTGTTGATTGCAGTAACGATGGCCGCTCGGGTGGGTACTCTGTTTCCTGGACCAACTTCTGAAGAGACATAGGAAGCGTAGAAATTCCGTTTATGCCCTTGACCGATTCCGGCGAGAGTGAGCGAAGGTAGGCGAAGAACAAATGGCTTGCGGCATCTGCAGCTCTGTCTAGAGGTTAGTTAAATGTAAGACAATTGGGGTTCCCCACATACTTCGACCATGTCTTATAACCCCCTTCGAATCCATTGCTACCATCCGCGCATTCAAAAGCCCACCATCCCGCATATCTAGACAGCTTTCGTCCGCCCAACCCATTTAACTTTGAATGTGCCGCGATCGCTGAGAGGAGATCGAAGAAGTCAAAAACGATTTTGGTACGCGCGTCGTTCTCCACCATTATAGGTATAAAGGTCGCGAAAGCATCTCGTGCCATCCTCGAATCTAGCCAGAATCGTTAGTAACAGCAGGGCCATGGGCACAAGATCTCCTACCGGATTCCCCCAACTTGAAGAGATCATAAGCATCCCATCCTACAATGCCACCTTGCAGTCTACTCCAGCACCACTTCGTTACGCTGCACAGAACCTATTCACATCAGTCCGATTCCTCCGCCCAGCAGATCAATTGACGCTCACCATCGGCTCCGTCAGCCGTAACTCTTGCGCCAATACCTCTCCATATAAGCTCTGAGCTCGATCAAAGTAGTTTCGAATAAAGGTACGCGCTGCGCTGGGATCCGAAGTTGGTCGAAAGGGGAGAAGGAGAAACGGCATATCCAATGCTATAAGAGGGACTTCGTCAGCTTGTGTCGCAACGGGGAACCCCAAGTATCGTGCCTCTCCGACAGCTTGCAACCCGCCATCCATCATTTCATACCTCTTGATTTCAACTCCACAGTGCAGCCTCTGAGTAGCTCCTGTACCTCCTCGGGCTCCACCATCGATCGCGTCCACGCATCTTCCCATTTCGGCTTCGGGGGAGGCTCATCTCCCATCTTCTTGACCTTGGACGGGCCATCTTTGCCCTTCAGCCTCGAGAAGAAGCTCGGCATCGCGAATGCAGATCTATGGGCAGCAAAAAGTCGAGACGCGACGCAAGGGACACTGGGAATTTTTTGAAGACCGCGGAGACGCCCCTCAAACGCCGAGGGATTGGCGAGCGCGGTGAGGTTTGATATCCAGTCCCGCCGTCAGGAGAGTCGATGAGTTCTTCGAGGTGCGATCCGGTGAAGAGAAGTGGGTGGGAAAATTCAGGGGATCCTTTGGGGGTGCGCGACCCAATGTAGATTGTAGAGTTTATCGTCGGTCGATTCAGGGGGTTTGGAGATTGCGATGCACGGAGTCAGCGGCAGCGCGTGCGAGGATCCGTCAGACGAACTTATAGCGGGGGGGTGGACACCTGTCGCTGGGATGCCGAGTGAATTGCAAACGATGATGTGCAGATCGGTGAGAGGGCGGTTCCAGTAAATGAGGTTTCTGGGGATATGGATATGGAGGTCGGTCGGTGTCGGGAGGTCGGTGTTGGGGGATCGTGAGACAGGATTTGCTTTGGGGATTCAAGAAGCAGCTCGCCGGGCGCCAGGATTCCCAACTCCGGTACTTATTTGCTTCAGTCTGATATCACGGCCGATGCATATATAACAGCTGGCCGGTTCACGCGTGGGATTGGCCTGCGGGGGTCTGGAGAAGGAGACGGTATTGACATTTCAGGACCAACAGACCAAGCAAATAATCTACGCGAGCGCGCCCTGGTCACGTCACGTCCAGCTCAGAGAAGAGCGTGAGAGGGAATGGACAAGAGAGGGTCGATCAAGGTTCCAGGAATCTGCCAGCGCATCATCGACCTGTATGTGTGTGTATAGTATCATGGTGCTCGTGGCAAGCCGCTCTGGTCCAAAATGCCATCGGGAGGGCTGATTGCCCATCTTCCCATTGAAAATCCCCAGCTGAAAACCCACCTCGTCGCCGCTCCCCACGCCCAACGGATTTGATCATTACTGTCTCATATATGTATGCGGTGCTCGCGCTCGAGCCTTATCTATGGCTTGACCACCAGTTCGTACGTCTCTTTCATGCGTCTCGACGTCCTGGGACTCGGGGGAAAGAGGGGATCTTTTGCTGCTCTTGAAGAGACGCTCTTGATAACCTCGACTTAGTATCACGGATTATCAATTGGCCTCTATCTCCATATTTATGGCTCTATCGTATTGTGATATCAGCCCGGTCACGTTTTAGCACGCGGTCATGTGATTCTCCTTGCAGAGGCTCGAAGCAGGGGCTGTCCAATCGGAGATATCCACGCATCAGAGGTGATATGATATGTAGGTACCAGGCCGAAAGGGAGTCGCAGGCAAGTAAGCACATCGGGGCCCGCGTGCAGATGACGGACACCTGATATGATATGTACTCTATGCCCCTCTATAGCACTATCCGATCTTGCTTTCGTTCCAATAGAGCTACAATAGGCCACTGCATGCTTTGGTTCACGGTGTTACAGCTATAATACCTCATGTCCTCGTGGTTGCCGATGAAATATTAAGATTATAAGGGGGATAAGATAAGTCTTCTCTCGGCTAGATGAAGTATAATTGGACTCTTCAGGAAAGCCAGACAGAGCGATGTCAAGCACCAACAGTTCTCCGAATATTAAGAGCTTTTTAATAAGAGACTGGTTGTGTTTAGGACGATAGAAGAGAGGTTACACGAGAAGACCCGGATAGGATGTTTCTACAGAAGTAGATAGAGACTCGACCAAGTCTTGGTGCGGCAATGAGCTATATCTTACAATAGTACATAAAACTAAAATTCTCTCCAGGACTATTCTTATCGCATTCCGTCTGAGACCGCGGGACGCAAATCACTCACGGCTGGCTGGGTTGGATGGAACCGGAGGGGAGGAAAGAACAAGGAAAGGAAAGTAAAGAAGGATATGGTGGGTATGTATACCCGCTACCCGAATTATTGCCCGAACCAGATCTTCGTTCGTCTATAATCCCCCTGATATCTCGTATATCAAGCACCCGTTACTCGAGGCTTCAAACAGCAATTTATTCTCTCAACCACTTGGTCAATCCTCTTTCTGCCTCATCTCCATTGCGGTGTTCCCGCAAGCATGCTGCGCTAGCTGTGGTTCAAAAGAGATCTCGGCTTATTTTGCTCTTAGTTGGCCACAATTCTACATTTTCGAAAAGGCGTGTAATGCTACCAGGGAAAGGTGTTCATTCATGAATTACCTCACTGCAGTGTTTGGAACATGTTAAGTTCAAAGCCTACCCACGCTATAGTTATCGATACAAGCTTCACAGAAACGGGGAAGTATCCGAAACCGGAGAACCCGGGACCCGAGTTGGTCGGATATCTAACCGAAAATCCGCAAAGAAAAGGACCTATTTTCTAATTTGAACTTGGGCGAGATTGCCAATTAGTGCTCAACTAGCATATATTTTCACCCAGATAATGCACATGAAAGGAGCTACTTCGAATTGGCAAAAGAATGAAAGCCGGCCTTGTAGCTATCACGCGCTAAATAAATCCAACGGCTGTACCTAACTTGTCTGATTTCTGGCATATGCCATTCTAGGAGCGAATTCAGCGTTGAATAGATAAGAGTTTTTTCTTTACTAGGATAGTCTGAGGCGACTTAACCTCCCCTAAATTCATACAAGAGTGAAAACCGGTCTCCAAGCTATCACGCGCTAAACTCGACGGGTATTTACAACGTCAACTACTTTCTGCCATGCGTCACGCTGGAAACTAATTAACCAATGGGTAGGTGAGATAACACATCTAGCTTTTCCTGGTTGAAGAACTAGCTGTGATCTTCAAATTTCTCGGGTATTGATCGGGCGAGGAACCCTCCTAGCCTTCCATTCTGGGTAAGCCAACCTTTCCGTTTATTCTAAGGCCTTGGAAGGGCTTAATATAAGTTCAGAACCCTCTCATCCAACAGAAACATTTCTTCATTAAAACTACCACCGCACGAACATTTTCATACTCCGAGACAACCTCCTTGAACTCAAACCTTTAAATTTTGCAACTCTCATATCGATTTCAAAACTTGTCTTCCCATACTTTCGATACCTTCGTTTCCAACCGCTTTTTCTAAACACTTCGATTAAATCAGCGAATCCTTCAATATTCGCATATATAACACCATCTCAAACCATCAACATCACATCCGCTCAAAATGGCCCCTCTCAACTTCCCAATCCTAAACAAGAACATCCGGAACGACAAAGCCTCCGTCTGGCTCGCCAAATACAACGCCAACAAGATCCCCAACGGCCACCCATCCATCGCCCGCCTGCTCCTAGACCTCCACGCCGTGTTCGTCAGCCAGTTCGATCACCCGGAGGCGCTGGACGCAGCCACCACCATGATTTCCCTAATAGACTACCTGCACCGGATCCGCGCGACATCCATGTGGTTCGAGCCTCGCACCAGGGCGATCCATTATATTTTGGTGGATGGGCAGCAGGGCTCGCATGAAGTCGTGTCTGAGGGACGTGAGGCCCAGGAATATTTCTGCCGTCCGGTTCCCCAGGATAACTGCGAGGGGGACGAGAGGAAACCAGAGGGAAGCGAGCCAGAAGGAAGCGAGCCGGAGGGAAGCGAGTCAGAGGAGAGCGAGTCAGAGGAGAACGACTCTGAAGAAACCGACTCCGACGAAACCGACTCCGACAAAACCGACTCCGACAAAACCGACTCCGACAAAACCGACTCCGACAAAACCGACTCCGACAAAAGCAGCCCCGAACTCAACCACGAAGACTTCGCCAACGAGACCATCGCCGACCCGGAGGAACCGATCCCCCCGTCCTCCCTCCTGGGCCATCTCCTCGCCGACGCCGACCTCCTCGCCGGTCCCCCAGACCGCGGCGACCACCCCACCTTCGCCTTTGGGAACCTGGCCACGGGGATGGAGGACTTGTACGTCGACGAGGATTATGACTGGAACGGTCAACGGAACCGGTGATCTTATGGGGAACGGGGGATTGCGACTTGGTCTTTCCCTTTTTTTTTCTTTCTTTCTTTTCCTTTTTTGTAGGAAATCATATTCGGCGAATGTTTTGTTTGTTTGTTGCATCAATACCAGCTTGTCTAAGATGAGGACAAAAGGAAAATACATAGCATTCTACAATGAAAAACGGGGGGGGGTGGATAAAGAAAATCCAACCCAACCATGATTGAGTCCTTCCTTAAGCGTCAGGTTTTCTTTTTGTAGATAGAGACGAAAAGAGCAATGAGATAGCTTTGATTTTTAAAGTTGCCAGCTCGCACGCATTCACGGAGAGGATAGATAGGACGGAGGAACTGGAGGGTGAATATCAGGGTATTCTATTTCCTAGTTCCTTCTTCCATTCGAGCTCGAATGCGGTACAGGCGGACATTTTTTTGGGGGGGGGGGAGATTCAAAAGTAGTAGTAATATAATAGCATTGCAATATTGAATTTCCATCTCAGCTTGGCATTGTGTGATTCGTGACGCGGCGAGAGAGAGACAAGTGCGAACTATTTATTTCGTAGATTCTTCGTGCTGGGATGGCTGGATTGGTTTCTGATCGACTTGGGCTATGGATTTGGCTTTGACCTCTCTGTAAGCACCCAAAAGGGAAGAGGGAAAGAGGAGAACAAGAAATTTGCAAAAAGGTCCCAAAATAAAATGGAGATGTATACGTTGCGTGGTTGCGACTGCTTCACCTAGGCGAATATATGTAGATCCCAGGAGATATTATCAAATTAAGACACATATTTTCCTCTGGCCTACCCTGCTTTTCTTCTCGAGAGAGCGCACTATGGACGAATGACGACGAGGCTAGGAAACAGAAGAATTAGAAGCAGTCTAAGCCATCACTTGATGAGCGAGTCGTATCAATGGCACAGCATACGATTGGAAGATGTCCGGGCATAGAAGAAGACATCCACAGTCGCAGCCACAGCCACTTGGCCATGCCCCTAAACGAGTTAGAAATCACAAAGTCCTCTCGCCGCCTTGAATACAATCACATCACGTCACCTTCAAATACCGGCTTTTAAGAAATAGTATTTTTGCTCCATCAGCCCTCATTAGCTGACCCCTCACTAACACCCTCCCTCTCAATCTCCACGCTCTCCCTATTCTTTCCCTTCTTGAATCCCAACCTTCCCCAATTCACACTCATCCTCCCCTCCCTCGGCGTGCCACCCAGACTTGTATTCTCCTTCAGCTTCGCTCCTCCTGCCCACTCTCCAGACTCCAGACTTCCAATCATCGGACTGCTCGTGATGCTCTCTACGCTCCTCCCACCCAGACCGTGGTCCTCTCGATACTCATCAAAGCTCCCATCTCGCTCTACAGAGGGGTTGCGATCAGAGTTAGCAGCACTGCTGCTTCCTTTTTTGCCACTGAAGAGGCCGCCCTCCTTGCTACGGAAAGAAGACATGCTGAATTTGCTAGAGCTGCCTTTGCGAAGAAGCTGTCTGAACGTACTGCCCTCTTTCTCTTTGTCCTTACTTGTCGAAAGATTGTTCATCTCAGATGGTGTGTTGCTGGATGCCCTGTCCAAGCTGTCGAGCGATTCTGCAATACTATTTTGGGTATGTAGTGAATGGGTATACGATTTTTTTGATTCCGAAGGCGACGAGGAGTTTGGTGCATATAGAGGGTCATCAGATGGAAACGGTACGCTTTCCTTAATCTTACTTTTGTCTTTGTCGTTTCTGGACGTGCGATTAAAGCTAAACCCTCTGAAAGCCGGGGCAGTAGGATTGAGTTTTGGAGTGACTGGCTTATGCGAGGAAGGAGGTCGAGTACCGATCACACCAATAGCAGGTGGTGGGCTTGAGTGGCCAGCCAGAGAGTCCGCCGGAGGAAGAAAATCATCATCCTCAGTAGCAATGCTCGTTGTCAGATTTGTTGTAGAGCCATGCTGCTGAATACTTGGCCTTCTTGAAGGATTCCTAGAACCCCAGCTGGGTCCAGCTGGTGGATGAATAGACCAATGAGCAGTCATTGGACTGTTTCTGTTAATGATACCCTCTTGGGTGGGAGCCCAACCGAAGGGAGCGCTGTCCGTGGAGGGACGGGGAAAATCAGATGAAGCTATTGATAGTGGGCGAGGACTGGAAGGATCGCGGTCAGGGTATAAATTGGGCTCATCGAGACTGTTCCCGAACATGTTGAAGCCACGGCGCTTTCGAGCACCCACATTGCGAGCAGGAGCAGGCGCGTTCCCTTGCGACGAAGAACTTACTGTCGTTGAACTCCGTTGCAGAAAGCTTGGCATGTTCCAGGTGGATGAAAAACTAATGCGCCGATGTCTGGTAGTCAAAGCCTCGGGATCCTCTGTAGAGCGAGGGAAGGATTGACTCTGGCCTTGCTTGAGAGATCCTAGGATGACACCCTCTTCTGGCATTGTTTTCCCTCTTGTCCTTGAAAAATTTAATAGCTGGCTCAGGCCTTTGTGCGTTGAAGCTTCCGATCTTCTTGCCGGGGAGCCGACTGCGCCAAAGTCTGGTCCAGGGGAGTTCAAGGAATTTCTGTGATTTGTGGCGTAATCGCGATCCGACACACCGTATAACACGAGGTTGTGGGAAGAGTTCTGGGGACTGGATATAAGGCTAGGTGATCGGCTCGAGGAATCGGGGGACTGAGGGGCATCCTCGTAGGCAGGTGGACCCAAAGTTGGGTGCAGCGCAGGACCAAATGACCCTGGAGAGCCAGCTCGGGGACTGGGAGGATCGTCGTCCACAAGGAGTTGTGAAGGTATCAACGAAGTTGCTGAGGGGCTAAGAGGAGCACCATCAGTAAAAAACGAGATCTCCTCTCTGGTCATGCTCCTCATATGATCCCCAATTGGAACCAAGGCAGTTTCGGCGCCCAAGTCCATATATGGTCCAGGTGCAAATGAAGGAGATGTTGAATCCATAAAGTTGTTATAGACGCTTGCGCTTGGGAATGGAGAGTCATTGATTGGATATGCTTCAATGGGAGAAGAAATTGTGCTTGTGCGACTTTTGCGATTTCGAGTTCTACGTGACTTCGGTTTGGGCTGGTTGCTGACGTCGAAATCCATACCAGAGGAATTGGAATGGTGCATGAACGGACTGGCCGACTGGGCCTGAAGAGTAAGCGTCGCGAGTGCGCTTTGCTGTTGAGCTATTGTTTGTTGAATAGCATTAAATTGACCACGAAAGCTGGCTAGTTGCATGCCTAAAGATCGTTCCGTAGCATCCCAATCGATATCCTCTTGTTTGTCCTTGATATCGCGTAGTCGAGAATCATCATCATCCTGGACGCCAGGCAGGTTCTTACGCTGTTCCTCCAGTTGTACAATTTGTGAGCCCTTGAGGTGAATTTCTTCTTCTAACCCATTCAACGAATCTTGAAGTCTCTTGATACTTTCTCGCAGCTCGCGGGACTTGACGACTTTCATTTGTTCCAGATTTTCTTTCTCCTTTTCCCATGTTGTTCTCTCCGCCTTCATACTCTCGATCTCCTTTTTCCACCTCGCTAGGTCATCATGCATTTTCACCTTCTCGGCCTGCTTCTCCCTAAGAGTCTTCTCCTTTTGCGATTTCCGGTTCTGTGCTTGCCGATTCGCACGCTCGGAATAGTTCACTTCCTTTTTCAATTTTTCGCTGGCCTCCTCCTTCTCTTTCAACAACTGCTTTTTTTCGTCTCTTTCGATTGTCAACTCTAGCATCTGGGACCTGAACTCCTCCAAATCCCTTAGCATCTGGCTTGTCAACTCGTCTGTCTCCTTCCTAATGGCCTCGAACTTTTCAGTCAATTGGTGCATGGACTCGTCGGAGAAATTGGTAGCTATCTCCGCACGTAATGCCTGGTCGAGAGCTAACGCGGAAGCCGTGGAGGGAGAATGCTTTCTACCGATTGTATTTCTTCTCTGGCTCTGGTTGCCTCCACTTGGCTCTCGAGCCACACTCTGGGGTGGTTCGGAAGAGGCGATTGCTTCGACACCGGCTTCATTGGTACGACGTCCTTCCGGAGATTCATCGCCGGTATCCTCATCAGTCGAGACACTTGACAAGGAGCGACCATGATCCTGCAAGGGACGCCCATCTCGACCATATGTCCGCAACCTGATGAGACTGCTCAAAGCTTGAAAATTGTTAGGCCCCACGGCAATAACCCGGATATTGTAGAAATGTCCGGGCTTTAGACCAGTGACGGTAATAGCGGTTTCCAACCTTGATGATTCGCCGACTATGTTCTGTCAGTACTTCCTCTTCTCTGCAGATCCACGCTATTCCATACCGACAACTCCATTAACTTGGATCAAGTACTTCAGAACCGGCTTGTTCGAGCCAGGCGGCGTCCAGTGAAGCGTGATGGCATTTGACTTGATGCCCGCGAGGGAGACTTCAGGAGAATCTGGGACTTCGACGCCTAGGATCTGTATGAGGTCCGGCACAGGCGTGTAGAGGGTTTCGCAAGCTCGTTTGAACAGCCTTCACAAATCAGTAGCGATTCTCCCAACGCTTCCGCGAACCTATGGGGGGACGAGAACTTACCAGAAGAATGCCGTGCCAGTCACAACCATCTGTACCACATACATCTTGCCGTCCAGGACATCTTTTGAAATCCAGTCGATCAGCTCGGTGTAAAATGTGGCCGCGTTCATTCCAGAAGAGCCTGTGAAACCAGGAGATCAACAGACAGTCGCATTGATATCTTCCCTAGTGATAAGGTTAAAGACGGGATGGACCACGACCAATTCGGTGGGCTTGGTTGACAATGTATTGTGGAGTCGGTCTGTCGCGATGTCAAATCTTCATGGGATAAGGCTAGCGATGGACCTTGCCGACTGCGGGTGTTGCGGGCAACATGAGATGATTAGTCATGATGTCGGCCTAAATTCTCGGGCGGGGGGCGGGGCGGATATGAGCGACAAAGCATGAGTCCTGATTCGATGGGCGCTTAGACGACCAATTAGCAGACAGCGGATCCTATTTGGGGCTGCTTCATTACCGGGGTAATAAAGGTTAAATACTTCGTTCTAGTAAATACTTCATATGTGGGGAGCTTCAACAGCCTGGGGGTCAAGTGCCGGAGTGGCCAATCCAAATACTACAGTAAGTATAATCAGTCGCTTCATAGAGTCAGTAAGCGGTGGTTGGAGACTCTGAGCAATCACGAGATAGACTATAGCTTTAGGCTAGGGTATGGGTGTCTGCAATGTGTATTACACTTATAAATACGGGTTATATAGACTATTACATGACATGGTTATAATAAAACAATCAGGAATATCAATAAGTTTTGAAAAGGTACTTGGAATTCTCAAGCGTCCCAATAGCCTCTTTCAATTCCTCTGTCCATTGGCGGAGGGGCTTTTCCCAGTCTCGGACATATAAAAGCATAAAGGCTTTCAATAAGACGTAAGACTTGGCTTGTGTTAGTCTATAGCCCGTACCACTATTTGCCAGTGAATACATACGGCGATAGCAGAGGGTTCACCATGAACATTTAGAAGATAGTGACCCCAGAGAACGCATGGAATCTGGGCCGAGTTGAGAGCCTGCGCAATAGATGCCACAAACGATTCTGGAAGATCTGACATAATTTCCTGTTTCACATACTCGGAACTGCAGCGGTCCAAGAGTCTAAACTTATTACCCAGTTTGCGGATGGGATAGCAGATGAATTTAAGTGAGCGGAGGGCCATGTAAGTGTTGATGCCAAGACTTGCTTAGTCAATGCCATTGAAGGTAGACATGGCAATAGCCTAACAAACATTTCCCTGCAGCTATTGCTCGTTAATCATTCTGGCTCTTCGTCTTACGTTCGCAATGGTAGTTCAAATTCTCTCAGACTTGCATTTGGAGGCTCCAAAAGCCTACGATGTCTTCAACATCATGCCGAAAGCACCTTACCTAGCACTTCTTGGTGACATCGGTAACATCGTGTCACATAAAGATGACTGCCTTGCTTTCCTGACTCGACAGCTCAACCAATTCCGCGCTGTACTCTTTATCCCCGGGAATCATGAATCTTACCATTCAAATTGGCCGGAGACCCTCAACATTCTTGCTGCGTTCGAAAGAGACGTTCGCAACGACGCTTCGCTCGGAGACTTCATCCTACTCGATCGTGGAGTCTATCGGGTGCCAGACACCAACGTCGTCATCCTTGGATGCAGTCTATTCTCTTCCATTCCCGCTGAAAATTATACGGCAGTCAGCTTTGGGCTCAATGATTTCTTCGTCACTAACGACTGGGATGTCGATTCACACAACAAAGCTCATAAGCGGGACATCGCCTGGCTCAATGGACAGGTTGCTGAGCTTGAGCAGTCTGACGTGCGTATTATGATACTCACACATTGGAGTCCGTCGACAGATGCCCGTGCGATTGATCCAAGGCACGCTACTAGTTCGATCACGAGCGCGTTTTCAACCGACTTGTCTGAGGAGAAGTGCTTCCAAAGTGAAAAGGTCAAGATCTGGGCATTTGGGCATACGCACTATAATTGTGACATTGTAGTTGAGCGAAAAGAGGGCGCTGGACCATTAAGGCTAGTTACCAATCAGAGGGGGTATTACTTTGATCAGGCTGACGGATATGATGGGGACAAGACGGTTGATATATAAGCCAAAGTGATGACAAGTACAAGTTATAAGCAATGAAAGTTGGGTGTGACGTGATGTCTGGATCTTGTAATAGGAAAATGTGTTTACTCGGGCATCCGAAGCTAAGAGAAAGGAGAGAGCAGAGGACGAAGGGCGAAGGGCGACAGGTGGGTAAAGTATACGCTACTTGTAAAGAACCTTTGCTATACGTTGTCTCAATAAGCGAGAGTACACGCTAAGCTCTATAAGAATGAATTTCCTTGAAGCCTTTAGGAAGGTAAGAACCTCGGAGACATTAAAATCCATCAAACTTTATCAGTCAAAGATTGTGAACAATGGGGTTGTTGTTGCTATATTACTAACTGAAGTGCCTTTTTGCCTTGTGCATAAGGAGTAAATGCGGTAATAGTGATATTTGCATGGGCCTTAGCATCCCCCAGCTATTCCAATCGATCTCAATTTGAAAAAGATAATATAAGAATAAGGACGTCACAGCTTGCTAATATGATTTTAGGCTGGTACAAATAAGAATCTCTTCGCCGACCGAGGTAAGGTCTAGATAAGCGCGAAAGGGTGTCAGTTGAAAGTTCCCACCCCACTCTTGGAACCCTGTTCTCCAAGATTCACTAGACGATGGATGGTGAACGAGTAGAAGTTTACGATACCCCGTCTCTTATCGGCCTGGATACGGAGCCATGCTAACTAGATTGAAAGGCGAACGATGTCATAACGGGACTTTGACGGGAGCACCCGTTACTCGCATCGTGGCTGACAATAGAGGTCTAATATGGCAGCTTCTATTTGGACATCTGAAGTCCGCTCTTCAGCAGTTTCTCAGCTTCGATACCAGTAGAAATACTAACGAGATATTTCTTGATTTCCTTCGATGCATCTTCTATCCTTTCCCGTCATTCTACGACTTTCTGAACATTGCAAGTTTTATGCGTCTAGATGAAGTCCCACTCCGCTAGCTCAAAGTGGACTACGCAAACATCCTTAGCTACCGAAAGGAAAAGGCAAAAAGAGGAGGAGGGGGTGAATAGAGGATGTTCTATCCAAATTGGTAATTTCAAGAGGACGAGGGAGGCTGCGTGAACCGCTATGACGTTTGAAAGCTTTCGTGGTGGATATACTTCTGCTATGAGATGTTGACTTAGTTTAATAGCAAGCCACGCTATCTCTTAATCTATTCGAAAAGAAGAACACAAATGTTACTCGCGATACATCGTCCTCTGTCGCAAGGCAAATCCTATGCTTCCTCTGCGCTTGAATTTAAGCATTTGTATGGGTTGGATGCAAAGTCGACGGGGGTTCCTATACCGTATAGGATCCATTCCCGCCGCCACTCTTTACTCCACACACAGGCCAGTCTCAACTCGCATCTCACCGTGATGCATGCCGTAAAATCACGAGCAAGGAATCACCAGAATTAAAACCCTGTATCCCTTTGCGTATCGTACGCTTTCACAAGCCATCACATGCATCCAATCTCAAACATGGGGTTGAAGAGAGCACAAGATTGGATGATAAAACTTCGGGAAGCCTTCGAGCTCTTCCAGCAAATTCCCTATTCCGATAATTCTCCCGGAGAATCCGCTCGTTGCGACATGCCAATATCTCGCAAAAGCGTCGAGGATCACGGTATCGAAGTGAATATTTGCATCGCTGAATCCAAGCTTATCCTCGGTTCAGACATATATATATATATATATAGATGGGCCAAGATGTGCGTTCATATCAGGCCCACAGTTTCATAGGCTGGTAGATGTCCGGAGCACGGAAATTCGGATTAACTGCCGGATCAACCCCTTCTCATCCAATCAAAAGCAAGTCAACAGTTTGCAAGGATTGTGAGCTCCCCGTGCAGCAGTTGACTGGAGCTTGTGTCGTCGTCACAGTGAAATAGACCCTGTGGACCCGAACCTTTACTTCGTATACTTGCAACTGACCTCAACACGTCTCAAGACTCACTCACCTTTTGCGCTTCCTCCTCCTCCCTCTTCACTGTTTCGCTCTTCCTCCATTCTCTTCATCGTCTATCGTTCAGCTCCCTTTGGTCCGACGTTACCTAATATCCTCCCTCGACTTCTCAGCAGATCGTGACGGAACCGTGACAGACATCCTGCCACCCGTCACCCCCGCCGACATCACCATCGACACTACCATCGACACTTGCCTAGAAGTCAACCGTTTGACCCCCCTTCGATCACAGCTGCGGAGCTGCGGAGCTTCTACTGACAACAGGCTCTCGCCCGGTACCTCCTCTGCTGTCTTTACTGCATCGTCGCCCAACAAAAACCCATTTCCGCACAATCCGGAGCAGCTACTCTATACTGAAAGACGGTTGCTATGCAATACGTGCGAAGCTTCAGCGGGTCTGTCTCGAAAACATGGAACTCGATAAACCCGGCTACCCTCAGCGGTGCTATTGATGTGATTGTTGTTGAGCAAGAAGATGGATCGCTAGCATGCTCCCCATTCCATGTCCGATTCGGTAAATTCTCCCTCTTACGACCTTACGAGAAAAAGGTCGAGTTCCAAGTCAACAATGTCAAACAAGACTATGCCATGAAGCTGGGCGAGGGAGGCGAGGCCTTCTTCGTGTTCGAGACCAGCGATAATATCCCAGAGGCTATGCAGACGTCTCCCTTGGTCTCTCCAGCCTCGAGTCCTCCCTTGCCGCCAGACGGTGCATATGTTGCAAATCTCTCGGAACCCGACTTCCTCGATTTGGATACTTTAGGTGGAAAGTCGAGATCCGGAAGTACTTCCCGGCCTGGAACTGGCGTGAGAAGATTGAGTAATCTCAGTAAGTTCGTCGGAGTATGACTTATGCATTGATTCTAATGATATGAAGACTCTTTGACGCCGTTATCTGCCTCTCCGGATTTCAACAATGGAAGACCGGTGTCGGGAGATTGGTCGGGACTTACAACTGGGCGTCACCATAGCGAAGAGCTTCTTCCCTCCTCTGCTCGAAGCAACTTTAGTGAAGAAACAGAGCAAGACCCTGAGCGGGAACGCCAGGCAAGGTCTTTGGCACCTGGGTTTGCTCCTTACGCAGCGGTCTCGGACTCTTTCACGGAGCGATCTCACAGCCCCCCCCCCACCGCCTACTAAGGAGGCCATCGAGCGAGCAGTAGCTTTGTCAAATCGGCTTCAAGCTTCCAATATCCCTAGCCAGGTTACAGATACCGGCGATTTAATGCTGGATATGACTGGGTATAAAAGTAGTGACGACGATGCGCTCCGAGCCGAGATCATCGCGCGAAAGATCCTCTCGGAAGAATTAGAAGGGAACTATGATATCGGCGCTCTCATTGGAGCCGACGAGCGGGGGAACCTCTGGATATATAGTAGTGAGGAAGCAAAAGAAGCGGCAATTGCTCGCGCTGCAGGCCTTCACAACCACGGAACTCTGACGAGTGATGCTGCATCGGATCCTGGATATCACAGTGAGTCGGATAGCGACGCCCCTCCCACCAAGTCTAGCCACCGTAGAGCGGGCTCGGATGCTGGAACCTTTGGCCTAGCAACACCTCCCGAAACGCCTCCTGAAAGTGTCGGTGACCCAAATCGCAATTATGCCAAAACGTTGAGGCTAACGAGTGATCAACTTAAAGCCCTCAACCTCAAGTCTGGCCCTAATCCCATGAGCTTCACTGTCAATAGGGCAACGTGTCAAGCTTTTATGTATCTTTGGCGTTATGATGTCCCGATCGTAATTTCTGATATCGATGGAACCATTACAAAATCAGATGCTCTAGGTCAAGTTCTTACCATGATCGGTCGAGATTGGACACACATCGGCGTTGCAAAGCTATATACCGAGATTGTGAACAACGGATACAATATCATGTACCTGACATCTCGTTCGGTTGGGCAAGCTGATAGTACGAGAGCGTATCTCAAAGGCGTAGTGCAGGAAAGTTATCGGCTCCCGCAGGGTCCTACAATTATGAGCCCTGATCGGACGATTGCAGCATTGAGACGAGAGATTTACATCCGAAAACCAGAAGTTTTCAAGATGGCCTGTTTACGTGATATCAAGAACTTGTTTGGGCCAAATAGGACTCCATTCTATGCGGGTTTCGGTAACAGACTAACAGACGCCTTGAGTTATCGGAGTGTGGCTATTCCGAGCAATCGCATCTTTACGATTAATAGTTATGCGGAAGTGTCGCTTGATTTATTGAGTCTAAACAAGTTAAGGTATAGCTACGTGAATATGAGGGAGGTGGTGGATCATTATTTCCCGCCGGTGAATATGCTGGTTAAAGGAGGAGGAGAGGAGTATACAGATTTTACCTATTGGAGAGAGCCAATGTTAGAGTTGGATGATTTTAGTGATTCGGAGAGTGATGAGAAAGATGGTGATGTAGAGGAGGATAGAGAGGAAGAAGAGGAAGACGATGAGGAGGGCAGTGAGTATGACGAAGAAGAAGAAGAAGAAGAAGTGAATGAGGAGTTGGGAGAGAGTTTCATGACAACTCATGATGAGGTTTATGATGGTGTAGACGAGGAAGGCGAGGAGGGACTTGCTGATAGCACGGTCTCGCTAGTCACTGGTGAAGGCGAGGAAGAGTCGACAGGGAGCGTGCTGGAAGGAGAAGGAAAGAGCGTGGAGACGAATGACGAGGAATCAGATGGAGATGCCGAGATCACTCCTAGTCTTGAAGATGTCAAAACTCCTGCGCTACAAGGCGCTGTACTCGAAGAAGGCACCTCGGAGGAGATTCAGAAGGATGTCGATGCAGAGGTCATCACGGGGATGAAAAACTTAGCTATTGGAAGGGATGATAAAGCATGAAGAAGGTGTCGGTGAGGCATTTTGGTCTTGTACGATTTGGCAAGCGGGATGTGGAGTTTGGCTGCGTGCGTGCATACATACATGTGTGGATTTAAAAGGGATCGGGTTGCCTGCCAGAGCTAGAGGGAAGGGGAAAGGGGAGAAAAGGGCGTATACGTATGGCAACGCGGGCGGATTGGAGTTTGGTGTGTGTATATTATGACATGTATTGTACCAGCATCGGAGCATAGACAGCGCGGTAGGGTGAAAAATGGATATTTATCTTTTATTTTTTGGCAGTCTTGATAGGGGTTTTTGGGGTGATGGTGAGTGTGACGAGAAGGTAAATGAGGGCCGTTTCGCACCTAGGCAATTATTCTCTGGTATAGGATAGATATTTAAAATGGGGGGATAGCTCGAAATCGGTTTGTCAATTGAAATGGGTGGGTATTACATGGGTTCGCAATTATTGAGATGGGATCTTGATGGTGATGTCGATGTCGATGTCGCTGTCGCTGTCGCTGTTGATGTTGGTGCTCTTCTCTTTTTTTTTTTTGGGTAAGAAGAAATTGTTGACTATTCCCTTGATCTTTGATATAAGGATTGCTCGACCATGTTGTGCTAGAAGAGGGCTGGGGAGGGGGGAGGGGAGTATTTATAGGTGTTGAGGTGTGAAGAGGGGGTTTGGGTGGGGGGAGAGGGGTGAAGGATAGATTGGGGTGATTTACTATGATGCTTTTTATGTGAGGGGTGGAAGGATGAGAGGGTGAAGATATAGTATTGGGTGTGAGCTTGGTTTGGTTGGGGGTATAAATAGGGTGGGTCGTGTTGGTGGGTTGGGATAAGAGTATAACTGAAATATTATAGGATAAAATAGGAGAGGTGGGGTAGGTATATATACTAGATATAGTTACTGGTCTATAGGAGTTTTCTCTCGTCCTTTATAGTCTGATGTTATCTTCTTTTGATAAGGCTGTGAGGAGTGAGAGGATTGTTGTTTTTACTTTTATCTTAACATAGTAACTGTTGCTATATTTCAAGTCGTTGCTATTTACTTTCCTCTAGCGTTTTGGTGTACGGCCCTTTGTTGGTTGTGTCATGGCTATCTTCCGTTATTCCGGAGTAGATCAGAGAAAGAAAAGCGATCATTGGATGAGTAAAGTTGTAACTGCTAGAGAGATTATGTGACTTGGAAGGCGGGCTAGGTGGGAATTTTAAATAGCGTAAAAATAGTGTATTTAATCGTAACTTGAGAATTTTATCTTGCTTTGGTGATCGAAATAATGGGGGCGTGAAGTAAGTTGCGTTTGTGATTCAGTGCTCTCCTTTTTTTAATCTTCATAGGAGATAGGAAGGGCTTCTTGGGATATAAATATGCATATACTTTCTTTAATGAGGTTGTATTCTACCCAAGTGGAGGAGGTGAATGGAGGGAATAAGACTTCAGTTTTCTGTCTTATCTAGAGTTTCTATTGTCAGTTTTTTTGGTTTTGTCAAGAGGGAAGATAATGGTGAGATGAAAATACCTACGAGAGTCAGTTTTGTCAGGCGGGCTATTTGTGCAAGGACGAAACGGAGTTAAGATGCTGTATTTGACTGATCTTTACGAGAGGTAGAAGAGAGCGACTTAGATTATTCTAACAGGACAAAACTTTGCTTCAAATTCTTATGGTCTCTTTTTCGCACCGATGTGATAGCAAACTGCTCAAAAAGAGTTTAGCAAGTAAGGTTGTATATAGTTTGAGGGGTAGCGAGAGTAAATTTGAAGTAGGCTTAGGAGACAGCGTGAAGTGAGGAGATCCTGGCGAGGGAATGATGCTTCAATTGAAAACTATTATTGTTCCGATGCTGTTGATAGGAACAAGGACAGTACAGAGGGGGATATATAAAGCATGTACCATTTAATTTCTCTTAAACCTTAATAAAATGCTCAAGCCCAGCTATTGTTGAGAAATAGTTGGACAAGCATATGGGGCTTCTAAACCACAAAGCTGCCAGCGAAGTCTAACAACTTAGGAGACTTTAAGTGTTGTATGAAAGCTATGGCTATGGTGGAGGAGATATGGAGTGATAGGCGCAAAATATAGACTGAATAAGTTGGGTGAGATAAGGCAGCAGCCAATTAATTATTTAAAAGGCAAGCTAATCGTTCGGGCGCTTCTGTTCTGTTTTAAGAGTTTGTTTTAGAGTAGTTATGTGAGACCAGGTTGATTTTCTATCGCGCCGTACCTTTGGGATCTGATGGATATCCAAATTACGTCAGATTTGAGTTGAACGTCACTAAACTCTACCACCAAGACATTAATTGATATAGCACAGCAAAGATATTAAGGGCGATAGAAAGTGAGCTGTCTTATGGGGCGCACCTCCCACCTGCTGCATCGCTTTCCCTCTAAATCTTCAATCGAATACCGCCCTACTGTCCAACTTCTAACAATTTTTACTAGCTTCTCATCTGCCATACCTTGTCCCTGTGGTATCACCTCCTCTTTCATTATGAAAGCCATTCATCCCCTTTTGGCCCTCATTACTAACTAGACATATAGATGAAGACGACTAGGGGCATATTACATCACTTTAGCTACGAGTTACATCCTACCCAGGATACACTTTACAAGTCTCAACACCTTGGCAGCTGTCATTTTGCTCCCACTTATCGAGAACTTAGAAAGAGGGGTGATCATGTTATAAGGAGTTGCTATACCCGAAGTCTAGGGCCCAAGACCCGTTGAAGCATCCCGTTGCGCAGGTGGAATTTGATTTTTATGTCTACAAGTTCCACTGTTCAAGTGCACCATTGAACACTGCCACAAGTGATAGAGCATACATAGCCGAACTCCTACGCCGTTTATAGAGTTTTACTTATTGTCAAAGGCATCAATGAGCGCAAAGTCTGTACTAGCCTGACAACATTTCACATGTAATTAACTCCCCACTTGAAGTCCATTACAGGCTAACATCAACTATAGTGGGAATGGAGGCTCTATCTTTAACATTCGTGGTCTTATGCAGCCTGCCAAACAGCCTGCCAAATAGCGGGGTTAATACAAAATAATGTTCAAGGAAACATTCACATAGCGGTTCAACAGATATCTTTCTCCTTAACATAACTGTTATAAATTATAATAAATTTATGGAATTAGGGAGGGGAAGTGTCTATGTTTAATGGACTGTATCGAGGTGGATCTACTGACATCATATCGAAAAATTCTTAATTTTCAGGATGGAAGAGGGTTTCATCTTGGCAAGCCTTGACGAATCATCACCACCTTACACAAGTCGAAACCGAGGTCTCAGGTCACGCAGCAAGTGCAAGTTGTACATCGATTCAATTGACCAATCAATTTGAAAATAGTGAGGGGTTATCTTAAGAACGGCCTTATATACTCACCTCTCTGAGCTTAAGAGGAAACCGAAAGAAGACATCAGCAACTGGTCTTTTCTTGAACTCGTAAAACATGCCCGGGAAGTGTTTTTTGGACAAACCACGTCAATTTATCCTAAGCTTTCAAACCTATAGCTCTCTCTTGCGACTGTGCCCTCCCAGATAGTACAATAACACAATGTCTACTCCAAACGGTTCCAACAATAACGGTCACGACAAACCAGAAAATGGCTCCCAAGCAGACGTCCCTACCCATCCCCTCTTAATCTCCAACAAGCCTTACTCAACCAGCAAATCCTTCCCCGTTCACTCCCCCAAAACAAATACCCTCATCCACAACTTCTCCTCAGCCTCCATCCCCGACGTCGACGCTGCTATCTCCTCCGCACACAAGGCCTACCCACAATGGAAACGTCTCCCACCCGCCCAAAAACGCACCATCTTCCTCAAGGCCGCGGATCTCATGGATGCCAGACAAGCTCTCCTTACCAGATATGCCGTTGAAGCCACGGGCGCTACAGAATCGTGGATCGGTGCGAACTTGGCGCTCGCAGCTGAGATAACGAGAGATGTGGCGGGGCGGATAAGTGGTATTGTGGGGAGTATACCTACTGCCGCCGAAGAGGGAACAAGTGCTCTGATATACCAAGAGCCTTATGGAACAGTCCTTGCCATTGCACCTTGGAACGCTCCATACGTCCTTGGGGTGAGAGCCGTAGTGTACCCTCTCGCTGCGGGGAATACTGTAATCCTCAAAGCCCCCGAGCTCTCCCCGATGTGTAGTTTGGGGATAGTTCAGATATTCCACGAAGTGGGATTGCCAGAGGGAGTCCTGAATCTAATTGCCCATGCACCAGAAGATGCGGCGAGCGTGACGAGGCATTTGATCGAGAGTCCGTATATCAAGAAGATCAATTTTACGGGGAGTACGGCGGTAGGGAGGATCATTGCGGAAATGGCGGGGAGGAATCTCACGCCTGTGTTATTGGAGCTTGGGGGCAAGTCGCCCGCGATTGTGTGTGAGGATGCGGATTTGGAGTTGGCGGCGAGGGAGTGTGCTATGGGTGCATTTTGGCATGGGGGACAGATTTGTATGAGTACGGAAAGGGTCATCGTGTTTGAAGAGGTGGCGGAGGAGTTTGAGAGGGAGTTTAAGAAGGCGGTGAAAGCGTTTTCTGATGGGCCGTTTGGTGGTTCTGGCGAGATTCCGGTGCTTGTTAATGCGGAGGCAGTGATGAAGAATAAGAGGCTGTTGAAAGATGCGGTCAGTAAAGGTGCCGAGGTTGTGATTGGGAATGGAGAAGTGGGCGAGGGGACGAGGATGGGCAACGTCGTTGTCAAAGGAGTAAAAAAGGGGATGGACATGTTTTATACAGAGAGTTTTGGCCCAACGGTGAGTATGTGTGTTGTGACGGGGGAAGAGGAGGCGGTGGAGTTGGCGAATGATGCCGAGTATGGGCTTACTGCCGCGGTATTCACAAGGGATTTGGGGAGAGCATTGAGGATGGGAAAGGAGATTGAGAGTGGTGCAGTGCATATTAATGGGATGACAATACATGACGAAGCGGGGTTGCCTCATGGTGGTAAGTGTTCCTTTCTGCTGCATTTGTGATTGTTGCTGAACTTTGTCTTGCTGTCGAGTATTCGATGCGATGAGATGCTAATAAGAAGATAGGGATGAAAGCAAGCGGATATGGAAGATTTGGATCCTCGGGCTTAGAGGAATGGGTGAGGACTAAGACTGTCACATTCAAAGACTGAGACTTTGATGCTGTATGAGGGCTTCAGCTATTGATAAGGGCACATAGGTTACAAATTATGTGAATATGTAAGATTAAAACATAATGAATACCTCTTGCGTTACCATTCTAGACTTTGGCTGGTTTATTACTGCGTTTCTATATTGATTCATCTCTATTATTTCTGAGTATATATTGCTCTATTAAAAATCTAAAGGCTATAGCAGCCCTGATAGCCTTGCAACCCGATCAAACCTCAACGCAGCTTAAGACAGAGAACGAGAATAAGACGACAGCTGAGTCGTCTGTCATGGCTACTAACTGGGCAAGACTTACTATTAGACCAAGACGGGATATACAAAGACCAGCGAATCCGGGCACAACCAACAATAGAAAGGATGTGAAAGAGACGATCGATGAACGTTTCTGCGCTATATGCATGGACTCCTTCCCCGGGTGTAATGAAGTGGTGTAAGTTCTTTGGCTTTCCATCTCCTTCCCTTTTTCCTTTTCTCCTCGCTTTCTATTCGCACAATATGCTAATGCCTTGGTAGCTGTGTCTGTGGCATGGTGCTCTGCTATGGGTGCGGGCGTAGCGAGGGCTACTGTACTTGCTAGTCTCGTGGAAGGGCGACGGAGTTCCTTCCGCCTAGACCTACTGCCCCTGACGTGGGATTCCAGCGGAGGTATCTTCATGAAGAGAGGTTTCCAGGGGGCATGGTGAGAGAGTTGGATAGTGGTTGGGTGAATGGTAGTTGGATGAATGGTGGTTGGATGAATGGTGGTTGGATGAATGGTGGTTGGATGCATGGTTCAATATTGTGGCAAGGGGATCGAATACCAAGATAGATCGTGTAAAATAATCGGGGAAAGAAAAGAGGCCGAGAACAAATAGTTAGTGTGAAGATTTACACGTTGCTTAACGAAGACCTTGTTGTGGTCTGAATGTTGGCGAGATAAGAGGTTACCGAATCAAGTCATCGGACCCCAACATAGAATGCGAAATCAGAGTATTCTGATTATTTTGCCATTGATACAAAGCAAGCTCGTACGCGTCCATTGGCAATCCAGCTCCAGCTATCATACAATTGTGCGGTGTCCGGCTTTCCTATCCCATTTCGTGTATCGTGCGTGCCATCCAGTTCCCAAACCTCATATTTTAGGAACCAAGCCATTACACCTTTTGAAGCAATCAAGGCAAACGAAAACGAAAACAAAAACACCGTTACCTTTTTCCCATTTCGGGAAGAAAAAACTCTTATGCAAAGTAAGTAAATGAGAAATAACCAGGCCACCGAAACCGAAACCTAAGCGAGTAAGTGAAGGGTATCAAAATAATCCACAATTAAGAAGGTTCGTGGATTAGGCCTTGGCCTTTTTGCTGCTTGCTGGTGTCTCCGAATCCGCCTTCCGCTTTTTGCCAGAAGTCGGGGTCTTTTTCCCAGCAGCAGCTGCAGCGGCAGCAACCGAAGCTGCGCTAGGACGACCTCGCTTTTTCTTCTCTCCAGTAGCAGGAGCAGGAGCATTCTTCGCGGCCTTTTTGGGAGTTGCTGGCTTGGATTTAGGTTCGGCCTTTGGCTTGACGACTTTGGCGGGCTTGGGCTTGGCCGAAACGCCGTTCATGGGAGGACGACCGCGTTTACGGCCTGGGACGGGGACATGGCGTGGTTTCTTCTCAGAGTCGGGCTTGGTGGGACGGCCACGAGGGAGTCCACTAGGGACATACTTTGGCTTGGGCTCATAAACAGGCTCGTTTTCCTTGATTATGACGAACGCGACTTGCTCAAGTTCTTGGGGAGTGCACTTGATGCGCTCTTGGAAGGACTTTGCCTTAGCGAACAACACCTCAAATTCCTTGGTTGTATATTTTGGCGATGCCTTTTCACCGCGAGTGACCAACCATCTGAAGAGTTCATCGGAGAAGAAGACGACATTCTCAGGGTCGTGGATAGATAGCAGGAGAGAGCCCATGGCTGGTCCGACACCTTTCAAGGGTGTGCTAATCTTGGTGATAGTACCCGCAACATCAGTCTTGTTCTGGGCATAATACTGAAATGCCTCCGTTGTAGCAGCCTCTATTTTCTCATCGGTATTGGATGCAATCAATTTGGTCAAGGATGGACGAAAGGTGCCATGCTGCCTAGTTGAGTGTTAGTTTGGTAGAGGATAGTCTTCTTCTGGCGCGCAGGATAATAAACATATGGGGTTTGCCTCGACGCGTCGAAAATCATAACAAAATAAAAAATCGTGCAAATCGAGCGCTCGAGCAGGGAAAACGTACATCTTCCACGCGATGAGTTTCTGAAGGTCACTTAATCCCATCGTTCGGCCAGTTTTCTTCGAGAAGTTTGCTGGCGCAGTTCTATACCGATAGTGATCCAGATCCTCCAACGAAAGCTGTCCATCCTTGGCTGCCAAACACATTAGTATTTGGGTCGCATAGCTATATATAGTGCAAATAAGAAGAATTGAAGAGATAGTACTTACGAGGCTTGCTCAATCCCGTCAACACGCTGGGGTATCTACTTAGTGCATCTCTAAACTCGCTTTGAGTGATAGTCGAAGCCATCTTGATCGCGTTCTGATCTTTGGTTCCTAGAAGAGAACGAAGCATGTAGATGGCTATCCTGCAAAAAGGATAGAAATTGATGAAAGTCGAATTTGTTGTTTTTTTTTTTCTCAAGAGGAAGGCTCACTGATGCCGATATAAATCGCGACTTGATACGTGCACGAATACGTTTACGTAGAAATAATTTGAGAGGGTCCTGTCCAATGATTTGCCTGTTAGCGACGGGAGGCTGAATAGTAAACTAACCGAAAGGCTAGACCCGATCTGCCGGCTTTGCCTCACATGTTTTCTCTCGATAAGCCAGTGATTTTACATTTTTTCTCATCCCCAGCACTTATAAAGAACAAATCCCCCACAAAGCCCGCACAACTCCGCAACGCTCTCGACTCAAGTCCTCGACGATCTACTTCCAAATCCCAACTACCCACTCGAAACCTGCTGCCAAAATGGGAGGAGGAAACGTGAGTCCCAGCGCGCAGACACTTAGTTGGAAAAACCCAAGCTGAACATCTCACCAGGGAGCCAAAGCCGCCTCTCGACGTGCTCGTCTCGACAAGGACGCAAAAGGAACGGCCAAGTCGCAACTCAAGGTCAACGAGCAGGCAAAGGATATCCAATGCGACATCTGCAAATCCACCTTCTTGAAGACGACACGTGCTCCTGCGTATGCGCCGCCCCCATCCTCCAACCCCCCACTTCACCTACTAACAAATTCTTATTTCTCAGCCTCCAGGAGCATGCTGCCAACAAGCATAGCAAAGAAATGAAGGACTGCTTCCCGCATTTCGACGCCGAGCCGGCCAAGAAATAGATGCCCGCCTTCCATTGCACAGATACCAGGGTGGAGGACATACACACACTTTTTTAGACAAAAGTTTTCGGGGTGGACGACACTTTGGATCGCGTTACCCTTTTTACATATCATATGTTGCGAGACTTTTACTTGACTTTACGAATGAACGAACGAGCCAGCGAGCGACGGTTTAGACGGATTTTGCTTTCGGGGCGCAATGGGATGGAGTAGGCATAGACATACACCGAAGGCTATGCATAATGTGCCTACGAAACGCTGTGCCCATCGTCGTTGGGACTTAGATTGTTCACATATAGAGGACAGAAGATAATGCGTGATTAATGATACAGATAAGAGTTTCATTTACCACTTTACAGGGCCTCTTGAACTTCGACATTGTATGACTATGATTTAGTGGTCGCTCGCTAGCCCTGCCCTGGTATCATATTCCACCTAGAACAAAGATTTTTCAATCTTGAATGTCGGAGGTGAGAGAAGGCTCTCAGTTAGTATTAAACCATGAGTATTCTCTCGAGCTCCTACTTTAGTTGGCTTTGGTTGAGGGCTTGTGCTATATGTGTTTGAGGTGCGGTTTGATGTTTTGCTGCTTCAATGAGCTCCGATCGCCTGAGTCAATCCTCCTCCTGTTACAAGATTGAGATTTTGCGCGGCTTGAGTTTTCTTTGCTGCTGTTTCTCTCTCTTTCTCCTGCTGCGCTCTGATTTCTGCTAGAATTTCGGGATACCATCTCTCTCCAACATCAGGATGACTCTTGACCCTATTTTTCAATGTCGCTTCTCCAAGAGTTTTCGCTCCATGCCCTCCTTGAAAGGTAAATTCCACATCATCTAGTCTGCCTCCGTTCCGTTCGACAATCTTTCTTCTTAATTCCTTAATTTCCTCTGGCACTCTTCCAACCCCTCCACCCCCATCTAGGTCGTTCAATTCGTCGAATTCGGCATCTAAGCTCACGCCTTGGAAGAATGGCACCGATAATCTTGCTCCAGTTCCCGGGGGAGGACTTAGGACTCGATGAGTAGTGCTCATGCAGACACCTTGTGTCAAAGCCTCCATTCCCTGTCCAATGGCCACCACAAGTGTTCCGTCAATCGGTGGACAATCAATCCACTCTCCCTGCATATTTTGCACTTGCAATCCCTGGTGCTTGGTAACTTGTAATAGGTAGCTTGTAAGCATACTATCTTTGTGGGGTCCTACGCCTTGTCCTTCCGGTATTGGCTCGCCCTCTTTCCACAGTCCTAACTCTTTGATGTCGGGATATTTCACAATCTTTAGCTTATGTTGCTGATCGACATCAAAGTACTTGTTGAAAGCGTCAGCAGGGAGACCAATTGCTTCCGCAATGAGCGAGGTGAAGAATATGGAGATGGCACCCATGCGGGTCATGTAGTCGCTAAATACAGACTTGAAATTTGGTAGGTAGGAGGCAGAGGGCCACAGGGTCGGTGCGAAGAGGTTTCGGTAGAGCGGTTGGTCGGGGGTGCGAATGGGATGATCAGTTGAAAGGTCAATTTGTTCGCGGTGGTCAATGCAATGTGCAGTGATTTCGGCGTCGAGCTTGGAGTAGCCTAGAAATGAAGGAGCTGTCTTCATTTCTATTCTGAGTCTGCGATTTGCCTTAGCATCAAGCATGGACCCCAAAGCCAGGAGCATATGCAAAAGGAATATCGAAAAGAGCGTGGGCAAGGTGATCTTACTTCTCTTCTTCAGGCAAACCAAAGAACGCAACGCCTTCCTCGATGACCTTTTTTGTCAGCTCCTCTGGAATCCCAACATTCTTTAGGTAAAGAAACCCGACTTCGAGCAAAGCATGTCGGAGTTCTTCCAGAAATTGCGGCTTAGTAGCTGGATCCTGGGCTAGAGATAGGTCCAAGATGGGGATTGAGTCGAAAGACATGGTGGGGAAGTGGGGAAGACAATGGAGAAGAGAAATGGGCGATGGCGGGAAGGGGATATTTATTTATGCTATTGGAAACTTAGAATCGGGAGTGAGATATACTTATGTCGGATAGAGACTCGTACGACGAGGTACGGCTTTGTTGTATACTTCGTAGTTGATTCGAGGATTCGATTGCGTGCTCTTCTGTCAACCCGGAACTACGCGATTGTCCCACCCACGTGATATACGAGGTTTCGAAGCTAAGGCTGAACGAACGGATTGCTCATGTTGAAGATGGCTATTATATATACATGAAGCTTGTGGTCTGTTTAATCTGCTGGGTCTCTCTGCCTATTCTTTGCCTCTTCTTGCTTATGTTTTGAAGTTATCCTTGAATAGGAACTCAAGTCGTTGCCTTGTTTCAACGGTTGCTCGCATACCCCTTAGACTTGGACAATTTTATCTGGGTTGAATCGTCCTTTCGTCTGACCCGCTTCCATGATTTGAGTTTGCTTCGTTGTTCGCGTTGGTTTCTATTGTGGGGGCCACTGTGCTTCATTGCTTTTATCTCGAGGTGGCGAAGATCGTTCAAAGCGAGAAGCTTGAGAGCAAAAAGGTACCATGACGGCCTTGGATGCTCCTATTCAGAACCTTGAATGACAATTGAGACCAACAGCTATATGAATAGATACGTACCCAACTAGCTCTAATGGGTGGAAAGGCGCGGTTCAAAGTGGCCAGATTTTTCCATGCACAGTAGCAGTCAATTTCTTAGGAGGTAAGTTCTTTACCAACGAGGAGCAACGACGTAGAGCCTAACCCCTCGGTCGAAAAACAGAGAATCAGAAGTTTTATATATTAATTTCTAGCTCTGCTCGACATGATATTTTTAACATCTTAAGAAGATGCCTCTCCTCATTTCGCTCTCGCGTACTTCGTACATGATTTGTATGCCGACAAATAATGCCGACGATGCTGTTACTAGGAACAGTAATCCTGCCGATCATTAGCTCACTTCCAACGCAATCCTCGAATTGGAGTAACATACCGTTATAATCTCGGAAGATCCCCCTAATGATACTTTTTAATCCATCAACACCAACAGCGAAACCAACTAGATTTGCAATCATCATCATCATTAAATTTCCGACACTGCCTATCCCACAGAGAACTCGATAAGCAGTGAGATTATTCTCCCATTTCCTGCGCGGGAAAACCATCTTGAGAATCGCTTCTGGGAGCATAAAAAATACGATTAACCAACCCCAGATAAGGAGGTTCAGACTTATGTCATGCCATAAAGCTACGAACGTGAAGACGATAGCGTAGTTGAATATAGAGCGTAACGTGGTGGCAAAGGAGGTGGTGTTGGACCCGCCGAGGGGGACGTAGAGGTAGCGGACGATCCAGCGGTTGTAAGAGCGGTGCCAGCCGCGCCAGAACGCAATGGTGGACGGGTTGTTGGATAGGCAGCGAAGCATATTTTCCGGAGGGTCGATGCCATCTAGAAGAGACCACAGACGGAATGCTCTCCAGGGAAGTAGCAGTTTTAGCCACAGGACATGGAGGTTGAAGTAGGAGAGGAGGGAAAGTTGGGCCGGGGTGTAGTCGCTCCAGTCGGGGCTGGCTTTGGAGATGGCGACGCAGTAGTTGAAGTGGAGAAGGAGTTCCATAAATAGAAGGCAGAAGATGAAGCGCAGGGCATATTTGATGTTGCGGGACCTCGAGATGGTGGTGGGTGAGTACTTTATTTGGGAGATGAAGTCGTTGAAGGTCAGGATAGGGCCGGCAAGATAGAGAGGAGCGTATATGGTGTAGGAGATATAGTTGCGAAAGCTGTAGTCGCGGGGGTTGGCAGGGGTTTTTACTCGGTCGCGCTCGGCGAGGTTGGAGGGGTCGAGTTGTTTCTTCTTAGGGGCGTTAGTTTAAATAGGCGAGTGGTTAGGGAGCTTGTCTTGGGGCAAGGGATTTGACAAAGAGGGGAAAGGGGAATAGTTAGGAATATAGGGAAGTTTCAAAGCTAACCTCAATTGGACTTCCACCTCTTCGGTCAAGACTCCAGTAATAGTCCAGGTTAAAACTGATCAACCTTAAGACGGTGATGTTGAATAGAACTTCCCATCTGGACATGAGACCTCCGTGACTGTCTATCCACCACGCCCAATAATGGAAGGGGTCTCCCGCCTCTATTTCAGCTGCGATGGGAGAAAGGTATCTGACTATCTTTAATAACTTGTATCCCTGCGAGAGCTCGTTTGCAAAGAGCGTGCCAATGTTGAATACCCATGTTGCAATAGGGATATACTTCCGAGGTAGCCGAGTAGCAAAACAATAGTTTATCCAGATGATCAAAAGTATCTTGAGTGCTGAAAATCCATGGAATGCAGGCAGTAAAACAAATGCAAATGCAAAGTCGAATGAAGCTCGTTGCTCTAGCCTTGCATCCCCTTCCGCTGCAGACACATATAAGGAATTGCCCTTTGGCTTTTGGAAGTTCTTAGATGGTATGGGTCTCCAGGCATTATACACTCTTCGAAGGAGGGGGTGGAATGTAAGAAGAGCGGCAATGTATGGTAAGTTGCCACGAAAAACCGAGTATTGGGCATCGGAGATATCCTTAAACCCATTAGTACCAGAAGACTACGGGGAGATGCAGATATCAGCCTACAATTTTTCGCCCGGGCACCCAGCCATCAGATAGGAGATGCTCGTATTTGTGATAATTCTTGTCAGAGGCTGTAATGGAAGTTAGATACTGATGCGAAATAGAGGTGAGTTCTAATACTAACGCCTAGATACATCAAAAGCCACCCAAAACATATATGGTATTACAATCAAAAACACCAAGTAGTATAAGTAATACTCTGGAGTCTTCCATCTTGATGGCTGTGCGATTGGTCTCCCATTGTGGTCTGTTTTAACACCGATTCCGCCAAGGGAATCATCTCTTTTGGGCGTATCCACCCCAGGATCCTGAGCCAAAGGCTTGTAAGGAGTCGAAGAGGAGTTTGTGAATCTGGTGTCGATGGTATCGAGAGCGAAGATGCTCTTTATGTAGGAGAAGAGACCCATTCCAATAACATTGATTCGGACGGGGTTTTGGCCTAGGGGGAAGGACTAGATGCTCTGCAGAGAGTGTACAGGTTAGGAGAGCAGTAAGGAGCGTGTTGAAGACCTATAAGAGAAGTCCTGAGGTCTATTGCAGATAGAGGCAGAGGAGGGAGATTTATGTGTCGTATTCCAGATTGAGAGTCGGGGTTGGGAAGCCGTGATTTATGCAAGCGCGCATAATTATTTCGTGTTCGCGTGCCCCTATATCTAAAAATAGGTAGCCTCCAGAACAACGACATTCCAACAGTCTTTCTGATCGGCCGTCGCTCGCCTTTCAATAATACTGAACCTCTCAAGTTGATGAATAAAGCCTAGGTGGTTCAATTAATTTCTAGCTTGTTAATTTCATAAGACATGCTCTTTTTAGGCCTAAATTCGTAGAAATCCCCGCTCGAAAGAAGCATGCGTTTTAGCTTCTTTGGGAGGCTGGATTATAAATTTGATTTCACTCATTTTGGGGTTTTGGGGTTTCGAGGGTCTGGTTCTTGGGTTGTTGTGCTGTAGAAGACAGAGGTACATCAATAGAGAGAGGCAGGTTATTATGTAGAAGATGTGCAATGGTAGACGTGGCTAAATAAGAGTGAATCAGCGCTCAGTAGGTATTCACTTTATTTACATGGATTTATAACTACCCGGCTACCATTCAGAAAGGCTACTGGGCTAGTTCACAGCACTAGGAAGACCACCTATTACAGTCAACTTGCTTTACGAAGTTGGAGCTGCCTTAGAATCTGTTTCCCTCTCTAACTCTGCTATTTGATGTTGGGCTTACTAGTAAACCTTACCGTTTACTACATCAATTTCCACTTCACCTACTCAGTTTACCTTACTTTATATTCACTACTCCTAAGGCCTCTCATATTACCTTTCTTGCACGTGTAGATGCACTTAAAATCATTAGGTTTTGTGAATGTCCTTACAGAAATATTATCTCGTTGGTTCTATATGCGTTTGCTGGGATCAATAAATCAATCACCTGGCTGATTTCGTGTGGTGATCTATTCTAGATATAATCTGATTCGGTGGTCTGTTCGTGCGAGATATGTGATTTGTATAATTCGAGTTAATCAACAGAACAATGGCTATGGAGAAATATCTTGACTTCTCAAATTACATTATATGTACAGTATCTTGCAGTAGCCCATACGTCTAATATATACATAAATGGTGAGAAGTGAGCTTGATATAACATGTCAGTGAAACTTAGAAACCACGCTGGCTCTTCTATCACTAGTTAGCCGAGGGGGGGTGTTTTTAAATTGAAATCTCCAGAGACTATAGCTTTGGATTCTATCATTGTATAGCTTTTGGTTGAGTTGGAATTTGTGGATGCTCTACGTCTCGTCTCTAGTACTTTTTCCCAATTAAATATGAAGTCGAAGTGGTGACACTTAGTACTTCACGTCATCTCGGTTGGATTCATAAATTTAGCCTATGCACTCAAGGAGGCGAATGGAGAGAGCTCCTTGGAATGGCAACGCTATTCCAGACAATTAAACAAAGTTTCAAGCACGCCCATGAGCTTAATTGCAAAAATTACCCACGTAAACGAAGCCATGCGTCTACCACTAGCGTAATAGTGATACCTGGTTGAATAGATGCACTTACATCAAATATATCCCCACAAACCCAAACCCGAAGCCGGACAATGCCCATCTAACATCAACCTACCAGGTTGACCCTCTCCCATATGAAAAATTCGGATATGCGCCCTATGTGCCACATGGATTGTGGTCCGGGCTAGACATGATACGTTCTCCCTCACACTACCCCGAGATTGGATGCGACGATATACGTAGAGCCCCTTTAGAATCATGCTACAGGGAAGAGGGATTTGCATTTGAGTCAATACCTCAAGGGGTAGAAGTGATATTGAAGAGTGATGATAGTGTTAGGGAGGAGAAGAAGTCGACTGACTATGTCGCTATGGAGGCTTAGTTGTGGGAAAGATTTATTACTAGAAGGAGTGTAAGATTACAGTTGGCGATTAAATTTAGCCATTCTATGAGAATGAGGAGTTAAGAACTGTTGAGCGATGAAGTGTAGATGCGAATCAAAGAACTAGCGCAGGAGTTTTCAGAGTCCAGAAATACAGGTAGTCATTTTGGTTGAAATTGGGATGGCATTCTCCAATAGTCAAATCCTCCTCTCTATACTACTGACAGTATTGTGCCCCCATTTCCCCTTTCATCCATCTTATTCGGTGTTTAATCTTCTTTCACACAAACTCTATGCGTCTTTCCCAACTATCAAGACGTTGAACGGGCTCTGACCATTGATTACAGAGTCGGTTTGTCGAAATGCTGGCGGTAATGGCTTCTCTAGTGTTGATATGCGATAGCGGACTCAAGATAATGGAAACTCTAGTGTGTGCATATACCGTACTATACATTGCTAGGTTCAGCTTTGGCTCCGTATTTGCAGGCGTCTGTTTCTTTGGGGGTAGAGGGTCGATAGGCATTATCGCCGTCATTGTAGCCAATTATATGAGCCTGCGGTTTCTTTCAGTCGTATTTTTAGTTAGGAAAAGCCGCGTAGGAATCCGTCTGTAGTACTTGTGCTTGCTGGCGCCGGTATATTATTTCGTGGCAGACGAGGTAGAGTAGAAAACCAATCGGGGTAAGGAAGACAACGGTGAGAGCGGCAAGGGTGATAAAAAAGGCGACAAAGGAGAGGAGGACGAGAGTGGGAATGAGAATGAGGCTGAGAGGCGGAGAAATGGCGAAATAAAGAACGAAATATAATAGTCCGGTATGAACGAAAAGAGTGGCGATGAGCATTTTAAGTCAGAGTGATAATCGAGGTTTAATTGCTTGCTTGTTGGTTGGTGCCTCTGGCATATCTTTCTCGGTTTTGGGTAGAAATTGCCATAGAAATCGAAAGTATTCAAGATCTTACTCGCCTAAGTAGTTAGCGTCGTCCAATTTCTATTGCAACCTAACTCCCCCATCTCTCCACCTAAATTTCGCAATATAAATCATTAAAGAAGATAGCAGGATGAACCATGAATACAATAAGCATAGCTAAGGTAATGAGTGCGGCGCCGATGTTAAGTAGAGCGCTGAAAAGGAAAAGTACAGAATGGAGAATAGAGGCTAAAAGTCCTAGGATACTCATTTCTGGGTGATTTCCGACGTGAGTGACTAGTTGGTATGCGTCATGAGACTCGTTTTTGTTTCAGTGTTTTAGTTGTGAAGTAATGGGATGAAAGACAGCTCTCAGGTGTAGTTTTATTGGCTGAAAACTAGAGTTGCGTTACTGAAATTTACTGGCTAAGTTGTTGGCTGAAAAGCAAGGAGGTGTAGTATCTTTCTTTAAGAACATATGGAATAAATTAAACTCGTTTTCGAGGGATTTTGGTGTTTGGATGAGAGGTGTAGGTTGCTAGTTCAGAATTCGGTATGTGTGGTTAGATGCTTTCAGGGAAACGTAAGTTTCGGGATATAGGGCTATGACATGGCGAAAGAGAAAACTAGACTGGATCCTTCTGTCATATCCAAGTATAATACTGACGCTAATTAAACACCGCCCATCCTGCCTATGACAATGGTAGTTACCATTCTGCTGAAATTACCATGTATCGTTTTCCTACAGAGCAATATAACTAGAAGTCCTACTCCTATACATCTCCTACAAAGTCGTTAGCACTACATAGGAAGTTTAGATCAGAGGGACTTACCTTTATCTTGTCAACCAGACCGGTATTAAACGCCATCCAGGCTCCCAACATAATAACTGCGATTCCAGATGCAGCTAGCACAACCATCGCAAAGATTTTCAACCCACTCCTATGTGGTTTGCGCCCTGGTAACAGATCCTTCGGCTTGACAATTATCTCACCAGTACACCAAAAAGCAAAACTAGAGATATCCTTGAAATCCAAGCAAGTCTTCAAATCCTTCTCGCCCATCTCTCTGAAGCCAGGTGTTCCACGACAACTCTTCTCCGGGTATGTCGCCATGATTGCTGTCGTCCCATTTTCACAAGTACCAGTCGAGAAGACCTTAATCTTATCTGTTTTCATATTGACGCAAGTATCCGTCTTAGGATGATCGAAAAATGGTGCCTTGCCTGCCATGCAGGAGCTCTCCGACACACTTCCTTTCTCGCCAGTCTTGGGTTTTGGGTCTTCATTCTCAGGTGCATTGGGATCTGACTTCTTCACACCATCACACCAGAATGCCATGCTTCCCATCTTTTCTTTGTCGGGAAGATAAGTCGGGAGGCACTTTCCGATCTCCGCATCCTGGAGATCGACCAATCCATATCTCGGAGACAGCTCCCCATATCCACACTTTTTATCATCAAATCGTGCCCAACGTGCTCTTGTCCCATTCGCGCATTGCGCCACTTTCGTGATTTTTATCGCCAAACCAGGTGTCGTTAGGCATCTGTCTACAGGCACAACTGTGGGCTTGCGACCTTTAGCTCGGCGGCCATTGCAAGCAGGAAAGAGGTGCGATTCCACTTCACCTGGTACGGGTGTATCCATTTCCTTACTCAAGCCTGGTATTTGGAGCGGAGGACGTCCTTCCGGGGGAATGGCCACTTCGTATTTATCTGCTCCTTGGATCGTGCTGGGCCAGACATCACATCGAAATATAATGGACCAGTATTTTGGCGCAACGCTCCAGAGACAACTATGTGGAATCTTCTCGCTGTGGCCCGTCTTGAATGGGTATTGTATTTCCCCTTCGCAGCTTCGCTGATCGTAGAATAGCATCGTTGGTACCTCTCCATTTGGACAGATGGGATCCTCTGTGATCTGGAAGTTATGATTTAGGTAGTAGTCACCCGAAAGACACACATCTGGTGCTAGTGTGATTGTTTTGACCTCAAGCTCATGGCAGCCTGCTCGAAACATGGGCCTCATAGACGTCTGCGAGGCGGGGAAAAGGTTGATCGTTGCATTTCGAGTAGAGTCGCTATCAATGACATCTAGCGCTTCCCCCGATTCCTCGAATCCTGGCAAGCTCGATTCTAATGGCGAAATAGGATTGGGTCGAATGTGCACAGGGACATTGTCTGGCACTGTTGGAGGGGATCCTAGAGGAGTCTGCTCACCTCCAACAAGGCTGGAGAGAGTAAGGAGAACGAGTGATTTAAACATTATAGAAAACGAAAGACGATGGAAAGCTGAAGAGCGCGTGGGGAACTGGAGGTGTAGAAAAGTATTTAAAAGTTGCCCACCTCACAGCTTTATTCCGTTGAAGACATGGAGTTTGACACAAGAAGATGAAATAGAGAGGGGCGACTGCGCCGCACCAGCACCAGCAACTGGCAAGGTTGCTGATGCTAAAAACCCTTGAACAATTTCCGGTGGAGAGCGCTTGGCATCACACCACAATGAGCGAACAAAATGCTGTGAGGTGTTTCAAGTTTTAATATACTTTAAAGACTGCGCTTGCGGAATTTCGTCGTAGGGGTTTGCTAATAACGAGGCTATGATGTGGTGATGTTGAAGATGGAAATTCTAAATTAAGACTTGGCGCCTTCGGTTTATATTTGTTCCGTGCAAGTATGGACCCTTCGCCTAGGCCTGGCCTCTGATGTGTTTGTAGCTTGTCCAACGTAATACGAGGGTCTTGTTAAAGTATTACACGCATAGTATACACCTAGTGGTGGAATACCGTAAGAGAACGAACTCTAAGAAGACTAGCCCAAATCTTAAGCTCTGCTCATATTGTTAATAACCTTCATTTTCTAGCTACCAGTTTTTAGGGAAGAGAAAGGATAGTTCCCTTTCCTCTACTTTCCATCCTTATGCCTTTCAGACGCATAGCTCTGCTAACTGCCCTTGTTCGCCCGATTTGAGATCTTAGTTAAAATGTAATAAGCTTTATTGTTTGTACTTAAAAGTACTTGTAGTTTGCTTATAAAATGCTTTAATAGCATTGTCTACCATGTCTAATAATAGAGACACTCGCCTACTCTACTCTCAATAATTTCTTGCCTAACAACTCTAATAGCTCCAATATTCAACTGGATAAGGTGTTTTCGCTATGACCTTAGGTTGATCTAAGGTTTACCAGTACTCGTGACTTAGCTCATCTTCTGCCGCAGGTCTTAAAATGAGAAAGAAGGCGACTAGAGACAATTGAAGGAAGCAGTGCACTCTAATCAGAGAATAGGAACTAATATATGATGGACTTCGAGTTCAGGAGTATTTAGTTATTTGAAATTCTTTCGCTTATTACATCCAATGAGATCTTCAGAGCTCTACAGGGGACCTTCGTTCACTAGATGCCCTGTGCGTGTAGGACTGACTCATTGGCGCCGTAATAAATTCCACGCCTCTATTTTCAATCTTTAATTCTTTCCCTTTGGATCGATCTGCTGCTTCTAAAGCTGGCTTTATAGTTTTGTAGAGAAACGTATTATACTTCGATGACCCCCATTTGTAATATGTCGTCTTTAACATCTCGGATAGTAAGACCCGTGGGACATCTGTAAGTTTTCCACATCGTCCGATTGCCAAAAAAAAAAAAGCCTCAAAACTGATAAATTGAGAAAGCGAGCGTATGTCTACTGCCTTACACCATCTTGGATACTACCGTGGCGTCGCTATTACAGCAAGATATAAAGTTCCACAAAATGTGGGGAATTTATCCGAGATCATTGAAGAAGCGATCGCCAGTGTTGTCTTGAGACATGCAGCTCTCTGCTGTGGCATTGTTAACGAGGATAATAACGATACTAGTTTTGTACGATTGGACTCGGTTAACCTGTCCGAATGTATCGAGTATCGACAACTCGACGTTGAGACGGAAGAAGAGTACACCCAAAGTCTAATCGAAATTTTGGAACACCAGCATGGACAGCTTTGGCCAGATTTGGACAAACGGCCTGGATGGAAAGTCATTATCATCCAGAGCAAATCACAGATCTTCGATGAGCCATCGTTTGATGCTATATTTGCATATCATCATGCATTAGCTGATGGACTCAGTGGTCTGGTCTTCCACTATTCAATGTTCGCAGCATTGAACAACCTATCTGATACAACCTATCTCCAAAATCATATACTCCAAGTCCCGGATTCGATAACTCTGACCTCATCCATTGAGGAAGCTGTCGATCTTAAAATCTCCTGGTCTTACTTGTTCTGGGCATGGTGGGATGAAAACAAACCGAAGTGGCTTTTCCCTAAGAAGTTTACTCCGTGGGCAGGCAATATCTGCACAGTAGAGCGTATTGAAAAATACAAATCTCGAGTTAAACTGATAACTTTACCCGGAGATTTACTCAGCAATGTCTTAAAAGAATGCCGAAGCCAAAGAGCCACACTGACCGGACTTCTCCATGGACTCATTGTTGCTTCTCTGAGCTCGAACGTCCCATCAGCCAAGGCCTTCGCGACTTCAACTCCATACTCTCTCCGCGATTTTTCTGGACTCCATCTAACCAACGAGATGGGAGTACACGTATCTTCCATAGGAGAAAAGGTTACCCCGGAAACCGTGACAGCTATTCGAGCAAGTTCCGACCCGGCCCACTTGCTGCAAGAAATTTGGAAAATTGCTAGGGGGTTTCGTGCTACCTTCGCGGCGGTATTAGCGCATCTGCCATATGATAGCGAAACTGGGTTGTTCCCATATGTAGGTGACATGATTGCATTTTATCAATCTAAAATAGGAAAACCGCGTCCAATCACATACGAAATTTCTAATTTGGGAGCCATGAAGAATGAGCGTATCAAAGGAAACTGGGAAATTGATCAAGTGGTGTTCACCGAGTCAGGGCTGGCATCTGGGCCAACCATGTGTTGGAATGTGGCGAGCGTGGTGGGAGGGCCACTCACTATCAGTCTCACATGGCTTGAAGGGGATCTGGAGGAAGAATTGACGAGTAGGCTAGTTGCTGATGTGGATTACGCTCTCAAATGTATCGGGGAAGGTAGGGATATCTCGTTCTAGTTGCAACTACAACTCAAGAATATTGATAAACAGACGAGTTTTTAGTGTTCAGTGTGATCAGAAACTAGGCTTCTTGGGCGCCCTTGAAACCTCCTAGCTTAGCGATAAAGATAGAACTAAATGGACGGTCTTTATTTGATACCATTTTCACTGTATGAAAATCTGCAATGGTTCAAACACCAAATTAATAGCGTTCAAGCTCGCCAAAAGGGTTCTAGAGTAACTTTTGAATTTGACATGTTGACCTTGAAAATATGTGGCTGATGTGACTGCGTTGCGCTGCTACTGGGAGACTCTTGGCTTTCTAAGCTATTGGCAACCTCGAGCACCCCTCAATCAAAGCACTGCAATTATACCAGAGCAATGCATTCGATCTCAATTGGAACCCCTTTTGGTAATTGGTGTACCGCGACACAGCTTCTTGCTGGCTTCTGCAAGAAGAACTTCTCATAGACGCCATTCATTTCTGCGAAATGATCCATGTTCGTCAAGAAAATATTGACCTTGACGACCTTGGACAACGAAGAGCCACCAGCAGTCAGAACAGCGGAAAGGTTTTTGATGCAGAGCTCAGTCATCTGCGCGATTGTGGAGGAGTCGAGGGTGAGAATTGCTCCGGCTGAGCTGCATGGAATCTGCCCAGAGCAGTAGATAGTGGTGGAGGTTGCGATAGCTTGGGACTGAAACGGTTAGAAGCATTCACATAGCATCAGGAAAGATGACCTACATATGGTCCGGCTGCTGTAGAGATTGTCAGTTTTACTCATCGTGCTTGAGAGAGTACAGGGAGGGATAAATTAGAGCTTACGAGGAGCAGCGTCCTTGGTGTAGACAGGCTTGAAATCCGACATTTTGCTAGATTGATTTCGGTACAAATATTGAAGTTTGAAAATGGATTGGAAGCGGAGTTTTTTTTTGAAGATTGATTGAGTTATCTGCGACTTTGCGACTTCGGCCTTCCAAGTAGCAACAGAGGTGGGGTGGGTTGGAGGGGTAGATGATTATATAATATATTAATCATCAATTTGTTGATAGACCCTAGGCAGAATTGACGAGGGTCTTTCAACGACATCTCATAATCCAGCAAGTCGAGAACTCCACCACGGCGGCCCCTACGACTCTGAAACCATGCTAGGGATTCTTACCAGATGATATGAGGCCGGAATGCTCGGTCGGAACGCGCCGATATACTTTGTGTCGCCTCGGGCATATCCTAAGATGCTAAATACCGAGCCCGCCCTGCAAGCCCTACCTGGATAGCCATAATCCACATGAGAATGAAGTTACGGACAGGATCATCAGCATTGTGCCTCGTGGACATGTGGCACACTGGAAAGGCAAATATAGAACTGCAATTCTAACGGAGTTAGGTTTTATCATTCCTACGAATATGGATATGTCTCGAGGGCAACAAAATTACACCCTTTTAATAATACTCCAAGTCCAACGGCACCGTCCTTCCAGCAACTGAACTCGATTTAGGACCCTTCCGAGGGTCTCTAACTTATTGGATCCTGTTCAAATATCTCATACGACCATACCTCATCAACCACATAGCTCACTTCTTTCCTCCTCTGATGCGGGCCTTGGCCGCGTCTACTCACACCAATTAGCGGATTTTGAGCTTCAACCGCCTCTGATTGATGCATAACTCACCTTTCTTATGTTTCTTCCCGGACATCGGACGTTTTCCCTTCCCATGGAAGTTGTTACAATTCGAACCATGACAACCACAAAACTCTCTACGGCTGATATCTGGCAAGTCTGGCGAAGGTAATCTCGCCGGTCTTGGAGTTGGAGGTGGGACTAGTCTCTGTGGGGAATCTGGATCCAACGTGGGGATTTGAGAGCTGAAAAGTTGCTTCGGATTGCTTGATTTGTTCCTCGACGGTGGCCTAGACGGTTCTCGCCTCACCACTGAAGGGTCCCCTCCACGACGTTCGTCTACTACTTGGCCTAGAATACAAACTTTTGACCCTGCTGGGCTTTCGATCAAAAGCCCGGGTTCCCTTCTAGGCAAGACATTTTCAACTTGATTTTTCATGATGTCACGCGTCGCGGCTTTCCATTCGCTTGGACTGTCCATCGATGGTCGATATTGGTTCATGAACTCTGGGCCTTTGGAAGAAGATAAAATTACCCTAGATGGAGAGTTGGTGAAAGGCATCACTTGATTCACATGTTTCTGTGATTGGCTTGACGACTCAGACGAAGTGGGGATTTTGGGTGTGTACGGAATTGGAGCGGAAGGCCTCATGCTCCTTTTATGTTCATTATCGATAACCTCCTTACTCCAGTGAACCGACTTCCTATGATCATGAGCACGTCTCTTCAGAACTTTTGACGTCCCTGATCGAAGTATCGAGTCAGGTGACTGTGGTGGTGATAGAAGTTGAGTGGCGGACCAGCAAGGACTATAGGGCTGCTCTACAACAACCCCTGGATGCTCGATATCGTTCATTGTTACGACTAGGGTGGGGCGGCGGCGAGGGTGGACTTGGAAATCTCTTTTCCGTACAGGGAGCGACTCGGCAAATTGATAGAGGGTGTTCAGGACAGATGAAAGGACAAGGGTTGAGGGTCAGATTTGATGGAACTATTCTTCCCGACGAGGTGTTGATGAGAAAGGATGGCGAGAAAGTCAGATTGGCGCCTGGGCATGTCTATCCTAGCCCATCCAAGCGACAGAAGCAGATCGAGGGTACCCAATATGGCTGATGTGTGGAAGTCCTCATGTGACTCGGACGAGCCTAGATCAAATCGGACTAATGTTGTGGATGATCTTGGCAACGACACTAATAATTATGAGGGAGTGAAAAGAGTGTGGAAGAAGGTTGGAGGGAATGGGGGGTTGGAGCGGGTTTTATGGTGCGGCCTTTGGTCTCGTCCAATGAAAGCGAAGGAAATTCCAGCGGCGCTGCACTGCACACCCAATAACAGCTAAGCGACAATCATTACACCTTTGCAGTAAGGATGGCAATCTGCACCTCACTGGGAGGTAGGGAAACACCATAGACCGGCATGACAACTCCATTCTCTAGCTCTATTCAAACCCTTCCTTCCTCTGGACTAGTCCGTGAACACCCGACCGAGCTGATATCGGTTGAGTCAACTTGGAGGGCTTTAGGCAATCCTCTATGGCATACCAATAAACGACGTTTTCATGGTAGGTAATTGACTAAATGACTGGTCATCTTGTGTTTTGAAGTCGGCCTCTTCAGGGAACTCAAGACCTTTGGTGGTCGCTGTTGCTTCCTCGTTCCAGCTCTGAGGGCTCGCTTTACAGATTAACCTTGTTTCTCAAGGCTAATGGTGTCATATTATGCACTGTCTTCAAGTAGCATTACCTAGAGACACCATTCAAAAGGTTAGGCAAACTCCAGATACGCCAGTCGCTGACCACTTCTAATCACACTTTGCTAGTGGTACCAAGACATGGCAATAAGCTCTCCACTAGTTGGCAATGCTGAAAGCAGTCCTTGCATCTTTCCTATAATACTATCTCCCCCTCTTCACAATTAATATCTTGAATACTCGTCTAGTTCCAAAACGTATGTTCGCTCAAGTCTTTATTACCCTGAGAGGATGCTACATTTTCATGATTCATCTTGTAAATTGCGTGTGCAAAGGCTAGACAAGAAGATGGTGTTATTTCTAATATAGAGACGTAACGACCTCCCCGAACAATTACAAAGGACCAGCGTGACGAGTTTCCAATCTTGCTATATATGCTCTCGTTTCAACTTTCCCATCAATATCTCGTCCTAATGGCTCGATTAAGGCTAGCTCCGCAATGGTGTCGTTTAATATTCCCCGCGTCAACATAGACATCGTTAATAGCTGCTCTTCTCTTATACATCCCGGCGTCCATAGCAAATACCTCTTTTTAAGTGCGATACATTAGTATTCTACGGCTCGTTGCTACAAATGGCTTTGTTAGATGACCCTCTTGATTTAAGTATCTGCCTTAACCCGTTCCATTTAATCCTTGCAGTTTAGTAGTGTGAATGGACCGTGTACAGATTCTAGAGTCAAAACATCTGGTGAGGTGTAGGGGGGATGCGCATTCACGGATGACATATTATTCTCCATCTGAGATAATGAAAGGCTGTTCTATCATAGGTTTAGAGCTTAGAGTTAAACCACAGTATGAGATGTGTCTTATAACTTAGGCACATCTCCTGCTCTTCAGTGTAGGAGATGTGCCTAAGGCCAAAGAATGTGACGGCAAGGTACAAAGGAGGTCTAAATCTACACTCAGATACGTTTTGAGTATTAATTCTATTGGTTTGAAATTGAAGGCTTCTGTCCTTAACTGAGAATGACCTGGTTTCTGAGAGGTGTATAGGCCTTAGGTTTTAAGTATATAAAGGTAGCTTCGTCCACAGATCGTCTCGTGATTAGTCAGCGGCATACAGCTGCTGCTCTGCGCCTGTTCCAAGTGTCTTCCGCCGGTATAGAGCCATGCGACTGTGGGCCATGAGCTGCGGATCTTTCATCCAAGTAAAACAGTGTGTGATAGTCGTCACCACACGAGTTAAAAGGTGTTACGTTTGATCTTTTGAGGTTATAAGGCCTTCTGAAGAGCAGGAGATATAAGGCATATCTCTTACTCTAGATAGCAGGAGATGTGCCTGATTGGCTTTACATCTATCCTTCCAAAATTTACGCTAAGCAGCTTTCGTCAGTTCTCAGTAAATTTTCAGAGAATCGCACCGATGAAGTCGCCCAGTGCGACTCTAATGCGACACCAACCTAGCATGTCAGGCGCGTGATCCAATGCAGTCATTCTTGCCCCTACCGTCCTGTAGAAAGAGAGATATTCGACGCATAAGAAGGGGCAATCATAGCAAAGCTCGGATTGTGCTCGAGGACGATCGTAATGCTCATATGCGCTTCTCGTTGAGGATAAATCAGGTCTGCTCCTCCTGATTCCGACAGATTGTGGACGCTTATGGGGTGTTAGAGGACAGCATGATTTCGTGGTTTTTTTTAGCTTGTTTGGCTGCAGTTTGTTTAATCAGATCCAAGGTGAGCATGCAGATTAACTCAAAGTGTTCTCGCAAGTAATGTATAGCGTATGCTTTCTTTCTCTACATAGATAAACAGGAGATCTCGTCCTAATGCGTAAGCGTTGGACTATGGGGTCACTTAGTGTCTTCTGGGCTTTGGGTCGTCAAAAGCGGCCGCGATGCAGTTTAGGCTTCATTGCCCCTAGCACAGCGAAATTGAAGAGGACGAGGGGGTTTTTACTTTCAAGGTATGTAGGTCCTAAATTATGTTTTTATTACTGCGAAGGTCCCATACCTGGAGCTTGTCGTCGTAAGAATCTAAGCTATACTGTGATCAGATTACACTCATTGCAAACGTGTTCGTATTATCTTGAATTTGGCACTTAAATACTATTCGCACTCTCCATAGTAAATAAAAGTGATTCTCCTATTGATACTTCCGATCAAGTTCTCCTAATACTTGCTCCTAGTTATCCTCGCTCTCTCGATGTATATACAATTCTAAAAGCCTTAGCATAAACTCTGCTTCCTCGGCAATTTCCTGCAACCTTTTTTCCTCCAATATTTCCTCAAGCAGCAAGTTTTGAGTGTTCCTTTTTATCACAAGCGACTGAGTAACCCCGACTGACTGATTCCAAATCTGCCCAATCTGAAAAAACAGCTCCTTTGCTTCTAGTTGCAATACCGGCGCTTTTAGCTGGGTTTCGCTGATGTACTTTTCCAGCTCAACAAGACCTTGAGGTATCTCTGCTTTTGGCTCCAGCGTATGTTTATGATTCTGTTGAGATTGCAGTTTAACTTCTCCTTGTGCCTGGTATCCCCATATTTCTTCAGTTCCGGGATCCAGTTGTGGCTGAGATGTGCCCAATTGTCCTTGAAGGGTTGACTTCGCCCACGAAAATCCATGCTGTCGGCTGGGTAGCTCACTTAAGTAGGGGAACGGAACGTTGTTTTCCTCTTGTTGTACTCGTACTGTTATTCAGTTAGTAAATATTGCGCTTTAGGTTTTGGAGGTTAGCTAACTAAACGTCCTCCAGAGGCAAAACTCGATAAACCACTGAGTATCGTTTTCCGCCATATTCGTAATCACTCCCGCTGTCTGCGCCTCTCGTATATGTTGTATCGTTACGAGTACCTTTCTATTGAAGATAACCTCCGGGATATCCTTGCTGCAGGTGTAATTCCGCAATTCTGGGAGATGCCCACGCTCCGAGGGACGCAGATTAAGAGTGCTCGAATATACTGACATCTTGACGTTATCAGTGTTTTAGGTGAGATGTGATAAAAATCAGACGCTGTGAGACGAAGACTGAATGTTGGAATGGGTGATTTGTTTTACAATTGAGATGAAAATTGAAGGTGCGATTTGGTTAAAGATTGATACTTTCCTAATCTATGGCAAGCGGTCTCGAGCCGAGCCGAATCGGTTGTTGTGAAATGCCTATGCCAAGCTTCCTCAATTTGCAATCATCCTTATGGTTGAAATCGTAGTTTAGATGAGTATATAGCGGAGGATCACAGCCATGAACGAGATGGAATTGCGAAGCATCAATAACAGCTGATATCGTTCATTCCCGTTGCAGCTGGCTCTACGGCCGACAATTAATTGCCCAATGCGTACAATTCCTCATCAAAAGGAATTGAAAATTATAAACTATTGTAATATTGTCCAATATCTAGTCGAAACGTTGCTTTAGCCTTCCGGGTTCTAATTGATGCTTATGTTGGACTATGACGATACGTATGAGGCGAGTTATTTATCAATCAGAGGCCTGATTTATAGGAGGATTGAGATATTTGTGTGTATGCATTGAGCATTTTAATTCTCCGCCGCAGAGGCCGGCTATGCTGCTAGATAGTTCGAATTTCCCTTCTTTTGTCTCCGTGATCTACATTTGAGAAATTATTTAACTGCGTTTGCATACTCGGCTGATGTTATAGATAAGCTTACAAGACTCTGCTATTTTACTCACACAGATAACTTCCCCTTTTCGGCCTTGGAATTTAGCAGTAAGGGACCTTTCTATGGATAGTGGAGCACCGGGGACATTAGCTGTTGGAAAAAGCGTGAATTACTTGAGCAATTGAGATACCAAACTATCACTATCTATATTGATGCTATGGAGGTTGAAAAAACTTGTCTTGAGACATGGGTATGAAGTGAAAGATGTATTATCGAGGTGTTGGTGGTTTGAAAGGAGGTCTGGCATAATTCTGGTTCGCAAAACTTAATCAAGAACTGTAATTTGAAACCTTCAAGGAACGGCGTATGAATTAGGGGTCCTCAACAATTTGGCATGCGTCAAGTCTGGGAAGCCTGAGAAGTTGACGTCGAAAAGTTACCACGTGAATAACTCCACGTGATGCGCGAGGCTAAAATCGGCCCGGCGTAACTTTGCCGATCAATGCTTCAGACTCGAGAAGGCTGAGCTTTAGTCCTTCTCATTATCCATAGATTGGAAACTCTCATTTGCACAATGGTATTGTGCTTTTATTCTCACACATAACTGGACAGAATCATGCTCAATGGAGAAGCAGCTGGCGCAGGTAAAATAAGATATATTTCAATCTGACGACTTGCCCGAAGCTAATCATCTCTAGCCCCTTCATGGTCCAGCGTATCTACAGCGTTCCTCCGAGCCGAGTTAGCAAGACGAGATGAAAGCTTTACCAAGCCGGAGTGCGGATCAGGAGTCAAGGGGAGCTACAACACATCCGCACATGTATTTGCTTTAGTCTTGATCTTGTTGTTGAGCACATTAGGCAAGCCCCTTTGTCTCTCAAACCCTCCAATTTCTAACAACATACAGCTTGCGGATTCCCTTTAATATCGCAACGAACATCTAAGTCAACTGGTCCCAGCCGATTTGTCTTCATATCTCAGCATTTTGGAACAGGAGTCCTCATAGCGACAGCTTTCGTCCATCTTCTCCCCACCGCTTTCGTATCCCTTACGGACCCATGCCTACCTTCTTTCTTCAGCAAAGGGTATCACCCTCTCGCAGGCTTGGTCGCTATGTTCTCGGCATTGGTGGTAGTTTGGCTGGAGATGTTTTTGACGGTACGAGGAGCGGGACATTCACATTCACACGGGGGATCTTGGGAGGAAGAACAAATCCATAACACGAACGGGTCTGCAGGATCACTCCAGCAGAAAACCAATGGCAGGTTAGGAAAGCTAGGCTTAAATCGACGACCAAAGGATATCACACTTGAAGACCTGGATGCGTCGGAGGGTTTGGTTGCTGGTGTTTCACCTCTTCCAGTCTCAACTCCAGAAGCGAACGGGGATGCCAATTCACATTACCACGACTCAAACAATGTCAATGATAACGACTCTGACCTCGACCTTGATGAACTTGATGGTGCTACTGAATCCTTTTCCCCTCCACAAAATGACACAGAAACCGCTGGCCACGACTCCAACTTGAGCCCCGAAGAACAGCAAAAACGCCAAATCCTCCAATGTCTGATGCTTGAAGCAGGCATTCTTTTCCATAGCATATTCATCGGCATGGCTGTCTCCGTCGCCACCGGGCCTCCATTCGTTGTCTTTCTCGTCGCTATTGGTTTCCACCAATCTTTTGAGGGACTCGCCCTCGGCTCTCGTATAGCAGCAATCTCTTTCCCCAAACATTCTCCCAGGCCTTGGCTCATGGTTCTCGCATACGGAACCACAACGCCAATTGGCCAGGCGATTGGTCTCATTGTACATAACCTGTACGATCCACAAAGCGCAGCTGGCCTGTTGATGGTTGGGTTCATGAACGCGATTTCGAGTGGACTTTTACTGTTTGCAGGGCTGGTGCAGTTGCTTGCGGAAGATTTCCTGAGTGATAAAAGCTATGGGATCTTGAAGGGGAGGGCAAGGTGGGAAGCTTATTCTGCGGTTATTGGTGGGGCGACGCTGATGGCTTTGGTTGGGGCTTGGGCTTGAGCTCGAGCTTAGGGTTACGATGATAATATTAGTGTAAATTTATGGCGTTGGGATAGATGAGATTATAACGGCTTTTTGTATACACCCGCATTTAAAATACATAGTGTTCTAACCGATGTCGAGGAACTCTCCATCCTAGTCCTGTAGTCTTGAAAATAGACTTCTCTCTCTAGGCAAACAAACCTGTGATTCGTTTACTATATAAAGTTGAGGTGGCGTTTCTATGCAAGTTTAAGCAGGTATTTCCCCTCTCTCATACTACTCTCAGGGAGTTAAGTAATCTCGTTGCAATTTGTTGCACATTGTAAAGCTCGGAGGCCCAAGACAACTTTATCTATTTCAGCTGGTTGCATCACTAAATATTGATATATCATAAGAGCTCAATATTTGATTTAACGCTCAACAATCAGTTCAACTTTATGTTGTTCGAGGAGGGCCAAACGGCCCACTGTGCTACGAGCGTATACTTCAACATTACAAATTCAACAGTCGACCAATACGGGAAGACAATCTCGATTTCATCAGTTAGAATCCTAAGAACGAGCTCCAAAACACCTGCCAGCACAACATCACTGGCATCCTCAATAGTTAGCGCAGACACAACCACCAGCACCAGCACAAGCACAACAACTAGCACAAGTATAACAGCCAGCACAAGCACAACAGCTGGTGCAAGCACACCTACTAGTGCAGGTTCAACATCTAGCATAGACGTAGCAGCCAGCGCAGGCATGATTAATAGCACACTCATTGCCAGCAGTACAAGTTCTGCGCCTATCAAATCGTAGTTAGCATGACGATAGTAACTGGACCAAGTGCAAGCTTACGTGCAACCGACGCACCTGTATATAGAGGGCTTAGCACAGAGGCCAAAATTGGGGTGGGAGTCGGTGCTGCGGTTGGTGTTGCGTTGATTGCGGGCATAGGGGGGGGTTCCTGGTCTATCGACAGAAGGAGAAGAAAAAAGATAGCAAGCGTAAGCAGGAGATCGAGGATTCTCTACCAAATTGCACTGAACAGTATCCGCATGACAACGGGTGGCAGCCTCTGGTGGAGTTGCCCTATGATGCGGTTGCTCGAAAAGTTCCACCAACTGAGTTACCATCATGATCAGATGCTGGGCAGTTTTAATATTAGAGAATCATGAAGACAACAGGGGTAGCCTATGTTTATTAGGCTTAAGTGCGTATTGCCGATACTTGTTCAATTTTTCTACTTTCTCAATGCTGTATTGAGCTGTGCGATTCTGAGTAATAGTAGTATGTTGACAATTAGCCCCATGTTTTTTCCCCTGTTGGTTCATTAGTTTCTCACCGTATCTAGTTCTTGCCGACTCTGTCTCGTACCCGTTACATACGGTAAATGCCTGCAGCTAGAAGTTTTGTCATTCATAGTTTTGATATATTTTGACTCGCCAAACCAACATTTGAACTTTGGGGTGGTCTTTGCTTGTCGCCGTTTTCCTAGTTCTTCCATTCAAGGGGCTTGGTTAACGTTCCTTTTTGACGAAGCCTTGCTATACTCGCAATTATCTTAGGAGGGTTAAGTGACCTCACTCTCTAATTAGGGCTGAGAGTTTTCAATTGGGACACGTTGAAGGTGTTGGATGATTGAGAGGGGTTGTCGGCGATGTGGGGTGAGCCGCAATCTGTCAGAGCTAGACTAGGAATCGCTTGGATCATTCTCAGCACCTTAATTTACTTCGCTTCAAGGACCACTAGGACCCTGGCCCATGGGCAACAACAGTTGGGCTCCTTTATATTATCCTAAGAGGGCAATTGAGTTAGTATTCAGCTATACCAAATTATAACATGAGAGTCTAGTCAAGCGTACTCTATTCTTCGGCCGCGAGGGCCGCTCTCATGTGAACGAAGCGGCGGAAGCGGACATAAACGCATAAACCACCTGTGAAGCCATTTTACACATAGTGAAGTGAACCTCCGGATCTCCTTTTAGCTCCGTCTACATAAGGTATATAACTTGAAACATCCATGAGATTTATTGTATAAGAGGCTATACTGGCAATCACTTACCTTGTCGAGCCACCAATTTCTACGGTAGAGCGGCAGAAGCGGACATAAACACATAAACCGCCCATCCAGCCATTTACGCCTGGTGAACCTCCGAATCTCCATTTATCTCCGTCTACACGCGGCACATAACTTGAAATGACCATGAGATTTGCAGCACAAGAGGCCATTTTGGCAATCACCTACCTTTTCGAGCCGCCTATTTCTACGGTAGCGCGGCGGAAATGGTTGAAAACCATGTTAGAAGATACCCTTTTAAGCCAGGGCTGGCTTCGTAGGTAGGAAGTATAAAGGCTGGCTATGATCTCTCGTTCAATCTCTCTTCAGTATTGAAAATTCATACTATCATCCTCAAACTTTCATACCCTCACACAGAAGGCAATGTCTAAAACCATCCCAGAAAACGCCGTGTGGTTCATCACTGGCTGCTCAACAGGCATCGGTGCGAGCCTCAGCAAGCTCCTCGAGCAATCTACTAAGTACCGTATCGTCGCTACATCTCGCCGCGTCTCCGCCCTCTCCTACCTCCCGGAGGACTCCCCTAACGTCCTTAAACTCCAGCTTGATGTCACCTCCAAAACCTCCATCGTCGCCGCCGTCGCAGCTGCAGTTGAAAGATTCGGCCGCATTGATGTCTTAGTCAACAATGCAGGCTACGGAATCATGGGCGATTCGGAATTTATCCCCGACACCGAAGCTCGTGCTCTCATGGACACGAACTTCTGGGGCATGGTCGACACGACAAAGGAGGTTCTGAGGGTATTTCGTGAAGTGAACCCTCCTGGAAACGGAGGTGTCATCGTGCAGGTCAGCTCGATAGGTGGCTTCGTAGGCTTTGCTGGGGGTGCTTACTACCATGCAAGCAAGTTTGCCATGGAGGGATTCACAGAATCTATCTCGAAGGAGATGTTTCCGGAGTGGAACATCAAGTTCATGATCTTTGAGCCTGGTGTGGTGAAAACTGAGTTCTTCAGTAATTTGAACACTACGAAGAGGCATCCAGCATATGCGAGCCCAAATGGACCAACAAGTCAGATACTTGGGTACATAGAAACTCCCGGTATTTCGAATACCTGGAGCGATCCATTGAAGGTTGTTGAGACCGTGGTGAAGGTCGTGGAGTCTGGTGATATTCCGATCAGATTGCGGATGGGAAGCGATGCGTGGGGAGCTTCAAACGAAAAGGTGGAGAGCCTACGGAACGAGCTTGATAAATGGAAGGGGGTTAGCGAAAGTTCCTCGACTGGGGAGAAGCTGGATTGGGTTCAATTGGCGAACAAACAAAGTCAAAGAGACATTCGAAAAGGGAATTGCTACTAAGTATTTCCTACTCAGACTTCTAAGGAGCTAGACCACTTACCTTTGAATAAAAATAACTTCTCAATTCCTTGGGAAAGGTTTGCTCCCTCGATATCGATATCTATTGGTTACTCTGGTAGTAAAAAGTCATGCTCTTATTTTTGAGGTTGAAGAGAGTGCGGCTTAATGTTGAAATTGAGGAGAAATAGTCCCGATCTTTGTAAATAAACTTATGGTATATTATCTTCTCGGAAAGAAATATTAACTTAGCGAAATCACATAATCCTTCGGCGCCGTTATGCAGTCTTATTCCGGCAAGGCCAGCTTACCCCAAGAGTCCGTCCCATATTCGTCTCATATATTCAACACTTGACCACGGTCCTCGAAGTACAATTCCCTGCCCATTATACTCCATCCTGAATTCTCAAGCTTGGGTCGTCTTTCCTTTTATTTGGATGCAAAATTTGATTGGGTCTCGATGTTGTGCAAGGCGATTGGCAGGATTCAAGAGATTGTTTAGAAGAGGAAGCATGACTCCTTCACGAATGTCCTTCATCAGTTGCTCTTTAAGGTCTGCCTTAATAATTTCGATTGCTCCTTTTACAGGATCCAAATTTATGGTTTGTTCGCTTTTCTGGTCTTCAAAATCTGCCCTTGCTTCTTTCTTCAGGGATTCTGCGTTTTCAGTCTGATTGTTCTTATGGGTGCCACAACATATGCTTTCAGGGCTTAGACTTGGCCCTCTACTTTGAGTTGGGCTGCTGCTTGAGCATCGCCTGGCGTATCGACGGCCTCGATTTTGGACTTGCACTTCCACTTAGAGTTTTGGTTGGGCGACAATTAGGACTGTAGGCTGAACTCCGGCGTCAGTATCTGCTTCGGAGTTGGTTCCGATCTCGGGTTGGACTTCGGCGTCGGCTATGAGTGATACCTGATGTCTGGGGAGAGTTCCGGAGGTAGGCGTAGAAAGTAATCATATTCCTTGGTCTTGAATTTACAATGAGTTGTATCCCACGATGTAGGCACTCGAAAGCTAGGCCGCAATTCTCCCGAACTTGGTAGTTTTGGGTATCTTCGGGTTCTTTTGGCTCTACTAGAAACCATGTGGTATTGCCATCATTTTTAGAATCAGTGCCCGGATTCCAGATCCGGCATAGAATTCCAGGAAAACGATTTTCGAGTGCCAATGCTCCTTCGTCTTTCATGAATATCTCTGGAATTCTCGTGTCGACTTCTGGATTATGGTCTGTTCGAATTGACCACTTGTACGTCTGGGTTTTCCTGTCAAATTTCATGAGAGGATGCCTGGATGTGTATCTGTTCCGAGAGAGCTCACTATCAAGTAGTACAGACTGCGCCTGTGCTGAAACCAACCTGTCAATGCAGTGTGGCAGCCTGCTAGCTAAATTTGATGGAAGAACTAGAGGTAATTCTTGTTGCTGTCCTCCTAGATGCTCCCGAAGAGTGTTCCTAGGTTTCCTTTGCACTGGAGGTACAAATCCTGGTTGTTTGCTTGGTCTCTCATCCATCCAAGGAAATGGAGGTGGTGGAGATTCACTTCGCTGTGTCATTGAGCACACTTTTATTGCATTAGAAAGTTCTTTCACGACCTTATATTGGAGCTACCCACCAATATCCCTCCAGAAATAAAAATCTATGTACCATTGATTCTCGTTCTGGCCAAGTTCGGTGAATCCTTTACCGTCATTATAAGCTTGTGCAGCTCTATAACAATCTAAAGCTAGATCATCGAAGATATCCTCTTGAAATCCCATTGAGAGAACAAATATTCGCATGTCATTCATGTGCCCACGTTGCATAGGAGGCTTGTCAACTGTGCCCGAGTATGCTGATATTGAGACTCCTGCCATTGCTTCCCAAAGCCGAGAGTATTCTCGAACGAGTTAAATAGATATCTTTATTGATGAAGTTTGTGATCTCCGGTAGCTTTCATGGGTTTTTAAGATACGGAGTGAGGCCTCCTATCTTTCCGGCAACGGTTCATACAGGACTGCCTAATCTCACTTTTGAAAGGACAAAGGAACCGACCGAGAACAAGGAAATCCTTGCTCTCATTTAGGAAGTAAAACCCCTTCTATTAAAGGCGACCGTTAACAGTCGAGAAATAGCTTCAATACAGAATAAGGTAGATATCAGCCCAAAGCCAATTTTATCAGCTGAAAAAAAAGCAAGATTAGCTGATATGTGGCTCAGGGGCAGCTGAGCAAGGCTAGAATATGGGGGACATATTAGAGTCTCATTCAAGAACTTTTAGAGAGAGAAAAGAGGATATGGAAAACACGGTAGGAGTATATCCGTTATATTGACAGGAGAAAGAGAGTGGGATAATCTGTGCTGAGATAAAATAGGTATTGTTGAGATCGGGTTGGGAAGCTCGGCCCGAATGCTTGCTCTGATTAGGCTAACTCGGTCACTGGAATTGCCGAGATTAACTTTGACTTCAACGACATGTCACTAGCTTGAATGACCATCACTGAATTACATACATTTCAAAAAGAAACAAATATTTCAGCGGTCTGATTGACCATTATTCAGTGCGTAAGATTCGATATTAGACGGAGGAGGTATATATCAGCTCATGCCTGGGTGTTTACCCCTTGCGAAACCTTTTTCTTGTCAAGGAACCGCCTCACTCCTTAATATCTGATAACCTACAAGATCACACAGGGTCACACAGGGCAAAAGTACCATCCCGACCTCTGCTGGCATTAGTAAAAGGGAAATCAAGCTGGCAATACCTATTCGGGCAACTACAGGCAGGTATCACTGGTGGGAATTTGAGGCGTTCACAAGCAACCAGGTCCAGCCTAAATACTGCCATGTCGATTTCTTTTCTTTTCCTCCTCTGCCCACAACCCTAAAATCCTATCATTGGGTATGAGTCAAGCATAAGAGAAACAATTAACTGGGTCTAGAGCTAATGGGCGACAGATGAGCACGCTCACTGTCTTCAAAGAGAATGAGAGGTGACAGCAGAGCATACCCAATTTAATGTCTGCAGAGAGAACGATAGATGCAGTTTGAGACTGTAGAAAGGCAATTCTCCTGTTCTCTTTGGAAGAGTTAACCCTTTTGAACGCCAGTTCCTATTTTCTCGATACTCCCTCCTACCTTTGTGACATTGGGCAGCTTTGTTTGCCAAAGCCCAACTCACGTGATGCCACCCTCGCTTTAATGAGCTAGCCCGAACGGGTAGTCGCAGCAGCGGCAGGCATCGGTCCTCAACTCCTCTGTTTGTCTGTTTCAACCAAATGTGTTGGGCATCAAAGCCCTCAACCTTGATCAGCAATAATCTCTCTTCCTTCTACTCATCCAAGCCGGTCTCTACATTAACACCCAGTATTGAATATTTCCTTTCCAATATGGCCCCAGCTTCGGGCTCCACGCCCAAGGCTGGCCTTCTGGAGGCAATTTTCAACCATTTGACCTTACCACCGTGTCTTCCGGGCTATCAGGATCCCCGCGTTGATCTTATCGCGTCTAGTTTGACAGATAGATTGTTGGATGCTGTAAAGAAGTTTTCGCGTTTCCCTGACGATCAATTCAAGTATTTCCTTCAATTCGAGTCTCTGCGTCGCTCTCTGGAGACCTGCAAACATGTCAATGCAAACGGGAGGCTCAGCAGAACGTCGCTCTCGGCTGCTTTTAGGGATTTGCACAACCAGGACTTTATTCTCGTCCATGTTGTTGAGCAGAATGTTGCATTAATCATCCGCCGTCAACCTGGGTAAGCTACAATCTATGCAATTGTCCTTCTCTTTACCGTGCACTGGCTAATCTAGTTCCGTACACATATAGGGACGAATCGGTTCTATTTGAAGTATTTGAGGCATCACCGTTGTCCGAAGCTGTCCTTGCATCACAAAATGCGCTCCAGTGGGATTTCCCTGGAAGTGCGGTCGCCATTCCTCTCGCTGTATTCAATGATCCATCTTTCCAGAATCAGCTTGCAACCTTTCTTGAGAAAGCTGGCTCTGAGCCTATTGGACGATTTTCCGTACGGACGATTAAGAATGATACCTCCGTTTTCGAGAGCCGCAATACTCCAGACCCAGCACTCGTTTCGCAAATGCTCATGTCTCTGCTGGAGGCCAACGGTGTACGAAGTTTTCCAAAGGTTCTCAGAAAGCGTGTCCGAGACGATGTATTATACAGTCAGGGGGGTGGCGATTCAAAGCCATGGCGACGTTGCCCGTTCTGGCTTGTCCTTCGTGTCGCTGTGGAAAGACATCTCTCTCTCACGCTAGATGGCGAGATTGGACGGGTGTATTACAAATTTCTCATCTGCTGCGTTCTCGGACAGTTTCTCAACGAGTGTTTATCTCAGCTTAGCCTCGAGTTATCTGCCCTACTAAAGACTAAGATATGCCGTCGTCTAGTGAAACTCGAGCTCGACAGAAAGCAAGGCTCGCAGAGCGAAAAGCTACATCGTGAATACGGGTATCTCTTCACGATCCTAGGCCCGGAACTTTCTCGGTGCACGCAAAACGCTACAAAATTTATCCATAATTCTTGGGAACGATACAAGAATTCTATTATTCGGCCTGTTCACTTTCTTCCAAAGAGAGCTGACATTCGCCACCTTAATTTAGTAAGCCACCCTCTTTCATTTTCAGTGTTAGATACTTGAGATATTGCATTTTAGTTTTTGGGTTGCGATATCAGAGCTGAAGTTGGTCTAAGACACTTATGCTACCGTTGATCTCTCACTCTTTCTATAACTTGTACTCAACATTTAACATTACCTCTACTGATAGATTTTTCCTCTTTCTTTTTTTCTTTTTTTTTCCCATTCCGCAACATTAACACCCTAAAAGAAAAGCTAATAATATTCTTGAAGTCTCTTCCAAATAGTGAGCTATACTTGAAGAGCATATTCATCCAAAATCCCCAGCGAAATCCTGCCCCCCAAAACCTGCTACCAGAGCAGTTGCCTAAAAACTACCAAAATCAAACCGCCAAGCCAGGTAGCAAATTTGCAACATGCTATTTCCAATTGGCTAAGCAAGAGGAGAACAACGAGAACTGTAATTCCCTTGTCTCTTTAGGCGCGGCGAATAAAACAGAGCGGTGCTTGAATATTGCAGCGCGTATTGAGGGCTATATGAACCAAGTTAACGCCAACAATTCTTACGATGAAATTCCCGAGCAAAAAAGCAGTATGCTTTTATCGATCATGGAGATGTGGGTCGAGATGGATTTATGCGCCACGGGACTATTTGATCCCTTGACTAAATACAGCCCCGTCTTTCCATCTAATATTCTTGATGTGCTTCAGCTTCCGCGCCGCAAAGATCTGATTCGAGTGCAGAAAGTCAGAACATATCTCCAGGAGAGGCATTCAGCATGCGAAGGGTCGCGCATGACCATTTTTAGTGACCCAGAAAATGGATGTTTTTCCGAGGTTTTCTATGATCATCCTTTCTATGGCCCGGAGCTTCACGAGCTCAAAATTGAGATCGAAGAGGAAGCCGAGTATAAGCGCGAAGAAAAAGAAGAAGAATGGCAAAAGATGAGCTTAGAGTCAGTATTATCTGGATTGTTATTGACTTTCGAAGTTGACCTGTTCTATTTTATTTATTTACGGCGTTAACCTCCTTTTGAGTACTATACTTACTACGGCCATAGGTTCGAGGACTTGACCGCACAGGCCGCCGAAGCTTCATGTATCTTCGTAACTGATCAATTCCAGGTGAAGAGGCATGTTGATAAAGACTGTTTCAAATGCTACTTAGAGCGAAAACTCCGTCGTTTCAAGATCAAGCGTCACGAGCACCCCTTGTCCGCCTTGCCCGTGCAATTCAAGGCTGCTATCTTTGAAATTGCTTGCCCGGAGGCTTTTGCGCGATACCGAGAGACTACTTGGCGTATTCTTAGTACGCTGGGCCTCCCCGATCAAACACAGGCGGAGCGCCCGAATTTTATTCCCAGGGTGCTTCTCCCTCAATACACTGAACTTTCCTCATACCAGTCATCCATGTAAGCTTACCTCATAGTCATTTGTGCAGCATTTAAATACAATGAATATTTTGAGGTCATTTACTAACATTTCGATGCCTGTATTAGGCCAAAGGCGTTTTGTCTTGCATCGAATGAGAAATCATTCCTGTCTTCTCACTACAGAGACCTCCGATTCCCTGTGCTACTAGAAGCTGTGTGCCTTCCAAATCCGCTGAAGCTTAGATATTTTGACACGAAACTGAACATATTCCCATCACAATTACTCCACGGTCAAAAGATCACTTTCGCACATCACTGTCAATTGGTTATTCCTGCGACTTCGCCATTTCATTAGCTGTCTCTCTCTCCTGAGTTTACAGCCGACTCCAGAGGCCGCTCGTCATATGAAATCATAGCAAGCCAAACAAAGTGCCCTGCGGGCCTGAATGTTCACGAATTTTTATCTTTCCAGGTATGCTTCATTGTGCCCTGTATACTTGAACTGCGTTTCTTTGTTTTAAGTATAATTAACTAGTTAAAATTAACGTTGTCTAGGGTCTCTTTTCTGGAAAGTCTCGTCGATGGCTCCAGATTTTGATTGAATTGGCATCCTCAAACATTAACTTTAGTACCGAAGCAGTCACTAATCTAATGAGAATACTTGTTCTACAAGTAGGGCCTGGCGACAATAATAATCCTCTGGGGATCGTCCATGACGTCTTCCGAGACGAGCCATTTTGTTTAGCTCTCTTGGAGCAGCTGGACCAGCGTTTAGATGTAATATCTTCTAATTGGCGGGAAACACTTTGTATGGAGACGTTGATTACTATGGCGATTCGGATTTACGAGCTTAGCATCTCATGCTCTAGACGTGCTATCGTATTTTTAGAAAGGGTCCGGGCCGTTACATCTGAATGGATTTCAGCGCTCCAGAACGAAATATTCACGGCCATGGATGCCGAGACTTCTCAACGCAACTCACGCTATGCCTTCTGGGTTGCAATGCTTTGCAGAAGAACTTTTGTGGTGTATCTGGAAGACGAGGTCCTTCTCACGTCCGAAGCACTCTGCTGTTTCATTATATCTTCCATCACGTTGCAAAACAATCTAGTAAGCCTATTCAATATTACTCCTACTAGACCAAGTTCTAACTGTTTTGTGTAGAGCGGAGACCCAATCCTACTGGACCTGCAGCTGAGAAATGCACTTATCCGGGACCTCAAACTTGTCTACAATATGCGGCATATTCTACGAAAGGCGCTTCTTGAAGATCCCCATGCAATTGGCTTAGCGATTCGTACTATCTGGCCTGACGTTGGAGGTGTTCAACAAAGAGAGTTTACGGAATTCGAGTTCCTTCAAGGGCCTGATAAATGGTGGGTTCGAATTATTATCAGAGAAACGTCGCACACTATGCCGCAAACAGTTCACTTTAACATTTTAGAGGGCCATCTGCTTGTCATGGGAAAGCCCATTGGCATGCTCCCTCCTGCGTACAGAACTTCACCCACTTTTCAACAGCTCTTTGGTATTCAAAGTCCGCTTATCTACCCTTCTCCAATGCCTGGAATGAGTTATGTGGTCGCCGTGGACATGAATGGTCACCAAGTTCATTTAGGATTCCGAAATGGACGTCTAATAGCCAGAGCAATATTGTCAGGAACAAATATCTGCCTCGAGCACATACCAATAGAAACATTTGGAACTCCAGGATATTCCGACCTACCTGATGCCTTAGTTGAGGATTGCATTCATTGGATTGATCTGAAGACTGGAATTATCGACATTCGACGCCGATCACATATGTGGAAGGCCAAAACGTTTTATAGTAACTGGCAACTCAATTTCTACACCCGCCAAGCAACAGGACGTGGCCAATGTACTTTGGTTGACCCTTATTCTCCACTTTTTCAACGTACGTACTTTATATTCTTTGTTCCTACTTTTTGATTAATTTCTCCATTTTGAAATTTCTAAGAAAGCCCCGACATTCTTTTAAACTTCCAAACTTTCTTGGAGTTCACAAAAGTTGTTTTGCTAATCCGAACTAGGTGTTGCTTCGCTGTTTCAACATTTTGAGTGGCGCCAGCATCTAACCGTTTTCCAACCTCCTAGAGGGAAGCTAACAGTTGAATTGACTCGCCTTGGCCTAACATTCTTTGTGAACGGCAACAATCTTCTCGAGTCACCGCAGCTTCGGTCCCAGATAGATCCTAATCAAGATGCTGGGACTTGGTATGGCCTTCAATCTAAGCTGGTATTAAGAGAGGTCATACGTGTAAAGACTGGTAGTTCTACCGCTTCAATTCCACAACGCAAGAGAAGCATTCTGGTACCAATGGGCGAAATAAAAAATGTTTCACGCAACGGCCCTCATGTTACAACTTTTGTGGATAATAATGGAGACATTGGAAAGTTCGTTATTAACGACGTTCTGGGGAGACTGGAGTGTGCTCCGGAGCCTCGTTTGCTCTATCTTAAGGCGATGTATCATGCGTGCACCTCTTTCGTTCTTCCGGACGAGTTGACAGGAAGAACTGGAACTGAGGAGGCAATATGTATCCTTACATCGGGTTGCTGCCAGCCATGGACGCCTATCACTGTTGGCCAAGATCGAGGACTTCATTATCTCGCTTCTCTCACACCAAAGAGAGAATACTATCCCTCCCACCTAAAAGTCCTTCAAAATACACAGTGGAACCCAGATTTGACGACGAGCATCCAGCACGACGGGTTTAGATCCATTGTTGAAGCTTTGCGTAGAAAATCTGAACAGCTACCAGCGTTCTCCCAGAACACTATTGAGCTCCCTGAGCTTTCTCTTACTGGCGACTACCACCTCACCATGCGTAGCCATTACAGGCGCAGGATTTATGAACGAGATAATTCCGCCTCCAGTCCATCAGATACTATTCTAGATCAGATATATCGTTCAAGAGATGTATTGCAGAAGAATCATTCACGTCTCAACGTCGATGAAATAGTAAAATTGATTCGAGCATGGCCAGGAAGGCTCCAGACTACAAAGAACCTTGCTGTCGAACTCCAACAATGGACAACAATTGGAGGATATGTTGGTTCATTCTCTAAAGTCTTGTTAACCGACGTTCTGGAATCACAAATTGCTATTGATTGGGGTTCTATTGTTAAAATGTGTATTGCAGCAGATTCGAAGGATATGTATCAGTTGATGTTTACATTTGGAATGCTCTCCTTTCGTAAGGACGCGAATATGAATGTAAGTTACAAATTCTCCTGTTCAAGCATCAGATATTAGCTAGCCTTATATTTTGATTTCGCCTTCAGCTACCTGCACAGTCTTGTTTAAATAGCTCTAACTCACTATAGGTCTTACGAACCCTTGTCGCATTTGCAACGTTACCCGAGTTAAAAATCACTTGCCCACCTACTTGGCCAACTTATTCATGTTTTCGACAAAACGAAGTTCCTCAAGTCACCTATCTTGCCCAATTGATGAAGTCATGTTTGGTTCCTTACCCAGGTGACGATAGAGAAATTCTTGGAGATATGATAGGTTGGAAACAACGCAAAAAGTTTGAGTTGGCTGAGTCGGCACACCAAAAGCAACAAGAGAAGGATTCAATGATATTAGGCGAGCATCTTTTAAAGCAATGGCCTTGCGCGGAGCCATCCATCGAGGGCTTCTCCACCCCTGTTCTTGTCAAAATCGCTGAAGCTCTTGAAATAATTCGGCCAGAATGGATTCGTCTGTTTCAGAATCTGGAGCATTCCCAGTATCTTGCCCACGTTCAGTCAGTTCTAGACCGACATCGGTCGGACAGCAATACCAAACCTTTTACAGAAGAGCTGAAAGAGCAGGAATTTTATCCGTCTCGTCTTCGGGGAAATGAGGTCCCAAAGCTGTCTGATCTCATCCGCAACTCTAGCCATCATTTAGAGCTTAAACTCCGCCAACCTCGCGGCACGGATACCGTCTTTTCCTTTCCCAATCAACCTAATGCTATAGGCCGTCAACGAACTATTGATTCCACAGAGATCCTTGCATTAGAGAAAATTGCCAAAAACTTTGCTCTTTCCAAATCTGCAATACAAAAGCATTATGGTCAGGATCTTGCTGGCAGCCTCGAAGCCTTTAAGCATTGTCATGACACAACACAATATCACCAACCCCAAGCAATCAACAACGTGCGGCTTTCTGAAGAAATATACAAGGCACAAACTGTTGCTAAAGAGATCATCGGGTCCCTTAATCAATCCTTTGAGCATGGAGAGTCGTATCATTGGTTGAAGCTTGGTGGCCTATGGCCCGCGGTAACTTCCGTTACACTCCTCGAGATGCTGCGTTCCACGGAGAGCTCACATTTAGTTTTTGGTCGAAGCATGAAGGAGGGGATTTTGCATTATGCTTTATCAATCACTCATTTACAAAGACTTCTCCGAATTCATGATGCCGTTTTGAACAAGAATAAGCGTGGTTTGCTGGACGAACAACTCAATTTGGGGCATACCAATTGGAAGCCGCACGAACGCCCTGATTGGCTATTACTTGAGATTGACTCAAATATTCTTATTCGTGAGGGCCAGGTGGGTGTGGCTTTGGCGACTATAAGCCCCCTATCAAACTCTAATTCTGTGTTACAAATGAACATGGGCCAAGGTATGTTTAGCATCTTTTCATCCGAGAGGAAAGATAGACTGACTATTTAAAGGGAAAACATCTTGCATTATGCCAATGGCGGCGGCGGTATTAGCTGATGGCAAGAATCTCATGAGGATTGTAGTTCCCAAAGCTTTGTTGCACCAGACTGCACAATTGCTTCATGCGCGACTGGGGGGACTCCTTGGGAGAGAGCTTCGGCACGTACCCTTTTCACGGAGAACACCGACTAGTGAAGAAAACATTAAACAATTCTTTGGTATTCACCAAAGTATTCGAAAATCTTGTGGTATTATACTGTGTCTACCAGATCACATTTTATCTTTCAAGCTCTCCGGCCTCCAAAGACTCGCCGATTCCAAGATTCCTGAAGCTTCAATGATGATTAAGGTAAGTTTGAGAAATAGCGTGCTCTTTGAAAAGAAATCTAACTTCTCATAGGTACAAAACTGGTTGACTAAGAACTCTCGCGATATACTAGATGAATGTGACAATATTCTAGCCTTACGTACACAACTTATCTATCCATCTGGATCGCAGAAAACTGTTGATGGCCACCCCCAACGCTGGGAAATTGCTGAAAATCTACTTGCTCGTGTGGATGGACATTTAGTAAACTTGCAAAAGGCTTATCCGGGAAGCATCGAAGTCATTCGGCGACCAACAGGTAAGATTTATCTTCAGCTAACCCCTTTTCTTGAATGTAAAACTAACACCAAATCTAGGCGGGTTTCCTCTTGTCTTTTTTCTCCGCAAAAACGTTGAAGATGAGCTGATCGCTCGTCTTGTGGATGATATTTATCGTGGTCGGACCTCGATCTTCCCAGAATGTTCGAAGTCAGACAGGGTTGCTATGAAGAGCTTCATCTCTGAGGCTAAGGTTTCATCTAAAATCACTGAGACTATCAAGCAAATGTTTCCAGATCGCCCAGTTTTAAAACAAGCTGTATACCTTCTGCGAGGGCTCTTGGTTCATAGAATTCTTCTGATGACTTTGAAGAAGCGTTGGAATGTCCAATACGGTTTACATCCAGCGCGTGATCCTATTGCCGTTCCATACCATGCGAAAGGCACTCCCAGCGATCAGGCAGAGTGGGGTCATCCCGATGTTGCAATATTGTTCACCTGTTTATCCTTTTACTACGATGGACTGCAACTTGGACACCTCCGTCAGGCTCTAGGGCATATTTTGAAATCCGACGATCCATCGCAAATATATGACCGATTTTCGCAAAACTCCACTTTGCCAGACTCACTACGGGAGTGGAATTCCATCAATGTGGATGATGAAGGCCAGCTCAAAGATATTTGGTCCCATATTCGTTACAACATTCATATCATCGACTACTTTCTAAACAACTTTGTATTTCCTAGACATGCGAGACAATTCCAAGTGAAGCTTCAAGCTTCCGGCTGGGATATTCCACTAATGAAAAACGACATGTCCGCTAGTGACAAGCCGCAGCCTACGATCTTAACAACGGGTTTTAGCGGAACTAATGACTGGAAAGGAATGCTTCCTTTAACCGTCTGTCAACGTGATATTCCTAGTCTCGCTCACACTAATGCTGAGGTATTGACTTATTTGCTACAAAACAGAAACCGAAGATACGAGCGTGCTCAGAACATCTTTGGAAAGCACATCTCGGAAGAAGACCTACTGAGAAAGGTACACAAATGCGGGATTAAAGTTTTCATTGACGCTGGCGCTCAGATTCTTGAAATGGACAATTTGGCGCTGGTTAAGGCGTGGATGGAGATTGACACTAATGCTCCTGCCGCCGTTTACTTTGACGATTCTAACAAACCTTTGGTTTATTACAGAAATAGCCGTTCGAGGATTCCACTCTTAGCATCCACGTATGCCGACAATCTCGGTGACTGCCTTGTATACTTGGATGAGGCTCATACGAGAGGGATAGACTTGAAATTTCCACCAGATGCGCGTGGTGCTCTAACTCTTGGGTTAGGCCAAACTAAGGATCATACCGTCCAAGGTTAGTATCAACACCCTCCCCCACCGCTCTTTTTGATGTTGACTTGCTAGCCGCAATGCGTTTAAGACAATTAGGGACTACACAGTCCATCACCTTTTTTGCACCACCGGAAGTGACTCAGAGTATCGTAGATCTTCAAAAGAAACCACCCCATTTGATCGACTCTTACGATGTGATTTGTTGGCTTTTGCAACAGACATGCAACGGCATCGAGCAGCTTCAGCCCCTCTATTATTCTCAAGGAATAGACTTCTGCCGGCGCATGCAAGCTGCTATCGACCATTGCGATTTTATCGAAGATTCAGGTCAACGAGAACAGTATATGGGAAGCTTGAGACAAGTGGAGCAGCAAACATTAGAGCAACTTTACGGGCCATCCACTACTACTAAGGCTGCAACAGATCTGTCAAAGTTCTCACCAGCTATTCGTGATTTCATGAAGATGCTTAATACTCAGCGAAAAGGGTTCCAAGACACTGGTAATGCAGTTCATGGCTCGGCCCTACAAGAAGTTGAACAAGAGCGTGAAGTTGCATACGAAGTGGAAGCTATCAGAGAGGTCCAAAAGCCAAATCATTACCCCGCACATGGATACCCGGGACTCCACCGCGACATCATCGGTTTCATGAATACAGGTCGACTAGCAGCTGATTCTGCCGCCTATAAACCCGCTTTTGCAGCTCTAGCAGAGACGGCATTAGGGAGAAAGCATCGTATTTATCCTGATGCAACATCAAGTCAGCTCTATGTCACTACCGAATTCACGAAGACAATAGCTACCAACTCTACTAAAACCCGCGAGTGCGATCCATTCCAGGTAAAGCTTCTTCCAATCCCCAAAGATCCAAAGAATTGGTACTGATGCTTAGCAGCGGCCTGTCAATTGGATCCTATTCAGCCCCATCTCCGACATTGCAATCATCGTGATTCCAGAAGAGGCTGAGAAGTTGATTTTGACATTGAAGCAGCGTACTACGAGCCCTGTTTACTTATTGGCGTTTGCGGCTCCGGTCACTAGGAAGATGATACACTTCAATAACTTTCAATTCTATTCTATCCCGAGACTTCCTCAAGAATGGAAGGCACCATCTTGGCTGAAAGTTGAGTTAGGAATCTACGCTGGTCGTCTATACTTCGAATATGACGAATATAACAATATTCTTTCCTATTTGGGGGTCGAGGAGCAGACAGGCCGAATCAGAGAAGCAGATGATTCAGAAGAAGAGAGTGATGTGATGAAGGGTTCTGCGAATATCAACATTGAAGGGAAGAAACTCTCGCAGAAGCCATTGGCCTTTTTGCAAGACTGGTTAGCAATTAGGCGGAAGGGCCAAGATTTCGCACAGAGTCCGATGGGCTTCATCTGCGGAGCGAAAGTGCTAACCGAGAGCCATGCCTTCTTTATGAAACAAAAAGGCCCAAACAGAAAACAACTCAATATCAGAAAAGCAGGAGCTGTGGTAGAGGAAGAAGATGAGGAGGATGAGGGGGGTGCATGTGACTGGGAGGAGGATGGGACTGGGAGGAGGATGGAGAAGGAGCAGACTCCGAGGAGGATGATTTTGACGATAGAGAACTGGTGGATTTAGAGGTGGAGTCAGGATCAAGCCGTCCTGGGAGTGGAACGCAGAGCTCGTAGGCGCGATTGCAAATGTCAGTGTTTGTGTTTATTGGCCGCAAAAATGTTTCGGAGGGTTTTTTTTCAGCCTGTGCAGAGAAGACACAACAAGGGGAGAGGTAGATTTGCGCCGCTGTTTGTTCAAAGTTATGTCTCTAACTGCATTTGTCAATGTACAACCTCCACTTCAAGACGAAATCGCTTAGAGAAAGGACATGAGAATTTATACAACTCTGATTGATTATGCTCAGGTGTTGTTAATCCACCAATATTCGTCTTACAAGGTTCATACGCGAGTATCTTGCAACAAAAATTCGGAAGTTTGTGATGAATATTCTAAGTGAAGCTTTCTGAGTAATGTCAGGATTGGCCCAGCTCGGATCCGGCCCGGTTATTGCTAGTATCCTTAGCCGGAATATGAACCAAGTATGCCTGGCCTATTACTTCGACAAGAATTTATATTTCCCTTTGATGAGCATGCTTGTAATTCCTGAATAGATTGACTATTTTAATCCTCGGGAGTCTAGGATACATGGGAGGTTAACCAGTTAAGATACAGCCAACTCCTCGCAGCTGTCTCAGCATCTATAAGACATACAACAGTCCTTTCCACAACTAATTCAGGATAATAGCCATCCTTTCCATTCTCCATTATCTTCAAGTGATAGCTATATAGTCACAAGACTATCAACTCATCAAAAAGCCCAATCAGTTGCCACACCAAAATATCACCTCTCAAAACTCGCATTTCCAGTTCCGTTTCCATTGTTTCTATTTTACCCCCCATCCGGAACAAGTCACTACCACGACCCTTTACAAATCCTCTCCCAAAATGATAACACTCCAAAGCGTCCTCCAAAACAATATCGCACTCATAAAAAAAGGACCAGCATAGCCAATCCCGCACTCACAACCACCACCTCATTGTTACTCGCTAGTCCCACGCCGGAACTACTACCCAGGCCATTCAAGACTTGGCTTAATCCACTGCCAGTGGCAATCTCAGCCGTCGTTGAGGGTTTGCTGATCTCGAGGAACGTTGTCGTCGGTTCACTTGTTATGGTCGTCGGGGACGGAGAAGTAGAAGTAAGGGTCTGGAAGATGATGAATTCCGATTGTGAGGACGATGCAGCGGCAGGTTGAGATGAGTTGTTAATTGTATCTGTATCGTATTCTTGCGTAGAGGGAAGAGAGGAAGAAGAGGAAGGCCAAGTGGACATGGGGAGTGGGACGACGAGGATGGATGTTATGGACCAGGTTGTGCTTGTGCCTGTGTCCTCATCACTTCCAACCGAATTCGCACTCACACTTGGTATGATTCCGGAACCAGGAGAATTTAGTGTCGTCGTAATGGGTAAAATCTCTGAAGTGTTTGTAGGACCATTGAGGGTTGTGCCTCTGTTTCCAATCCCGGCACAAAACCCTCCAGTCGAACTGTAAACACCTGCATCAGAACTTGAACAGCCATTTATAGCTTCATCAAACGCATTTGGCACCCAAATGCCGGTCACATAACAAAGACAACTAGCTTGTTGTGAAGGCCCAAGAACTGTGAAACTCGTTGTTGCTGCAGTGCAGGTAGAGAGTATAGAAGAGAAAAGGATGCATCCTTGTTGGTCTGAGGGCTGGGTTGTAGTTGTTGCTGTGAGGGAAGCAGTGAGGGCCGGCGTTGTCAGAATAAGAGAATTAGTGAGTGTTGAGGAAGGGAGTAGAGGTGTTGAGAGAACTCCGGATGAAAGCGGTAGTGGTATTGTTGCTGTTGTAATCGCAGCCGGCGGAGCTGAAACTAAACTAATAGATGGCACAAGGATGACCGATGGCACTGAGTTAACTAACGGTACCGAGGTTGCCGTTACTGCCAGTGTTCCTGGGTTTGAAGTTGCAATCTTTTGTAAGGCAATTGAAGAAGTAGCTGTTTGGGTTGGTGTAGCAGAAGCTTGAGCTGTTAGAAGGGGCAGAATGGAAACTGCAGTTATATCAGGGCCAGTTGACATCAAAACGGAGAGACTCGTTGTGAGCATCACTTCCGCAACTGTCGAACTTGTACCGGGAACCGTCGTGAACCGAACTACATTTCCCACGCTCCCACAAAATCCAACCAGCTCCTGTATCACACTCTCGACCGTCCCCCTAATAGCCGTCGCTGCGAAGTCTGCACATCCAGCGACGGCCGTGTCGAAGACGTTGGGCTGCCAGTCTGTACCACTGTAGCAGAGACATCCAGCCTGTGCCGTTTCATCGAGGGAGGTGAAGTTGAGTGTTGCCGATTGGCAGATAGATAGAGCCTCTCCGAGGATGAGACAGGCCGAGTTCAGTTGCAAGATCTGAGCTGGGGGGATGGTGATAGTTGATGATGTGGAGGCTTGTCGGTGAAGGATTGTCCTAATTGTGGTTTTCGGGGTCTGGGTTAGAGCACCAAGGCAGAATGAGTAGAGAATCTGACAGAGAACTAAGACGAGAATGATGCGAGAATTCATTGCAAGCGAGTGCCCGAGCAAGAAAGTCCCAAGAATTGCAATGACCAAAGCTGAACTGGGGCAGGAATTATTGATTGTTTGGATTTTCTCGCATGATGTATGAAGGTAGACTAAATTAATTGAAAGTAGATGGTCTATGGCAAGTGTAAAGTGCATAGCTAGCAGCAAAGAGGAAGGAGCAGTAGATACTACATCATGCTTTCCTTCCCAATTCATCCCACCTCATCTCAGACGAGCAAAAGTACCATATGTTTATAACTTCTTCGTATCCACCGTCAAGGCAGAGTACAATGAATTAAGCTATGCAGGGCTATTAACCTGGTCATTCCGAGAGTTGAATGGCATAGCACCTCTTACGTACGGTCTTACAGATTGGTCGTCTGCTATCTCTCTAGGAGGCCGTCACTAGGCATATACAGCGCGTTCTGCTTTTGTGTACGTAGTGGTCGCAGATAAGGATCCCGTAGAAAGGCTAAGAATCCGGCCGTAGGAGGCCTTTTCTCTGAACATACCGTACACACGCCGACTTGTCTGTCACAATAACCGGAGTTGACGGCCCGAGGTGGACTGGCATTCAACTCAACGGAGGGTATTGATCGGATTCTCCCGGATCTCGAGGACGGTGAGGTCACCCACAAGAGCTGGCTTGTGGTTAGTATAAGACAGATGCGGGCGGGATCAGCACGCTGCGGTAACCTGAGTTATACTATAGGGACTGTCGTCAAGGACAAAGTGAGCCTCAGCCAAATATGCCCCTCGCACGAGGTAAGTTAAAACCCCCAGAGTTGGGTGACATTTGCTGCCTGACATCAAGTGTATAGGCCGTTCCCCCAAGGTCGTGTAACTCTTTGGAAGGGATGGTGGTACCTCAGAGAACCTTGGGTGACCTAAAGAAAAAAAGAAGAAGAAGAGAAGAAGTTGAGCGTGGGTAATGAGGATTTATAGTAGTGCATGAGTGGGACCGCGCTTGCTTAGTTTAGCTGCTATGTCACGAAGAGACTAGAACAAGACTAATTTAGATGGAATGAGCAAGAGTGTTGGGGAAAACAAATTACAAAGAAGTCAAAGTGATGTCAGGGCTCGAAGCGGGTATCGGAATTGACCTCGGCTATGGAGAGCTTCAACAGAAAACATATTCAAGGACCCCATGAGATTCACAGCTCATTAGCATAGTAAGTTAAGATGCAAAGTAATGAAGAGAAGGGAGTTAGGCTACTAGAAATGATGAGAGTAGAAGAGTAGGGATGAATGTATGGTGTTTCGGTTGGCATGAAAGAAGTCTAAACGATGAAACGAAACTTGGCATAAATGTATCTTAAATTTGTAAAGGAGAATAAAAAGGCAACGTTGGCCAGAGAGGCACTCATGTTAGTCAATCCACACTTCACACGCCGAGAAAGAACTCTGAACTTCTAGCTAAGGAGCATCTATTCATAATGACTATCTTTTATCTTCATTTCTATCAATATTGACTGCGCCTACCACGCCCCTCCTCCACAAACTCCCTGCGCGGTGTTGACTATACCTGCCCAGTCGAATCGAATTTATGTACTACACTATAAGTATTGTTCCCCCAACCCTGTAGCGTCAACCCGCTCATCATATTCAATTCAATCCCTCATTCAATTCGGACACAAAAAAAAAGAAAAACGCCGTAACCATGCATGGATGCATCGCCGGGAATGCAAAGATAATTCATACCACCCACCCCATCCCTTCGTCCATCCATTTATCCTGCTCACGTTTCGTTCGTCGGTACAGCATCCAATTCATCTCAACCGCCCTTCAGCCCTACCTGAATCAACCGATTTAACTATCAGTGCGATAAAACTTCTTATACAACAGATGTAAAAACAGGTTGACGTTGAGTCTCATCCCACCCTCGAACAAATCCATATACTGATGATTCGCAAACTGCGCGGCTAGCAACGAGTCCATAGGTACTTGCGCGCTGCACCCCGTTAAGACCATGCTACCCCTTGTGCCCTCGATGAAGAAAACGCCAACTTCGTCACACGAAATCGTAAGATTGACCTTATCCCACTCCCTATCGCTGAAGCCTTTCCAGCTAACTAGGACGCCTTTGTCTGAAAGCGTACGAGCAGAGTACTTGAAGGATCCAAACTTGGGTTTGCGACCTGAACGTTCAAGTTCCTTTTCGTGATTGTATTGCTTGGAGAAGGGCATCAAGAAACGTTTTTTACTGATGAATTCTTACGTTAGCATCGTTTTTTTCACTAACGTAAAGATAATAGAATAGAGAACAAAAGAAAACCTCGGAGAAAGAGAGAATGAATAGAAAATGGAAGGTATAATGAGATGAAAGAGAGAAAACACATACCCCTTCTTCTGCAACGTCATCATAGCCTGCTCGATATAATCATCATAACTCTTCCTCTGACTCTCCAACCAATCTGCCTTCTCGCCTAAATTGCCAAGCGTAAGCCTGACCCCTTCCAGCTCCCTCTGCCTCTGCACCCTCCGTCGGCTCTTCGTCCTAATATCCAGGGCAATCGCATTCAAAATATCTTGATAGAAATTCGTCCGGCTGATCCGTCCCATCTGCTCTAGGCGCATGATATTCTCCAATGCTGTGCGTTTGAGTTCTTTATATGACATAGAGCGAATATCGACCGCCATGTTGGCGTCGGAATATGCTCCACGAGTTCGGCTGGAGGGTGCGAATTCTTCACGCAGGAGATTATACCATTTCATATCGTCCTCTCTAGTCACAGGCCGCACGAGAATTTCCATCAGGTTAGGACCGGATTGAACTCGGATGATATAAAGCACGCATCTTTTAGTCTCCATGAACAGGGCTTTCACTTCCGCCTCTGGGTCTTCGATATCGTGTAGTTTGGGATTGAGCGTGAGCTGGATTTCCGTTGACGTTACGCCAAGCATCTCGGCCTCGTTGTTCTTTACGGACCCAAGTTCCTGTACGATTTCTCGGAGCATATCATCCCGGTTTGGACAGATATGTGGCAGATCGGCAGCAATAAGGTGATGAATCGCGAATATATCAGGCATTTTGATGTAGAGTGTTGGCTTGGTCTTGGCATATAGGTCGTTGAATTCATCGATGTCGAACGTACTCTCTGCATCTGCTACGTTAATAATATTACCATAGATTTGCCGGATTTGCTCAATTGCATCTCCAACCCATGCGTTTAGAGGCTGAAGGTAAACGTTCTCGCCACCAAAAAGACGACCAGATGCAACTTGGCTAAGTACTTTGGCTACCTCGCCAAGATTACGTTTTTGAAGTGGAGTAAGTTGTTTCTCCACCACACCCATACTTTCTGGCGATACAAGAGCTGGCGAAAGATAGAATTTCCAAAGCCAGTTACCAGCCAGTTGAAGGAGATTATGTTGTGGCTCACGAGGAAAGCGTTGGCAGAGAGAATCGAACAGTTCCCGGCAGATAAATCGCATACCATATGGCATCTTGTGAAGCACGGTCTCCATCGCAAGAAGGAATTGATCCGAGATTTCGCGAAGATCTCGCAGATGATCGATAAACATATCCCTTGTTTCTGGGTCTTTAATAGCGACTTCTCGAGGGATATCCAGGGGACGCTGGCTAGGATGACCTGTTCGCAGCTCTTCATTGTTGATTGCTGATCGGTAAATTTGCATGGGATCACTTTCAAGATCGAGGGCTGGGTCTTCGATGATATTCGTGTGTATCATGGGGCCGAGAAGTTCCCGAAGATATTTTCGATCGCGGGGAGAGCGGGTATAGTTGGCGAGGAGCTTGCTCCAGAAGAAATTACCTCGCAAGTACTCCTGAATTGATGAAACCCCATCTACCTCCTCCTTTACAGATCGAGCAATAAGCTTGAGAAGATAATACTCTTCTCGTCGCTTCTGGGCGTATCCGAAAAGCCCCATCATCAGAGTCTCGATTTTCTTGCATTCCTTCTCGGCTGTGCCTTTTTCTCTGATCCGCTTAAAAAGTCTGGCGAGATATTGCGATTGTGTTTGAAGGTTGAAGAATAACTGCTGATATGACTCGAGCTTCTTCCTTGAGTTTTTATTTAGGGCCTTAAGGTCAAAATGGTTGCCAGAAACCATTGTTGTGTTGACAAGCAGATTTCCAGAATGACCGCCAAAATTCTTTTGGTGCTTAACAACTTCGTCTAGTGTGATTTTGTTCTTGACAAGAAGCGCAATTTTGATATCGAGCTGATCAATATATTGCTCAGCCATCTCGTTTTGACGAACCTGCTGGACGACAGTCTTTCGCAAACGCTCAAATTCGATTTCTTCATTGAAATCAAAGTCGCTATCGTTCAGAAGATGGACGAAGTTCTTCACTGTGTTGACAGGTGGGTTTTTTCCGGTGGTCAAACTCTTGTAAGCTTCACCTTGGAGTCGGCCTCGGACAAAACTTTGGATCTTGACTACCTTCTCCATGTTCTCCTTGAAGAATCGCTGCTTCTCGGCGAACGTAGCTCTTACTAGCATAGCCTTTGCTGCAGACTGAATCATAATGATTGATTCCTCCTCAGCTTCCAGCTCCGAAAGAACCATTCCAATGTCGTCTCGCAGGAGAACACCTCGAGCCCAAGCTTGGAGCTCAATGATCTTGGAAGTGTGGGTATCTAGCCCATCTAAGAGAGCTTGGACCTTTTGACGCTGAAGAGCTCCTCTTATCAAAGCTTGAAGTTGACAAATTTTAGTTGTTTGGGTACCAAGGGCTTCGTAGTCAGCCGCAACCTTTTGCCGGACCAACATTCCTCGAATAAGGTTTTGCGCTTTTAGGATAGAAGGTTCTTCGTGTTGTAACGCCGTCAATGTCGCATCAACCTCATTTCGTACAGCTGCAGCTCGAATGAACCCTTGCAGAACTACAATTTGAGGGTTATGGGAGCTCAGCTCCTTCTTGATGGACCTAATCTCATCTCTCACAAGCTTTCCCCTTGCTACAGCCTGGAAAGCACGATATATGGGGGAAGCCGCTTGAAGTGCCTTTTCTTGCTGGGAAATTCGATTCCTGGTCAATAAAGCCCTCGAAAAAGCTTGAAGTGAACTAATTGAGGCTTCTGCCTGCCAAAGATCTTCGTGGTCGTCAGCAATACGATTTCTCACTAGCATGCCTCTAATCGCGGCTTGCAACTCCTTCACTGGCCCAGCTGAAGTCTTTGTCTCCTTCTTTTGCGCATCCAGCGCTTTCCGAGCGAGGAACCCTCGAATACCAGCTTGTAGCGTTTTTACTTCGTGATTTTCATGATGTAACTCAGATTTTAACACGCTGACCTGATCGCGGGCCTTTTTAGCTCTAATCAGGTTTTGTAACTTCAAAATGTCGCCCTCCTTACTTTTCCAGAACGATTCACTGTGTCGTTGTCGTTGGCGAACTAGGAATCCACGTGCGCCACTCTGTAGGTTGACTGCAAATTTCCGCATGTTGAGTCGGTATTCTGCTATTTGCCGTGAGAAGTCGCCTCGAACTATTGACTGTAATTCAATAATCATTGCCTCGGAGTCCCATAGCCGCTGCATTGTATCTCCAAGTCGTATCCGAACTAAGGCCCCACGGATTTGGGCCTGTAGGTCGACTATCGCAGCTTCATGCTCCCCAAGTTCTCGATCAACTCTCTCCTCTTCCGTCTCGACAGGTTCTGGTTCCACTCCGAAATCTGCACCCATGTTTCCAAAACTAGGCATGCTGACTCCGGCCTTATCCAACCCTTTCTGCATTTCCTCCAACTCATGATGCTCGAACTCCAGTTGACCAACCAAGTTCCCAATCCGGAAATCCACCATGCCTTTTCTAAATAATAGCCAACTCAAGGCATGTATACAATATATGACTTTGGGGATATTCTTTTTCTCGTACAAGTCGATAAGCTCGAATCGAAAAAGGTCTGGTAATTGGACTTCGGCTAGGAAACGGAAGAACGTCGCAATATTGTCCGAATGTCGAAACTGAAGCTTGGGATGCCGGAATATGCGTATCCGTCTCTCTGGGTATAATGCTTCGACTATCTCTGCTAATGTAACCCCATCTCTGAGAGCCTCTTCTAGTTGAACAATGGGCGGTATTGGCCTTTGCAGGATATCCTCAATCCATTCCTTTGCTTCGCCAATATGACATAGATATTCGTATGCTTGCAAGAACCGTCTTTCCTGGTCCATCCGTCCTTCCCAGCCATATCCATTTCTACTCAAATTCTTGCCAGGCATCGCAGTATCATGTCGCTGCAGCTTCCTCCGTCCATGAAGTCCCACTACCTCCTGGTCAGGGCCTGTGATTGCAAAGTCCTCTGGGGACCCATTTTCGGCAAATTTGGACAACGTTCGTAGTTGGCTAGTAGAGGATTTTTGGAGTTCTTGAAGATCGGGGGCGATTAGAGAAGTATGCTGATGTTGTAAAGAATGGCCGCGAACACGACTTATCGAGTCATTCCGACTAAGGCTCAGCGCCATAGAATTGGGTCTCATCGAGGATATCCGTGCCGTGGGAGTAGGTGATGGCTCCTGATCTACAAAACCAACCTTCAGCACATCCACACTCGCACCTCGCGCGTGATATCCGTTGGACCCGTGGCTTGGAGGTGTAGGGCTTGGCGGCGCCGGCAGAGGTCGCAGAGATTGGCGGACACTTTTGTATGCGCTATCAGGACTGGACTCGATACTGTTGTGAGCGCTTCGTTTGTCCATGGAAGAATATGTCATGACGGCCGCCTCACTCATCCCACGTTTGTGCTGGTACCCACTCGAGGCTGTTGATGAAAGCGTGCTTGTCCGACTGAGTTCGAATACTCCAGAGTAGTTTGAATATGCAGATGAAGCTGTAGAAGCATTGGAAGGCTGGCGCTTTGCTGACGACGAATAGTCTGCGAGCTGAGTTTGCCGGAGAGGATGGCGGTACGACATTACGGCGCTTGATTATGATCCCCCTAAATCTTGTCTTCGCTCGTTCGTACGATGGAGAGCAACTACGTCGTGCCCATATGGTCGGAGGCCGCCTAGAAAGCCAAGCGGGATGTCGAAGTTGGAGGACTTGGATTTGAGTGAGTGTTGAGGGATGAATCCAGGCCCTTGATCACCGACTTGCTGGGTGAAGAGTTGGCGCACAGCGCAGAAAATAAACAATGATGATATTCCCGGAATAGTATGACGATTGATAGCGATTGAGGAATGCTACAATCAGCCAGAAGGCGTTATCACTATGGAGTGCCGCAAAATTACGAGGTTGGAGCGGGGTGGGTGTTGCAAGGTTTTCGGAGCTTTGTGCATTCGGGTTTGTTTACTTTTCGTCGATGTTGAGGCAAGGGTGTGCCCGCTTCTTCGTTGCCCGGCCGGAAGCGCGTCTATTTTGGTGGAGAAGCTTGTGACCAACGCATAATTTGTTTCATGCAGTGAGTTGTATCTTAATTGTTGGACCAGGTCATAGAGAAGATAATGGATAGCGTACATTTAATAGGTGGTCGAAATGTTTGCATGAACTTGTGGTAATAATTAAATTGAACCCAGCGATAGTCATGTGATTACCGGAGGCTGAAAAACGTTTTTCCTTGTGGTGACCAGGTCGGGATCTCCGGACAAACCGTGCCAGCGTTTCTCGGTTCCAAGAGACAACTTCCAAGGCTGTCAAGTATGATAGCTCCAGCGGAGTGCTATCTACACAATTTTATACTCGATCTGGTTATTGTTAAAGAGTAGCAAAGCATCAATTCATCTGGGCAAGTTTGAAGGCTTTACAATGGTACATTATTTATTGACCCGATCTTTGTCTAGATCACTATTAATGTAATTTCGACATTCGAGATAGACGATGGCCTTAGTCCTCTCAGTCCTGTCTAATCAGTACCTATTGGCGAAGTTAGAAAAAAGAATCTGAAAATCCCTGTAATAACTGATCTATTCGACAAAGTTTCTAGAAGAGGTCAACGCCTTATCGCATACAAGCTCTCCAAAAGCCCAGTCGAGTATACCTATCCCTTTGAACTATTCTTTGCTTCCATTCGAAGTCGGTAATGCAATTCGTAAATGCTGCCAACTCCCCCGGCCCTCTTTCTGCTGATGGCTTTCCCTTTGACTTCTACTTTCGACAATATTTTCCCTATCCTTTCTGAGTGATTCCTCCCGCCTACATGCTTTTGATAACAGATACCATCTAAGCCTACAACCTGTCAAGCACAAACCTCTTGTTATGCTAAACTCAACAAAATTAGGCTACTTACTTCTGGTAGTGACATCAGGCCAATGGTAGACCTCTCAGTACAATGCCAGTCCAAGAGATACCATGGATCAGTGCCTGATTGCATACCCATCAGCTATATGTGGCAGGTTTCTTCTTTTTGTTCTCTTCTCTGCCCTCCCGTGCGTTATTGAACGCATATAGTAGCGGCTGAGAAGAATGTAGTTGAGATGGTCACGTGTTATCGTTAAGACCTTCTCCTTCCTAATCGTTTCTAGGGAGTTACCAACAGTTCACGTACACCTCTTCCACTTACCAAATTAAATCTTTCAAGCTCTTGTCCCTCTAAGGTCGCCATCGATCCTTTATCTCAACTCAAAGTTCTACTATTCTTCACAGTCTCCAGACAACCTAGTACCAATCGGGTACTCCGGTCACGTTCATGCTGGTGATGACTGGTGAATCGTTTTCCCGCGCCGGAGCTAGCAGCCCCGCCTTTTCCACTCTACACAAAAAGGAAAACCTCAGAAATTTTTGGTTTTTTTCCTCTCCTCTTGGGAGAAGGAAACTTCAACCCGTCGACATAAAGCTCAACTCTGCATACAAGCTCGTCGACTATCTCTTTGCTTATTCTATATACCTCTTCTACTTCTACTTTCACTTGTCAAAATGCCCGCTTCTACTAATGGCGAAGCCAAGCCTGTTGGCTTCTTCGGCTCCTCAAAAGACCTCCTCCCCCCTTCAATGGCCCTCGAGGCATTGAAGGAGTACCCAGAGAGCGATGGTCTGGATGTGCAAGCCTTGCTTGACTCAAAGGTCCACGGTGGCTTGACTTATAACGATTTCCTTATCCTGCCAGGCTACGTTGGCTTTCCCGCGTCTGAAGTCGTCTTGGAGGCCCCCGTCACCAAGCGCATCAGTCTCAAGACTCCTTTTGTCTCCTCTCCTATGGACACAGTCACGGAACACGAGATGGCTGTGCAAATAGCTCTGCAGGGTGGTTTGGGTGTTGTCCATCACAATTGCTCCCCTGACGACCAGGCCGAGATGGTTAGGAAAGTCAAGCGCTACGAAAATGGCTTTATTTTGGATCCAGTTGTCATTCGACCCACCGATACAGTTGCTGACGTCAAGCACCTGAAGGAGACGTGGGGGTTTGGCGGTTTCCCAGTTACTGGTAAGCCTGCCCCTCCCATTATTCTCTATATCCGCTTTCATGATGATTACAAACTCAATAACTTTCGTTCATCCGTATTGACCGCAAGGTCGTGGGGAAAACTCTATGCTCGTTCTGAAAAGCAGCATTCTATCACGCTCCTCTTCTCTTGTCCCTAGTCTCGCAATTCATTTTCTAACTAGAACAGAATCCGGAAAGCTAGGATCGAAGCTCGTTGGCATTGTAACAAACCGCGATATCCAATTTGAGGAGGACCTCAGCAAGCCCGTATCCTCCGTCATGGTCACTGATGTTGTCACTGGCGAAGTCGGCACCGACCTCCACGAAGCCAATGATATCCTTGCCAAGTCCAAGAAGGGAAAGCTCCCAATCATCGATGCAAAGGGAAACCTCGTTTCTATGATTTCCCGCTCCGATCTGACAAAGAACCTCCATTTCCCATTGGCATCCAAGCTCCCACACTCCAAGCAATTGATCTGTGCCGCTGCCATTGGCACCCGGCCCGAGGACAAGATCCGTTTGGCAAAATTGGTTGAGGCTGGATTAGATATCGTCATATTGGATAGCAGTCAAGGTAACAGCATGTACCAGATCGAGATGATCAAGTACATTAAGCAAAAATACCCCGGACTAGACGTCATTGGTGGTAACGTTGTTACGCGCGAGCAGGCTGCTTCTCTTATTGCGGCTGGTGTCGATGGCCTACGTATCGGTATGGGCAGCGGCAGTGCTTGTATCACACAAGAAGTCATGGCTGTCGGTCGTCCTCAAGCCGCCGCCGTATATAACGTCTCCTCCTTCGCAGCCAAGTTTGGTGTTCCATGTATGGCTGACGGTGGTATCCAAAACGTGGGTCATATCGTCAAAGGTCTCGCTCTAGGCGCAACTACCATCATGATGGGTGGTCTCCTGGCTGGTACAACTGAGTCCCCAGGCGATACCTTTGTCAGTCGTGAGGGTAAGGTCGTCAAGGCATATAGAGGCATGGGTTCCATCGACGCTATGCAAGACAAGAAGGCTGGTTCTGGAGGCAAGGATAGCCAAAAGAGTAATGCAGGCACAGCCCGCTATTTCTCAGAAGGTGACACCGTTCTCGTTGCTCAAGGTGTTGCTGGTGCGGTTGCCTCTCGTGGCTCCGTCACTAAGTTCGTGCCATATCTCGCGGCAGGATTAAAGCACTCGCTTCAAGACTGTGGGAAGAAGAGCGTACTTGACCTGCATGAAAGTGTGGCGAATGGCGTCACGAGATTCGAGCTGAGAACTGCGAGTGCACAGTTGGAGGGAGGTGTAAATATGGAGAGTTACGAAAAGAAGCTATACGCTTAGATGTCATGATGGTCCCGGTCCACCGGGGTCAAAAAGTAAATTGGAAAGAAGGTTTTACTCACGCGGGTACGGTTGTAGGGGAGTTAGTGGCGCCGAGTAAGGCGATACAAGATGGTTTTCTTCTATCATCTTTTGCATTGTACATAAGCACGATATTAGAAAGACTGAATGGAAATGTTTTTTATGAATTCTTGTCTTTGCCATCTTCCTAATATTTGATACCTTTCGATGCATAACCGTAGCCTATGTGTATTTTCCAGCAATGAGAGATAGTGGTTCCGGTACAGTGTTTTGGGGTCAACATTGGTTGGAATTTGTCCTCACTGGGCTTGCATTAGGAGTCGTACAGTCCATCTATCTCATTGCGTCGTACTCTGCGTATCTACCTATCATTCCTCGGCCCCTTCCTGCTTCTTTTCCCAAGCTTTCTCCTACCCTTCCAGTTCCTTTTTATTTCTCCACCCACACATCCCTCGGAACGCATTTCCCAGAAACCCTCTTCAACCCGCATCGCGAGAACCCAAGCTCCCGTACACTCTCCTCTCCTTTGATATCCCAATTACCAGGGAGGGAGGTTAGGATGTCTAGGATTCGGACTTGGAGGAGTTTAGTCTCGGGGGATGGAAGGTGTCCTGTAAGGTCGTTATGGGACTGTGGAAAGAGAGGAGGGAGTTGATTTGGGGTTGGATAGGTTTGAAGAGGGAGATGATAATCCCAAGATATTGTTTGTTCTTCCATGGGGATCGCAGTTCTTTGCCTTATGCATTTAGGTTTTGTTGAAGAATTGCCTTTCTTTATTCTATTTTGCATTGACTTTAAGAAATAAATTCAATAATATAAACTTTCAACTCTACATTTCAAACATCCCAAAATTTAAGTCGTGAAAGGGATATAGAGAAAGACTCAAAAGGGATGGCAATCTGCAGGCAGCATTAAGCCACGCTATTACTTTCGTGATTTGGGACCTAGTCCCGCTACGATTGCAACCTACGCCTCCGATTTTCCTAGAAGCTTAGATTGTAAATGCAGGCAGGGGGAGATAGACAGAAATCTGCATCTTCAAGTTGCTTTCACATCCTGTCGTCAAATACCCATTGGTAAGTAATAGTTCAACAACACCTCCTGAATTGTATCAATCCTTTGCCCCCACGAACATTGGTGAACCCCAAAATTGAACCCTCATCGAAGCTTGATACCTTTAAAGCAACAAGCAGCACTATTGTCCAATATCTTATTTTCGTCTTCCCTACCCACCATCTTCCTGGAACATCATTGGCGTATGATGGTGGAATTGAATTGTGGATGTGTATAATGAGGGGTATGGAGCTGAGGTGTTCTGTCAGGTGTATCTTTGGAGCAGATAGGCTGCATCTTGTCCCCAGAAGACCTCGAAAGTCTTAAGGTGTGATGATTTTCAATACTTGGTATCGCTCACTGAAAACAGATCTGGCCCAATTGATTGCGCCGCACATTTGGGTGGGTGGTTACACAACATTTATAGCGTTGCATTGTTCTGCGGAATGCTCCATTCAGCTGCAGACTTTCGGACTGGAAACTGGCGATGATAACAACTTGCGCTTTCGATTGGCCTTCTTTGAGGGAAATCTTGACCTCCGACCACACCTCTTGTCTATTTTTTCTCTATTTAAGTTCAGTCCTTAGCTAAGATGAGCACTTCTTCTTTCCTGCGGAATATCAGATACAGAATGGTTCTCACCAAAGATGACGCAATTGACACAATTGACGAACAAGCAAATCACACGGAGCCAGATGATCACAGTGCGAGAGTTAAGACAAACTTGAAAGATTTGTTGAATCGAGACACGCAAGCTGCACCTTAAGATCTTGCTCACTACTCTTCATATGCTGACTGTTACAGATACTATGGGTCTCTCTTTTTCAACCTCGCAGCTTTCCTCCTCCCCGCACTTTACGGCACTTTGAGCAAACTCTGGGTCGCGAATATTGACTCCAGCCAGGTTGTCACCAGTGATGTCTACACATACATCGGAGTTGTGGTCGAAGTCCTCAATGATGGCCTGCCCCGCACGGCTTGGAGTGTCATTGGTGACAAGTCATCTCGAAGTACGAGCTCAAGAATTAGTCTTACGTACACTTTGATCACCGCGCAGATAATTCTTGGGACGATAATGATGATAGCATTCCTTGCAAGTGCAAAGCATTTGGCTGCTGCATTTGTGCCCGAGGCTGTCAGGGCTACTTCTTTGAAGTATGTACAGATATCCTCTGTCGAAGCTTTGTCCTCTGCTATGGAAGTTGCTGTTGCTTCTGCTACTCGAGCTTTGGATCATCCAGATGTGCCATTACTGATTAGCTCGATAAAATTCGTGATCAATATCGTTCTTGATCTTCTTATCATATCAAAATTTCACGTAGGAAAACTCGTTCCGACTATCAATGACCAGGCTCTTATCAGGATGGCTTGCGATCTTACATCTGCTTTTTCTGGCTTAGTATATTTTCTCTACATTGCGAAGAAGCTGGAGAAAAGGCTAGAGGACCAAGAAGAGAAGCCGAGAGTGAGTGCCTTGGCCCTGAAAACACTAGCTAGACCTGGCATATGGACCTTCCTCGAATCAGCTTTGAGGAATGCAATATACCTTTGGCTGATCCATTACATCGTCACTATGGGGGTGGACTACGCTACAGCTTGGGGAGTTTTCAACACTATTCGCTGGGGTATCTTCATGGTTCCTGTTCAAGCTTTGGAAGCGTCAACTTTGACCTTTGTGGGACATCAATGGGGGAAATGGAGAGCGGAGGTCGGTCCGACTTTGAGGAAACCCAAAGCTATCAAGGAAGATCTAATTAGTATGGCAATCATGTATTTGGCACTTGTCTCACAATCTAACCTTAAACAGAGATTACAAGAACTGCTTGGGTTTCCTGTGCAATAGCCCTCGCGATCGAGATTCCAGTCTGCATCTTCCTATCGATATGGGGTATTGAACCCTTCGCATTTTACCTGTCTGGTTCGAGGGCAGCAGCCAAAATAACTCAGCACATGTGGAAGGTCAGCATCCCACACTCCCACACTTTTTCTTTTCTGACTAAGTCTCTCAATAGACAATCGATTGGTGCTACATATTCTATGCGCTCGATTACCAAATTGCAGCTATCCTTTTGGCAACCACCACAAATTGGTATCTGGTTCAATCCCTAGGCTCAAACCTGCTATGGATGCTACCGTGGTTGATCGTGGTTAGCCAGATAAATATGACACCTGATAATGCGTGGACGTACGATTCCATTATCTTTGGGGGAGCATTGGTGTTTGACTTTTTTAATGTCACTTTGGTATTATGGATATGGGCACGGTTGTTGTTGAGGGGGAAACTTGCTGTTTTACCAATCAGGAGGGGTTGATATGCCGCGTCCATGTTCAGTTAAAATCGATCTTTATGAGGACAGGATAGTGTAAAGCATGTAATCCATGCTTATTGGAGGATGGATTTTAGAAGATTGTTGAAGAAGCAGGCCGAATGCTCCTATTTATTAAATTTCCAACACGTTTTCTTCACCTGGTAGTTTCCACGTTATTATACTAGATGTCTTTTGACGTTCCATATTTAGATCTAGTCAGGTACTACAATCTTTGAACCGAGAGCATTTCACTCGCCTATTCCCCATGTATTCCGGGACGGGTCCGATTGGAAGTGACGGGGAAGAGGTGGGATCGGCGGCTATCGACCTCATCTTCAAACCATTATTTCATTCTTCTAGCCTGCTCTTCTCAGTCTATTTAACCCCCAACTGTAACGCTCACTCGGAAGGCTTTCTCTTGTGACAGTGGAGGATGAGGCAAATTACGTTGAACAAGGCACTTTATACAATGAGCCGCCCTCTATGTGCCTGCAGCGCTGGAGTTTCTGCTTGGTGGGGTTCGAAAAGCTTGGAAGGGAAGAATCCGGTATGAGGTAGGAGAGTCGAAAGGCTGCAGTTCAAGCCGCGGAGATAATGAGAGCGATTGAAAGAGGCATAGCTAATACATTGTCAAAATGACAGCCATAAAAAATGGCTGTGAGCCTTTAGCAACTAGAAAAGCAGAAATACCTGACCGATGTCATACTGTGCTTGTGATGCTGCTTGTATTCTTATGTACCATCTAAGAAGTTTACTATAACAACCCTTGAACATCAAGAAATGCAAAGGATAGCCGAGTTGGCGGTTGATGGGACGAGTATTGTTGGATTGATGCATCTAATGATTACATACAATCTAGACTGCGAAACTAAGTCAAATATCTACCATACAATCCAAGTATCCCACATCCCACATCAAGCCATTCGACTCGAGCATGGAAAAACATACCCCTCTTCTCGCTTAATCCTTCTCGCCAACAGACCCGCTTCCAGACTCTAGCTTACTTTTCTCAAGCTTATCAATATCAGCCTTCAGGAGATCTTTTGCCACTTTAGATATACTATGGTTCTTGATGTCTGACTTCAGTATCTCCTTTGCGATCTTCGAGGGTCTCAAGTTGCTAGCCCCAGGGTATGCTGTTCCAATTGCTTGAAGCACCTCGTCGACTTGCTTGTCCTCTGGATGCTGGTATTCGAAGTGATCATGCATCTTTAGGCCTTGGAGTGGCAGGGCGGGCTCTTCCTCCTTGTGAAGAGTTTCGTCGAAGATCGAGAGATTGATGTTGTGTGGCTCTATTCCTTGGAATTTTGGGTCAACAAGGGGGGAAGGCGTAGGTGATGTGATGGCCTTTTGAGCGCGGGCCGTTTGTGCCTCGAATGCATTTCTAGCGATAAAAAAGAATTTAGGAATTGCAGCAGATAGATACGGCATTTTGATGGAGACTTGTTGTTGAACTTGAGAAGATGTTTTGTTGTTTCTTAGGTTTGTTGAATGTTGGTTGTTGAAGTTTGGGATGTGTAAAGAACTGGTTGATTTTCTTGCTTGCAAACTGGGGGATCAAGTTTGGCTCCGTAGGAAAGCCTCTAGTATAAATATGAAGTTGTAAAGCCCGTGAGCTCAAATAAAACTGCTAATCACGCTTATTCTATTCACTTTTTATGACAACCTAATGAACATTTCAGGTAAGCGAAACAGATTCACCTCAGCATTGAGAGCTAAAATTCAATCTTGGACTGCTTCTGCTACCGTCGATAGAAAGAGAGTGCAGCATATTAGTCGATAATTATGAGCAACCAAGCTTGGAATATCTCTTAGAGCCGCACCATAAACCTTCTCTCCTTTTCTCATCAGTCATAATAAATTTAAAGCACATCGTAGTGGGGAGGCTTGCTTGTGTCTGACTTAAGCTTCGTGAAGATTCTCGCAACTTTATTTGCAGCATTGCAAAGAATTTATTTTATTTTAAACGTATATAATAAGTTAGGAGCAAATAATTTGATTAAATGCTTTACCTAAATAGCACAATGCCCGTTGTTTGGCTGAGGGTCATCAGTCAAAATAGTAGTACAATTGCCATGTGAGGCCAATGACAATTTCCAAAATGCTTTTTCAATGTGGTTAAAAAGGCGTAAACCTCTGGCAACTTATCCTGGAAACTCCCAAATTCCCACAGCTATTTCTTGACTTCCGACATGTGGAATCTAAACCCTTCGTGTTGCGCTCGAGCTTGGAAATTCGTATTATAATTTGCAACACTAGATCACTGGTACTCTTCTACTACTTCCTCGCCGGGGAAACAGCAGCGCCAAGCCTTCTAAAGACTTCTTGTTAGCAAGGGGGGTTTGACCACTAGAACTGTTGGATCTATAGATATACTACTCCCTTCAGTAAATTTCGAATGTGGAGTCTTTGGAACTATTTCCCGGCGAGGAAGGACCTGTTGGTTGCTGCAAATCATATCATATTGGGACCATAGCCTTCGTTGCACAATTGACTCACTCGGAAGCGGGGCGTTGATGCCGAGTCTACTTTGGAAGTAAACCCATTGGTTTCGGCCTTGGAAGTCCAAGAAACATAACATGCACAACATTCCCGGCAGATATCCAATTCGATGCCTTTATCACCACCTGCCTGTCGAGCGATAAGAGGCAGTGTTGGACGAGAGAAGAGTGCCTAAAAAGCTTCCAACCGGAAGTGTTTTATATTCCGGACCAATCAGGAAATATTACAACAACATAACCTATACATATCTGTTATGCGCCCGACGCTGCATCGGACCATGACAGCATAAGATTGAATATTTGGCACCAATGATGTAGAATAAGGAAGTGCCCGGCCTCATCTCATTGAAGCAATAGCAGCAGCGAACAGTAGAGCGATGTGAGTTACACAGCACTAGCTGAATAGCAGCAAAAGCTCCAAACATGAAAACGAGGCTACCAACAAATTCATTTCATTGCCCACCTTTGATTTTCCACATATTAACATCATCGTTGTGATTTTTTTATCTTTGATTGTCCGTAGCTCTCATCCTTCGAGCATTTTAACCTCTTTCTATATCTCCTTATCCTCTCACGATATCAGTCAATTCCAAGTTCGACGTTAACATTCAAGATGGTCTTGAAGCCATTCCACACGGAGGCCCTCGGCGGGCTGTGTTCCAAAGATCAATTAGACTTACTGGACTCTATCGACTGTCTCCGTTCGCAAGGCATCAGCCACTATGTCTCATTACCACAGATCATCGTATGCGGGGACCAGTCATCTGGAAAGAGCTCAGTGCTGGAAGCAATATCTGGGGTACCATTTCCTACCAAAAGCAATCTGTGCACCCGATTCCCAACAGAATTGGTCCTCCGCAAGACGGCGCACATCGGCGTAAGCGTGTCGATTGTCCCTCATGAGTCGCGCAGCGAATCTGAGAAGCTCTCCCTCGGTAGCTTTCATGAGAAGCTAGATGACTTTGACGGACTTCCGGCCTTGATCGAGAACGCAAAGGTAGCCCTAGCAATCTCCTTACACGGCAGGGCTTTCTCAAAAGACCTACTCCGTATTGAGGTCTCGGGTCCCGATCGCCCTCACTTGACTATTGTGGACTTGCCTGGCCTCATCCACTCCGAAACAAAGCAGCAATCAGCTTCCGATGTCGACCTGGTGCAAGATGTTGTTCAAGCTTATATGAAAGAGCCGAGAAGTATTATCCTCGCCGTAGTCTCGGCTAAGAACGACTATGCGAATCAAGTCGTGTTGAAGCTCGCCCGCACTGCCGACAAAAAAGGCAACCGGACACTGGGTGTCATTACCAAGCCAGATACTTTGATTCCAAGTTCTGAAAGTGAAGCCATGTACGTCTCCCTTGCAAGAAATCAGGATGTAGAGTTCCGGCTAGGCTGGCATGTTTTGAAGAATATGGACTCTGAAACGGGAGACTGGTCATTGGCAGATCGCGATTTTAAGGAAAAAGAATTCTTCTCCGAGGGGATATGGGAAGATCTACCCCGCTCCCTCTTAGGCGTCGACAAGTTGAGAAACAGACTCAGCAAGGTCCTTCTAGGACAGATTGCTACCGAACTACCCAGCTTGATTGAAGAAATCGAAATGAAATCCAAGTCATGTCATAGCCGGCTTGATAAGCTTGGAGAACCTCGAGCTACATTGGCGGAACAGCGACTCTATCTGCTCCATATCAGTCAATTATTCCAGTTTCTCGTCAAAGCGTCTGCGGATGGCACGTATAATGATCCGTTCTTTGGGGATGCACAGTCTCAACCCGGATATCAAAAGCGCATACGGGCCGTGGTACAAAACCTCAACCTCGACTTTGCAAGGAATATTGCCAGGCAAGGTCACCGTCGCGAAATTGTCGAATTTGCAAGAAGCACTACCGATTCCCGAGGGGTAATTTCAACCACGAGAGAAGAGTTTGTAGATCACATAGAGCACTTAATGCATAGGACCAAAGGCAGGGAGTTGCCAGGAACATTCAATCCCATGATTGTGGCAGATCTGTTTTTGGAACAATCAACTCCCTGGGAGGCGATAACTCGGAGCCATGTCAAAAACGTTTGGAACGCTGCCAAAGAATTTCTTAGTTTTGCAACTACCTACATCGCTGATTCCGCAACTTCTAAAGCACTTTTCCAAAAGATCTTCGAGCCTGCCTTGAAACAGTTATTACTGACTTTGAATGCGAAGACTACCGAGTTGATGATTCCACATCAGAAAAGTCATCCAATCACTTACAACCACTATTTCACCGAATGTCTCCAGAAGGTCCGCAGCGAAAGAAGCACTAAGGAGTATACCGCAATTGTCAAAAGCTTCTTCGGTGTCTCTTCTCTTGAGTCGGTATATCTGAACGTACCCAGGGACCTTCGCTCGCTTGTGACAGTCCTTGTGCAACGCACAGAACCTGACATGAACCGCTTTGCTTGTTCTGAAGCTTTGGACTGTATGGAGGCTTACTATAAGGTCACCCATTGCCCCTCATTACTATAGAACCGTAACTGATTATTTCTTGTCCACTTCACAGGTTGCCTTGAAGCGTTTCATTGATGACATCGCCGTCGAAGTTATTGAGGCAAAGCTGATCTCCCCACTTTATGATATCTTCTCTCCTATTACGGTCACTTCCATGCCTGCCGAGCTTGTGACCAGTATTGCTGGGGAGTCTGAGGAGAACCGCACCCAACGCGAACAGTTGAACAAGCAACTGGAAGTCCTTACCAAAGGAATTGAGACTTGTAAGCGGTTCGTTGGCTTTAGAATTCTTGGTAAGACGGTACCTGACTTGTCCATTTCTGAACGAATACTAACATGCTAGGTAGATGTGGAGGATAGCACGGTTCAATCAGGAAGAACGCCCAGCTTCACAGACTACGATGTTGCCTATTCTAATGTGTCTGAGGATCTCGTCTCAGATGGCATTGATTCGCTAGTGGACACGTTTCCTGGAAATCCGAGCCCACATATTGAATTCGATCCCGTTCCGATAAAGGAGCCCCAAGTAGAAGATGAGCCGGAGGAAGGATTTCCCTTGATTAAGAAGAGCAAAAAGGGTAAAAAGGGCAAAGTTGCTGCCCGACTGGCTGTATTTGAATCCGAATGACTTCTATTCAATCGGTAGCCGGACGGATCGTTCTGAAAGAAATACAAAGATATATAAATGATGTGATCATCTTTGCTACTCTTTGTTGATTCGCAGACTAGTTAATAGCATGTTAAACGCCTGCTATGGCACAAATAGCTACCATTTTGGGAATGGTAAACTAGATCAGAAAAGAAATTTAATTGGTAATTTGCAGTCCCCTGTAGGCTAAATCACATGTAAGGTTCAACGCAACGACGAAATAAGGGTTCATGCGAGTAAGACTAAAGCAGCGACTAGGCGAAAGGGGAAAATCTTTCGTATAAGACGAAAGAGGGATATTTTCACGAATTTGTATGCTGACCACTAGCTTCGAGCATGTGACTATGCTATCGGCAATAGATGACCGTCACTGTATTTTTGTGAACTAGGATTCCGATATAGAGTCTTCTCTATTTCATGTTGCGTCCTCCATTATGTTTATGTTGTGTTTTATTGAAAGCATTCATCATTCTCTAAGAGGAGCGTATAGTCAGTGGACGAAGTGTATTACTCTCTCCCTCGTTTTCTCCTCCAGGAAGGCTAACATATTCTACCCATGCTCATAGCATAAGCCCAAATTCATTTATCACAGCGCGAACAGAAGAGCAGTTTTAAAAATGCATAATCCATTACTTCCAGATAACACTCAAAACCCCAGAGACAATCTTTTTCGGTCTACGACTAAAACAAGAACCATCCCCTAAACTCTCCTCAACCTGGTAGACCCGTTCCCCAACTGAAAACCCCACAGATGCCATTAGTCTTCCACTACCATTGGCCATTATCATCACCACCAACAAGGTCCCACCCATCACTGCAATCAAAATCGAAGGACTTCATTCTGCCCGTCTTAGGGTGATCATGGTAGAAGCAATGGTTTCTTAACTCCGAATCTCGGTCTAGTAGGTCCCAGTATGTCCCATCCAACATCCATGAATTGTTATACCGATATCGTTGTTTGTAACGAGCAGCAGCAAGAGAGATTTGCTTTAGCCCACTCTCGTCTAGCAAATCCTCGGAGATAATCCGGTTCAGACCATCTTCTGAAAATTCGTGGAATATCAGATCGGCGAAGAAACGCTGAAGTCCACTACCTGGTATCCCACCAAAGATGGTATGGAGGTTCCACATGGGGATGCGACCATAGCCATGACGATTCTTGCTATTCTCGTAAAAGTCTTTGATTTTCGGTTTCAAAATATCCATGATGGCATTGCAGAAGGTGGGCGCTCCGAGGTATTCTCCAACGTGGTAGCACTCGATAAGACGCTCAATTGACATATTGATTGCGCCATGGAAGATGCCATCTGTATCACCATAAGCGAAGCCCTTCTTGTTACCTGGGATTACCTTGTAGTATTTGATAACAGGTTGCAGGTGGGGAGACTGCGACGAATTGTCAAGGACGTGTCGAATGGCTCGTGTGAAGCTAGGCTCCCAGCTAATGGTGCTATCTTCTTGAGCAGCGTGGAAGTGGCGAAGGAATTGGTAGAAGACGGTGAATGCTGGTGCAGAGACTAGATCATCGTCCAAGTCAATAATACTGGTAGTATTTTCCTGCCAATTCCCGTTGATTGCACAAGCGAAGAAATGACTGTACTTTGAGAGAAGGATAGGTTCTAATCGAAGGCTTACTCCATCCACTCTTACAGTAATGCTGTCCTCGCTGCTACCGAAGTAACCGCTTGTGTTCATTTCGACAGAGAATAAGTGTTGCTATTGGTAGTTAGATATGTACCTTTCAGTCTAAAGGTGCGGTTGAAGAGGCAAGTTCAAAGGCGAAAATCTGGCTGATCGAGTAAGGTGGTTGTGCTGGAATCCAAAGAAAGTGCTGTTGATTTTAGAGCAAATAATAAAAGGAGTTCTAAGCAGCCGATTGATAGTATTTATGTGAGTGGCTGCGATCGAAGTACCCAGGCGCTTATGCTCTGAATCTAGTAATTGCATTGTACAAGCTTGAACAACATCAATGAGTCAAGTTGAACACAGTCCAAAAAGCTCGAACAGATTTATTTACTGTACACTTTCAGCACAAGGACTCATTCGGTCTCCATTTAAACTACTAATACGCGACTAATAAGTCAGTCGGCAGTAGTCATTCATGAGGAAGCACAGTACATAACTAGAAGCTACCGAGGAAGAAACTAGAGAATAGCTTCTGGTTAGGGAACTTTATTTCTACTAGAGACAAAACATAGGCGATGAAGCCCATGTAGACCACTTTGTATTAGTGAAAATGTTATATCGAAATCCTTTCCAGCAGGTATATTTCTATTATTTCCAGTTATCTCTAGTTCAGTATAGAAACATATCTCACGTGGCCACGACCGCCTTTACTTGTAATTTAACTCAACAACACATCGCAAACAAATTTAAACAGACATAAATCCATAGACTGCAGTTTATCAACAGCATTAAATCACTGGATAAGCAATTCAAAACCTAGGAGGCTTTTAAATCTGCAAGTGTTTACAGCTCATATCATGTGACTAGAACCATTAATACTTGATGGTGCACATATTAAAGATTTCAAACTTTGTCATTGGATAATCTCTAAGAAGATCACTGTGGCCTTGTCTTTGTTGAATCTGTATAGAAGCTGTCAGCTTCTTTCCAGTTTACCAGCAACCGTAATTATAATTAATAAGAATCTAAATATCCGAACAGATTGCCATGAGGGTTGAAATGACAAGCTCGTTGCTATGAGAAATAGCTACCGAAGAAATATTTGCTATGCAGGCAATTCCAAAAAGATAGCGACCACTCAATTTGCACAAACAAAACTTACGAATAGTAAAATATCCATTATAGCAAAACTAGTGCGCCTGGCTTAATAAACATCTCCATAGCCATAAAAATGCCAACGAATCTCCTGATTCCAAATCTAAATCTCAACCCTAAATCCAACACCAACACCAACATCCAGCACCGAACCCCCCCAAAACCCCCACCAAACCATCTCATCTCCCCCATAGCAATACAAAAACCCTTCCAAAGCCCCAATCCAAGCCCACCATAGCCCACCCTCCTTCACACATACAAACATAAACATAAACAGAGGAAAAGAAATGCATAGACGGGCACATACATGAATGCTGAAGTAATCTCACTTGATGCTAAAACTCTATAAAAACTACTGAGTTATGAAATTAAGAAGCATACACGCGTACGTACTTACTCCCCCAGTGAAAATGCAAACGAAAACGGCGATATGAATAAGGATGAGAACGTGAAAAGAAGAAAAACGAGAAGAATAACCCCGCCTATAGAATGCCCAGATCAGGGGGTAGAGGTAAGTAGCGGGTTCGAGAAGTAGGTACGAGGAGTGAGGAGCGAGGATCTCGGAGTTGGAACAAGAATTCTTGAACCTCAGATTTCTTACCGCCGAGCACATCTGGACATCGAATCTTTTCTTCAGTCACATCTCAAAATTCTCAAACAAACCCAATTCATTCCCCACCCTAGTTCCCCTTATAATAATTCCGATTCATTATTTATTCATTCAACCCCCACTTCGTCGACATTTGCTATACAAGAATCAACCTCATATAAATCTCCGCATATTTAAATTCCCGCACTTGCCTTTCGAAATTTCAATTCACTAGAAGCTCAATCCCAACACTCATATTTAAAGTGTATGCATAGATATATATGTAGAGCAATTAGATCTCATCCCATTAAACCCAAGCCACCCACAGTCCCTAAACACACAACCGTCACCTGCCTCCCTACTTCAACCCCGCCCTCGCCTTCCAAAGCTTCCCCTCGATAATCCCTACCCACTTCACCGCATTCGCATAATCCTTCGCATCCAACGCCTCCACCAAGCTCGGGAACACCGCCCCCGCATACCCAGTCCACAAGCCAGGTGCAAAAACCACATGTTTGAACCACGGCCTCCCATCTAATCCCTTGGAGTACAAAAATTGCCTTTCCAAGTACTTGATGTTGTTATTCGTCCGCCTGATCTGCCAATACAGCTTGACCTTCGCATGCCACTTCCACCACGGGAAATCCTCCTGGATCTTACTAGCGAGATGCGCGGCGTGCGCATCGTGCTCCACGGCCGCTGTCTTGAATTTCCTCGCCGCCTTCTTCAGACCCTTGAAGCTCTTCTTCAGATCGTCCACTGACCCTTTCGCCTCACCAGGCGTTGGTCTGGCTCTCGCCTCGATGGCATCTTCCTCACTTTCCACCCCCGTGATGTGGTTGTGCAATTTGCTCTCAACATTGTCGATATATCCCTCAAACGCCACAGCATAATCCGTAGCATTCAACGGTATAAGCGGTGCTTCGGCCAATTTTGCGGTGAATAGCGCCCATACCTTCGCAACAGTTGCATGGTAATGAAACCCCGGGTCCCCATATGTATTCATCCAATAGTAGGAGTCATAATTTGAATGGTATTGGTATATCGCACTGCCACCTGTATCCCCTGGCTTCGCAGGATCAGGCCCAAATCCGAAATCAATAGATGGGATACCAGCAAAATCTTGGAACGCTGTGAAGTCTGATCCCGAACCCATGGTCTTGATATGTCCATCCCAGAGATCCGCGACAGTTTGTCCAGGGATGGTTTGGTTTGGAGAAGGCACAAGAGCCGTGACTTCATAAAGCAGATTGTTGAGAAGTGGAGAAGCAGCAGCGGAGAAAATAGGTCCAGATGTTCCAACGTCCACGTTTACGTATGCGACTGCCGCATGATTAAGCCAAGGAAGGAACTCTTCCACCCATTCAGTAGAGCCGATGAGGCTGTACTCCTCGCCATCCCAAGATGCAAATACGATTGTGCGGAGTGGCTTCCATCCTTTGGAGAGAGCAAGCCCAAAAGAACGTATTACTTCGTTGAGAGCTGCAGAGCCTGAGTTAGGATCACCTGCTCCTCCTGCGATCCATGCATCTCGATGGTTTCCAATGACGATAACCTCATCTGGTATCGTTCCGTTGATAACGCCAATAACATCCCAAAGAGGAGTAGTAATGTATTCTTGCTCATTGACGAGATTGAGTTGGAGGTGATCGGGGGAAGGACCAACATTATACTCCACACCTTTATACGTAAGCCCGTTGTTTTCATGCCAGTGTTTATTGAAGCTTTTCGGTGAGGGGCCATGGCCATTCAGTGATTTAAGGATGGGGATTGCATCGACGTAAGATATCGGGATGGAAGGGATGGAGGGGATTTTGCCCGTCGTATCTTCTCGTGGAACGCCAGGCTTGGAGGGATATCCGGGTGTTGTGCTACGGGAAGTCAATACTTCATAATCCTATAAATGAAGGGAAGAAACTGGGGGCGAAAGACGAAAGGACGAAAACGTACGGATCTCCAGGAGCAATACTCAAATATTGAGCACTTCCTCTCTGCACACTGCTGGGGTTTCGTGCGGGCCCATCTGGATAAAGCTTGAACCCGTTTTCCTCCGTCACCTCACCATCATCACCAGGATCTGTGAACAGCACTACGCCAACCACCCCGAGCTCTTCTGCGCGCTTAATCTTCAAACCACGGAAGATCCCTCCATATTTCGCAATAGCAATTTTGCCCTCCAAACTAATATTGGCCTTGATTAAATCCTCGAAATCTTGATATGTGCCGTAGTTGACATAAATGTATGGCGCCGTCACATTGCCAGTTGCAGAGTATCCGTGGAAAGTTGGGATTCTGTCCCCTAAGCCCGATGTCGGGTCCTCCTCCAACACATCTTCCTCGAGGGAGGCCTCGTATCGGACGGTCCATGATTCAATATCCTTATCATTGCTATTCTCGTAGAGGGCCAATCGATGCCCTAGAGGGTAGTTGATGTATGTATCATAAGCTATAATATCTGCCTTGATCCCAAATTCCTGCCATCGCTCCTGCGTCCAAACAGCTTGGCTGTAGTTCTTTCCTGCGAGATGGGGTCCCGATGTGTAGTATCTGCTCCATTCCTGTGCTTTTTCCTCCGCAGGGGTCGTCAACAATATCTCTTGCAGCTCCTTGAAGCTGATCGAGCTATTGAGATGCGGATGGTGGGGTTCAGGGTAGTGGTGATGGTGGTGCCCGTTATGCAGCAACGAGAACGGTAGTACAAATAGGACGAAGGCGAAAACGAGGGAAGATGTCAAAGCAATTGTGCAGAAACGACGAATGACGTTATGGGGATATCTCTGCCTGCGAGGTGCAATATGAATGGTGGTAATCAAAGGGGTCCTCTCGTTGTAAGCTGACGCCATCTTTTCGTCGAGGGACCTAGCCATGCTGGCATTAGCTGCGGGAAAAGCAACCGAATCGTGTTTGAAGCTGGGACGGGGCTGCCCGATGGCTACCAAGTAGTCGAAGCAGAGTTGAGGATATAAAGATGGGACGAAGTTGAGAGACGTGGAATAAAGAGTGAAGCTCGAACAAACTTACCTTTTCAAACCATGAGCGAAACGCCTCCACTTCTACTTCTCCTCGCCTTCCAATGAGAGCTAGACTAGGCAATAATCAGGCATAAAGAGAGCAATTTCCAAAGAGTGGGAGAAACGTCAATTCCTGACCGGATGGCGAGACGAAAATGCCCCCATAGATAGCTCAGATAGCACAATCGAGATAAGGTAATACGTCACGTGGTATTATGAGCCTTTGCCCCTCCAGTGACATTTTCATCCAATAGAACGCGGCTGAGTCACGAGTTACCTAATCTTCGGATTCTTTTATGGGGGCAAGCCCTCAAACCTCCGGGCTCGCTGCGCTCGTGTTACAATGACTGGTATAGTTTACTTGCATATACTCTATATAAGTCATATAATTCATATATCTTACTTGAAACTAGACGCCAATAAAGGACGGCCTCCACGGCCAGTGGCCAGCGGAGCGTCTCTCAGAGTCCGTCCTTAGTCACGTGCAATCGATGCATTCCTACGGTGTAAATGCGGGGTCAATCGCTCTCATTGGCTGCACGACGATGCGGCGTCTCGGCAAAGTTTTCCCGTCCTCCCCGCCCGGAATCCAATCCCATTTTTGCTATTGAAATCACACTTTCAAAGGTGTTGAAGGGACCTCGAAGGGGAAGGGTGGCGAGCGGTGACCAGGAAGAAGACAGCCGCAGAGAGTATGACTAAGTCGGGCATTTGTGTTACTTCGACGAGATCTTCTTCACATCTCTTCTTCACTCTTTCTTCTCTTCAAAGGATACTTCTTTTTTTTGTATATTCACCTACTTTTGGCATTTGCCGCCACGAGGCTGGTCCCACCTACTTGACGACCATCGACGAACCTGGCCGTAACGAGATACGGCTCGTTGCATGCTGGTGTATAAGCACAAAGCTTGTATGGAAACTACAGACCGGAGTGGAGCATTCGACGACTGAAGGCTGACAAGGCTGAGGATGGTGAAAAGACGGTCGCATGGGCCTGCGAAGCTCCCTGTGAGGCAACTGGGAATCTTGGGTGAGTTCTGAGATGCTTTTTTCTTAGTGTTGAGTATCGTCTTCATCAGATATACAAGTGTATAGCTTATGTCTGGTCGGTTGGTTACTACGGCAGGGAAGAGGGTGGGATGCGGGGGCGGTGTATAACCATGCACTCCATAGATGGGGGTTTAGCGGGGTCATTTGATGTCTGCATTTCATTTCAGTTTCATTTTTCCAAAGCTGCAGGGTATTATTTATTCTCTTGCTTGCAAATTTGATATCCCACTTTTCAAGTCCATTCCCTTTGCATGGTGTATAGCCGGCACTTGGCTTAGTTGCACACACCTGAAACTGTACTACCCTACCTAATATTCGTCGAAATCCCTGCGAAGTCCTGTATTCTTTGTACATTCTACTTTAACATCTGATTTTCTAATTCCAATCAGCAATATGTCGTTTCGCCGAACCTGTAACCATGACTTCAGTCTTCCCATACCTCGTATGTATTCTACACCGCTTACACAATTGGTCCTTTGTTCACATGACTTAGCCTGAGATGATCGAAAGCTTTGGAATAGATAGAGCGAATGTAGCCAGATGGGCAGGAATAACATCTGCTGTGTTCTCTCTCGCACAGTCCTTAACAGGAGTGATATGGGGTAGAGCTTCGGATACATTTGGTCGAAAACCAGCTATTCTCACGGCGTTGACACTGACCATGATAACGACGTTAATATGGGGAATATCAAGTAGCTTACCGATGGCTATTGTGGCTAGAGCCATGTCTGGTGCATGCAATGGAAATGGTAAATTGACCCCCTCATCTCTCACTCTCTTTCCTATCTCCTCTCACCCCTCCCTTTTTAAAATAGCCCATACTAAGAGAAACCGTAAAGTCGGCATCATTAGAACAATGGTTGCAGAAATGGTTCCTGAAAAAGAACTCCAGCCCCGCGCTTTTAGTATTATGCCGCTCGTCTGGACTATCGGATCTATCTTCGGCCCCTCATTTGGTGGCTTCTTCGCCAAACCAGCCGAACATCTTCCAGCCTTATTCGGCAACAGCACTTTTTTCAAAAAATTCCCATTCGCTCTCCCAAACATTGTTGCCAGCTCCCTTTTCACAATTGGAATCACCACTGGGTTTTTGTTCCTGCAGGTATGTTTTGCCTTTCCATCCTAGGTCCATATTCCTTCTTATCAGCTATACTTATACCAAAGAAAACAGGAAACCCTCCAAACAAAACGCCACCGCCGAGACCCGGGCCTCTATCTCGGAAATAAACTGATAGCAGGATTTAAAACCGTATTTCGCCTTCACCATAAACCAAAACCCTTCCGTTCTGCGTCCCACGCCGAACAAAGTGCTTCTCTCCTGCACCCGACATCCCCATCCTCTATTACAAGTAGGTTCGACGAAGAGGATCTTCCATTCACCAAAGCTCCCTCCCCTTCAAAATCAAAGCCTGTACTGCCCCGCCCGTCATACGCAGAAGTATTTACGAAACAAAGCGTCATAAACCTCGTCGTATACACATTCCTAGCCCTCCACTCCGTAGCTTACGACCAGCTCCTCCCTGTCTTCCTCCACCATCCCCGTCAGGTCCCCGATGAAACAAATACCCGCCTTCCCTTCAAATTCTCTGGCGGCTTCTCCCTCTCCTCATCTCGCATCGGGACTTTATTCACAATGTACGGTATCATAGGCTGCTTCATTCAATTTCTAATATTCCCTCCCGTCGCCCGCAAGCTCGGTGTCCTATTCTGCTTCAAGGTCTGCGGGATCTTATTCCCCATTCTCTTCTTCATTACACCATACACGGCCCTCATTCAAAACCCAATCCTGCAACAAGGTGTCCTATTCCTTATAATGGTAGTCAAGAGCTTTGGGGGTATTTTCGCATTTCCGTGTTCGGTTATCTTGTTGACGAATAGTGCGAGTAGTTTAAGGATACTGGGGACGTTGAATGGGTTCGCGGTGAGTATTTCTGCAGTAGGGAGGGCCATTGGGCCAGCCATTGGAGGGGCGACATTCACATGGGGCCTAGAGAGGGGGTATATGATAGCACCATGGTGGTTACTCGGTATTATCGCTGCTATCGGCGCCATTCCTATATGGTTCCTCGTCGAAATGGAGGGTTTCTCAAAGATCGAATCAGACTCAGATTCTGATGATGAAGACGAGGAGGAGCTATTTCCTACAGTTGTCGAAGAGACGGGTAGAGAGATCATGGCCGGTGACGAGGTCCTTACCTTTGAAGACGATGAAACACTAGATACAGTAGAGGGCCCGCGCTTCGGTTCGATTAAATCACGGAGGAGTATAGATAGTAATGGAAGATCGAAGAGGATTAGTTTTGACGAGCAAGCCGAGGGCGAGACTGGGATAGAGGAACATGAGAGGTGGAAGATTGAGAGGTTGGAGAGGAGAATGAGTTTTCCAATCGGGGTCCGGGGAGGGAGCGTTGGGCCCGGTGGGGGCAGGAAGTTGAGTAATGGCCTTGCGGCAAGTAATCTTGGGCAGGGGACTGGAGGGACGAGTTTTGCATAGGCAATGGTGGAGTTAGAGATGGGCATATAGTATACATTTAATGATGGATAGAAAGAAGACTTTCTAGGTGAAAGGGATGGTTCTCCTATCTGGGTCTGAGAACTGGGAAATTGAAAGGTATTAGGTGGTCATAGGATTAGAGATTAGTTCTTAGGCTAGGGAGAATCTTTTCTTGTAATTTTAATGAAATATAACGAATTTAGTACAAAATAGCCCTAAGAGGCTAAATAGGTTATAAACCTCTTCCCTCTTTGTCGCCTTTGCGATGTTAAGTCACGCCTCGCTTGATTAACACGTGAGCTGGCGACCTTACAAAATAGCCAAAGCCAAGTTCATTATGGTTAGAGTAATAGAAATCAAGGGGTTAGTATAATTGAGCACCCATCTATCCTATAAATATAAACTATGTCGTTTATAGTACTTACGACACGTTTAAGTGCCAAACTCCACTCTCTTCATTTATCTATACTTCAGTTTGTGGTTAGATTGTTCTTCCCTAAGCACAAAATACAAAATGAAATCTTAGAAAGAAGGAGAAAGTAAAGCAACGCTCGTATAAAAGAGCAATACTAACATGAGGTAAATAGGGTAGGTAAGGGGCCGATAGGAAAAGAGTTAAGCTGAGTGGGGGTGTTTTTTCTTTCTGCTTTTTTTCCTCCTTGCGACTGATACATAACACGGTGTAGAAGACACTGTTATATGCATGAATGAAGGAATGGAAGAAGAAGATGCACGGGAGACTTAGTTGACGTCTTTTTGCTTCTTTTCTGTATATTACTTTTGGCTTTGCAGCACAGAGGGTCGATGAAGGCATGGACTTAGACAAATAGAAGCTAAAAATCATAGTGTATTTTTCATCACTTTAACGGTAAATGCCTGAAGCGAATGTTGTTGCGACACCAATCGACTATAGAGAATATTACCAATCTAATTAGAGAGAGAAATGTACTACTTGTTCATCAAATCTCATGAAGCGATGAAATTGTGGATGTCCAAGTCGAAGAGGGGTGTGGTTATTTTAAGCGAGTGCGGGGTCCAAGAGAAAAGGGAGTCAAGACAGCATATCTACTTATCAACACGAACCTTAAGACACTCGACTTCACACCGGTATCAGAACCTCTAAAATCTCACAAATTATCGCTAAACGAGTTCAATTCCGCTATATGGAAGCCAACCATAAAGAATCTAAAAACAACTCCTCGACTTCCGCTCATATCTTACCCTCCTCACCACAAGCAAAGTATCCATCTCCTCTGCCGGCATACACAAACCCATCCCCCAACCCGACCTAGCTTCAATATGCCACTCATGTCTTTCCCCCTCATAAATAATATTCTCACAAGCCTCATGTTTATGGCCTCCGGTTAAATCAATAATACCATCCACACGTGCCTCCCTTTGAGGTTTATCGGCATAGACTGCCAATGGTAGGCTTACCGCAGCATCTGCACGTGAATCTTCCGGCTCTAATATTGGCCGAGACTGAGAAAATGATTCAGTGGTATAACTGTCTAGATTCTCATGCGTGAGAGTATCATTAGTAGAAGTTTCCTCGGGCACAGTCGCAAGCGGTGATAAAAGCAGTCGCGAGGATTGATATCCATCTGGCGATCGTGGCAAATCCCATTGATCATTCGGATATGTCCATTCCGGCCGCTCCCGAATCACAGACTCGACGTCGGATCCAGAGGCTGAGCCAGGGATGGGAGTATAGCCGGGTAGTAAGGGTACCGTTTGTTCCGCATCATCGTCCAGAAGAAACTCGGGCTCTGAACTGGTTGAATAATCTAAAAGAAAGGATATTCTTCTTAAGATTCCAGATCTTGGTTCTGGGGAGATGATCGGAAGAGGGTTGATGAATTGAGTACCTGGGGAGGTGATATCGGTGATCAAGGGAAGAGGAATAGCCTGAAAGAGAATTGCTTGGAGACTCCTCACCAATGCATCCAGCCCTCGACGCTCGTGATTCAAAATCTCGAATCTCTCTTCCATATAGGATAATTCATCTAGGTTTTCCATGGTTGGGTTGCGCAGAACGTCATGCTGGAGTTCCCGGATTCTGATGTGGCCCCCTGTGCCTCCGAGGTCACCATCGTCGTAAAGGTACTTGATCCTCTGGAGTATTGCGAAGCAGATTCGATACTTCATTATAAAATGGGTCCTATGAAAAATACCTTTAGTGAGTAATACTAAGATGAGAAAAAATCAAATAGAATGCTGGCTTTTGGTGTACGGCAAGCACTAGCTTTGCGATACCGACTACGTACCATTGTTTTGTATCAAGTGTGCCAGCTTGATCTGGGCGAGGCCCTTGGGGCCACAGCGGGTTCCTCCGTAGTTCAACCCAAAGTGACAAACTATATCGGGCAGTTGATACCATTGCGGCTTCTAAAATCGGAATTCGGTCTTCTAATGGCAATCTCGTGAGTCTGATTTCGATCTCACGATCGAATTGCCGGCATGCGTATTCTGAAGGGGCGGCTGGGTGGTGGTATGGGTGGGTATTCAGATCTTGCCATATTGTATGAACGCTACTCTCAATGCGCTCGAGGGCTGAAATTCCATTATATTGCTGGGGTGAGGTAGCGAGGCTTGTGACGGCGGAGGGCGAGGGAGCTGAGTTGCGACTTGCTATTGATTGTGGATCTTCAGGGTCGAATTGTTCGAATGGAAAGAGATTTTCGAGGAGTGGTAATCCATGACAGTGTGGTAGTTGCTCCATTTTGGTAGAGCTGACTGATGCCGAGATGATTTAGAAGAAGCAAGTATGAACAAGATGACTGGTTGTAGTAAATGTATAAATGTATAGCCAAGGATAAAAAGTGCTAAGGAAAGTCAATGGCGATTTTGTTGTGGATAGGTTTGCAAGGCATAGATTGAATTGCTCGAGCGCCATTAAATTGAGAAAGTAGCAGGTGGGAAGCGCTTACTATAATCAGAAGAAGGTAACTTACTGCCTTTCCTGTCAAAATTATCAGTACTGTAAGGTAAGAGCTAGGAGCATGGAGAAATGAAAATTAAACAAGGCTACCTTCCCTAACTTTATGTTAGTCTAGTCTCTCATGACCCATGGGTATAGACTTGCAAGCACACTTAGCTTTTGCGTAGTGATATCAAAAATGAGTAGTCAGCCTGTTCTCAGAAAGCGGAAACAACATGTTCTAATAGAAATGCAAAAAGAGGCAAGTTTAGGTGCAAAAGGGAGAACAGTTGGGGATAAAAGCGTAGCGATAAAGTAATCATCTTATATTTAACTGGTTCTAGAACGTTAAAGGACGTATGCCGAGATAAAAGCAGACACTCCAAAGGCCATGATATCCATAACAACTGCACCCAGTACTACCCTCGCTACAAACATTGAAGACAGCAAAAAGTTGTAAGCACAAGCATGTCCATCAAGGCGTTGTGGGCCCATGGCTAGCCTAAACAAACCCAACGTACTCGATTAGTAGCACTTGAGAATAGTTTTCCTCGCAAAAGAATATGCCCCATTTCGGATTCTGGATCTAATATGTCATCGTCGCAGAAATCGGCAAGAAAGCCTTCAGGTTAAATCCAAGGGAGGGATTGCCCCCAAGAATCAGTCGAGGTGGTGCGGATGCTTATGTAAGACCACGCCCATGACCAACCTCAACTCATCCAATCACAATCAAACCGAGGTCATTAACAACAACGACAAGACCGATCTCACTGATCATGAAATCCAAGCTATTGCTCAAAAGCTCCTCGTTAGGATTTCTAGAGTTCAACGCTATTTAATCTTCCTCCCAATGATACGCGCGGCTCGGACCTCATTCCGGTGGCACAGCAATATTGGAAAGGAGACATCGGACGGTTTTTGGGAAATGGTGGCTTATTATTGCCTTCCTCTTCAGTCCCCTCCTCCTCTTTCGCACAAATTTCTTTCAAGTCAAGAGACTGGATTTTTACTCCTTACAAATCTACTATCAACCTGAAACATCCCTTTTTCAATCTTGATGAATCCTTCACATTTCATTGCTGCTGACTCGTTAACGTTGTTTCTTGTTTGCTATATCCTCCACTTCGGCATTTTCTTGTTATCCCAATCAGCGGTGCTTGGAGGGCAATAAAAAGTTTCTAGTGAACACTGTTATTGAAGTATTAGGAAGTAGTCGATGGAAGTTGTTTCTCTTGCTTGGAACCTGAAAAGTATGGATCTATATCAAAAACTCGCCAAACACTTCAAATGACAAGTCTTTGAGGCCCCAGTCTTGGCTGAGAAAAGGGGAAAGGCTATACCACATTTTGGCGACTTCTATAGAGGTATAGCAATCGCTTTCTCTTCTGTAATTCTAGTAAATAAAAGCAAGTAGTTGTGAAAGGTAGCTTATATTTTCGGAGTTCATAAGAAATGAGGTTCCAAAGGTCAAGCTAGTTCCTCGCTGGCTAACCCATCTTCCACCTTGTTAGACGTTTTCATCCTTTATTCCGCGGTCGACTATTAATTGCTTCATCCTGCTCGGTCTGAATATTGAGCCGCCTTTCTGAAAAACTGCTGACCGAGACAACATGTTCAGCTTTGGTACTGTACGGTGCCGCTGGGAAAAAGCATGGGGATCCAATGATGAAGCTTTTTAACCACTAAGCCTACTCGACAGCAGTTCATCATGCCAAGTGGAGGAGCACCGCTAATCCCTCATTGCGCCATCTACAACGTGATGGGAAACGTGCGTTTCGATCCGAGATCTGGGATAGGATACTTCGGAGGAACGTTGCCCAGTGCGGGAAGCGTCGGGGCCATTCTAAAATCTGTGCCTCAATCCTCACGTTCTTTTGTCTACTCAACCATAAGGTGACCGAAAACATTCTTTGGGATTCAAATCCATGGAACGCAGTTTTACATTTCTGACACCTTTCGGTGATATTTGCTCACAATTAAAGTGTTCCGTTCTCTATATAAGATGGAGGAAGATCCTGTCTTAGAGTTCGGCAACGAACTGTCATTCCTTTCAGTTGAACTTCCATCACTTGCACTGATTACTTAGTCAAATAACTGCCATTCTCTTCAGTTGATTTACTACCTTTCTATTCTTGTTATTCATTACATTACACTAACCCGTCAACACAATGGTCTCTACACTCCTTGCCCTCCTTGCGGTGCTTCCGTTCATTGCCGCAAAACCTCTCCGCGCCAATCTAGCTGAGCGATCTCGCCCAGCCTACAACACCGCGAACCCAAAACGTGGTCTCCCATACAATGACCCAACAACCAACATCCAAGACTGGAGCGGGTATAAGCAGGTACAATGGGCTTATAACTGGGATTCCCAAACCGATGCCAGCTTCCCATTCTCTACCCTAGAATTCTATCCCATGCTTTGGGGCAATGCTGCCGACCACACTACTCAGGTATGTTCTTCCCACCTAAAACCTCATATTGTCCCAGACTTCGAGAACACTCCTCCCAAAAACAGAGCTAATAAGCCGTAAAGTGGAAAACCAATGCCCAGACATACATCAACAAGGGCTCTAACCATCTTCTCTTCTACAACGAGCCTGACAATTGTGGTGGTGGTGCTTGTGTTTCGGCGACCCAAGCCGCCGCCGACTTTGTCACCTACATGAACCCCTTCTACTCACAAGCCTACCTCGGCGGCCCCGCCGTCGAGGGAAATGCAGCCGGTCTTGCCTGGCTCCAGGCTTTCGTCAACGAGTGCAACATCCTGGGCTGCAAAATCGATTTCTTCCCCGTGCATTGGTACGATTCAGCCACCAACTTTGCATGGCTTGAATTATTTCTGTCGGAGGCACATGCAATTGCTGGGACTATAAATCTGGCGTTGACTGAATTTGAGGCTTCGGGGACGCTAGCTCAGCAAGAGTCTTTCTTGGCGCAGGCCCTTCCGTATCTCGATTCTACGACGTGGGTTAGTCACTACGCATGGTTCTGGGCTGGATCTGCAGGAACTAGTGGGTCGCTGGTTAACAGCGATGGGTCCCCGAGTGCGTTGGGTGTTGTCTATGGTTCGACTGCCCACTAAGGTATTGTGAAAATGAAAGAGGGATGGGGGATGGGATGGATGAGGAGCTTGCAAGATAGAGGAGGAGTATGCATGAGCTGTGGTAGGATGGCGTGAGGTGAGCGTTCATATTCTTGTACATACTTGCTGTCTGTTTGCGTTATTCTTATTCTTGTATATATTATTTTGGACGCAGAGCTGCGGCCTGTATATACATATCAAACGTTGGAAAAATATCGCATGAGTTGGATGGGAGGAGACTTACTTCGGGATGTCATTTAAAATTTTGTCTTGCCCATAAATTACGCAACTTTAGGAAAGTTCCCGTCGTCTATCCTTTCACGACTCGAGTATAATTCAAGGGGTGCTGGGACCTGCTTTAGGGAATTGTGACTCTAGTTCTAGACCTGGCTGACTTCCTTGATTTATACCGTATAATTTGGGGAGTCTCTGCTTTATTTTTCTTTTCTAGACAAAGAAATTTGAGAGCGTGCTAATGTTGGTCCTCCCTTTTCCCTTTCGTTATGACGAGAGCACAAGGTCCTTGAAGTTTCGACGAAAGATAGTTAGCACCTTACAGGCCGGTGCCTACCGAAGATAGAAGGCGCTGGTTCTCTCAACTTTAACTTTAACCAATCGAGTTTGAAAATTCGGATCTATCGGTTAGAATTCTAAATGGGGGTACCAAGGCGTAAAGACTTGTTGTTGTTGGAGAGCCCCAACAACTATCGAGGTTATTTGTCAACTAGACGCTCAAGCATGGCGACAAGCGAAACGGACTTTGATCGAGTGAGAAGTTCTCGAATACTATTGGCTACACAACAGCGGTATGGCAGAGGCGTGGGTGTGAAAACCAAGTGTTTACTGGATCGCTTGGGGAACAGGGGGGATAGTAGGTGTCGATCAGTCTAGATTTAGAACATTCGGATGTATGTAAGATCGGCTTGCGTGTCAGCAGAGAGGTTAATGTTAACCCCACCAGCCCATCTATTTCATTCGGTACCTTCTTCACCTTTGAACCCTCAGCTTCTCTTGAGCAGTATAGGAGGTTTTATCAGAAAAGAAACCGCAAGCAGAATGAAGGTTTTGGGAGTTTGTTCGCTCTTGGGGTTAGCGTTCAGTTCGGTCGGCCATGCAGCGGCCATTTCACAGCCTATTGAAAAGTAAGCCGGCCAAGAATCCTACAATACCCCGAGTGTATGGTCTTGCATATTGAAGGAATGCTGAAGCTTGAGAGAGGAAGCCGGCTCAGCTAACATCCAAATAGAAGAGACAATAACGGCACATGTAGTTTAGGTATTGCTCGATGGAGTGGTAGTATTCTCTGGGACGTCACCCTCTACAATGTCCCGCAGCCGGAACGTCAGGAAACGAATATCATCGCGACCCTGACCCAAGCATCGATGGACAAGGGGCAGTCGATAACGGTGCGAGGGCCCGAGACCGTCACGATAACGAATGTGGATAATACGCCGGCGTTCGATTACGATATTCCGACGTTACAGGCCGATTTTACTCTCGACAGTACGGGGAAGACGAAGGTCAAGTTGGACTTTGTGAGCAGTGGGAATGTGACGTGGACGACGGATGATTGTTGGGCAGGGAGTGTGGTGTGGAGTGCGGGGTTGGAGAGCTGGAGTTGTGATTTTGCATGCGGATTTAGTGTTCAGACAACGGGAGGTTGAGGTTCAGGTTCAGGATCCTGAATATTGGGCTTTATATCTAATGTATCGGGAAATTATTTGTGTTTCAAGAGGAGTAAACTTTACTTATAGGTGGGCCAGGAGGCTTTCGGGGTGAATACGAGCCACTTCTTAAGCTCTGCTTCTCTATCCACAACTTCGAGTCTACCCTAGAATCCCAATCTAGAGGGTTGAAATCTTCGCTGCCAACGAGCAGAGTGAGCGCCGCATTCTTCTATCAACATAGAGTAAACAATAAGTCAAAGGCCTCTTTATCATGCACTGTTTGGGGGATTGTTGAAGTCTGTATCAAGTAGTTAAAGCCAAGAGACTTTCGAATCCTCTTTTGGTTTTCTCGAATGGCTTTTCGAAAGAGAATTAGCTGCTCCAAAGAGTGGAACTGATTCCGAGCTGGGCTCGGAGTCGATAGCCGGCCCCCCTTCGCTTGACCGAAAATGATTTCTTATATCTCCCAGTACTGTGGCATGGCATGCGTCCTTCAAGGCTATATTATATATATGCATCCTTGAATTAACAGATAATTGAAACTCTAGCTCGCCTGCTCTTAAATCTCGGCTTAGATGCTGCCGATGAAGTGTTAAAGATGTGAGGCAGCGGTTCGGGCCGTTTCTAGCTGGCTTGTCCCTAATTTCAACTTCGCTATTTCACTTCTGCTCTCCAATATATCCTCCAATATATTGATAAACCCCCATGTAAGCTCGCCACTTCGGATGTGCAACGGGTAATACGGTAGTAGAACTCGGGGTCATAGCCGTTTGGAGGCTGAGATATCCGGAGGTATCGGATATCTATATCTTCCCAGGAGTAAGGAAAAAAAGGCACTGCAAAAGAGCGCCAACTTACGAGTTGAACCACTGCAATACTGGACCGTATTCAATTGGCAATATTCCGCACATGTTACCTTAAAGCACGTCTCTTCCCCTTGTCTTTGAGGCTTATCTTGCGAACTATATTATCCAGGTGTTCGCATGCCTGAGTTGTCTGCGGGACTTTTCATATATTCACACTAAGGCATCCCAATGGCCATGGAATGAGGATGGAAACTCGAGAAAATAGTCCTATAGCGGGAAATGGCAATCGATCACTGGATCATATCGCTCTTTATCTCTTTACCACAGAAACTTTATCTCGGATGTGGACCAGATCACCACCACGTGCGCAGATTGGTGGTTTCTGGCTTCTGAAAGGCGCCGTCGAATAGAAGCTGTCTAACCGAGACACAGAGGAACGTCGTCGGCACAGGACCCAAATACATATATCCTCACTTCCTACAACCCTTTCTGCCTCTTCTCTTCACCTTCTGTCTCTCGGTCCATGGATAGGACCGGAAAGCTGTTTTCACGAGCAAATGCCACTATCTCCGAGCTCCGTCAACTCACGCGCTTTGGTGGTTCGAGCGGCGAATTGTTGCCGGAGCACAAAGGTCCCGTGTCGATATTATGTAGATGGTTAAGTAATCATCCAGGCACGATGTTTAACCCCGAAACTGTTTTTCATTTTCTGCCTGTTGTTCGTAGACTGCTTCAATTGCTTCTGGTCCTAGAGTATATACTTTGCGAATTGTTGCATTTCCGCTTTCTCGTTTGTCATCGCATTTCTCTGGCTGCAAACGCAACGTCTGTCTCTTGCATTGCCCCCGCCACTTCGTGTACGAACCGCGGCCAGCGGGTCATTACGAATCCGAACCAAGACACCAAGCGAATCTACCTGCTTGGCGATCAAAAGCATTATGAATTCGTTCGTTCTGCCTTTTGGAATTGAATCGGAATGAGTTGGAAACAAGGGCAGGAGCCAGATCATCTTTCCGCGCGAGCGTTGGAGGCTTCGATATGGCATTTGCTAAGCAGACATGGATATTGATCCGAAAGAATATCCTCATCGCGCTCAATCGACATATTTTCCCCACAGCGATCAGAGCATTCATCCTGCCGATAGCGTTTATGATATTCCTGAGTTACGCCAGGAATATCTTCGTGCCACCCTCGGTTTATGGCATCGGATCACCTGCTAGGATACGGACATTAACAGAGGGCTTGAAAGCGTCGGGAGGAGGAAGACATACACTGGCATTTGTGGACAATGGGTTAAAGGGAGGGAAAATAGAGAAAGTCATCGATTCGTTGACGCAATCCGCGGCCGGGACCGGGACGAATGTCGTACAACTGGACAATGAGGCACAACTGTTGGAAACTTGCAAAAGTAGCTTGAGAGGCGCAACTACTTGCTATGGGGCGATAGTGTTCATCTCGTCTCCCGACGAAGGCACGGGGGGCCTATGGAATTACACCATTCGAGCAGATGGGGTTCTTGGATACAAGATTAACGCCCAAAGTTCCTCAAACGACCAGGAAATATACCTCTTGCCCTTGCAGCGAGCCGTGGACTATGCCATTGCCAGCGTCAACACTACAATTGATCAATCCGCTCTTCCCAGTACTGTGCTCGAATATCCTTACACAAGCGAAACTCAAGCCGACCGAAACACCAATATCCGGGTCAATTACATGGGAGCCATCATCAATGTTCTTGGAGTTGGATTTCTCATTGGAATGGTTGGAGTTACTTACCACTTGTCTGGATTCATCGCCACCGAACGGGAGATTGGAATGTCCCAACTTATCGAAGCAATGATGCCCAATTTGCTACGGTGGCAACCACAAGTGGTAAGAGTTCTCTCCCACCATATCGCGTTCGACATCATCTACGTCCCGGGATGGATTCTCATGGCAGTTGTGCTAGGCGTTGGAATTTTTGCAGAAACAAATATGGCAATTATCATCATCTACCACATCCTTGCCGGCCTGTCTTTGTCTTCGTTTTCAGTTCTTGGAGCTGCTTTCTTCAAGAAGGCACAGCTTAGCGGTATCACTTTAGCCCTTGTGACACTTATTCTCGGCGTGATTTCTCAAGTTATTGATATTCAGTCCTCCGGGACAGTCGGTGTCCTGTCCTTTCTATTTGTCCCATGTAATTATGTGTTCTTCATAATTCTCATGGCTCGCTTTGAACGTCAAAAAATGGCAACAGATCTCATCACAGCCGCACCCCACAACCCTTGGAGCCTACCCGGTCTTGTCTTCTGGGTCTTTCTCATCATACAGATTTTCGTATATCCTTTGCTGGGAATATTAGTTGAACGCTCTCTGTATGGAACTGCATCCAGGGGCCGGACTGTAGTTGGACAGAATCCGGAGAATACTGCAACGCTTGGGGTTGATGTTGATCTCAATGATCACTTGGAAACTGTCCAATTACAAGAATTCACCAAATGTTACCGACCAAACTGGTTTCGCCGCAAGTTTACTTGGTTCACGAAGACACCGATGGCAACGGTTATTGCTGTGAACGAGTTGACGCTGTCGGCTAAGCGAGGGGAAATTTGTGTGCTTCTTGGTGCTAATGGAAGCGGAAAAAGTACTACTCTGGATGCCATTGCTGGCCTTAACACTGTAACTAGTGGAACCATCACGGTAGATGGCACTGGCGGACTGGGAATTGCCCCACAAAAGAATGTTCTCTGGGATGAGTTGACGGTGGAGGAGCATATCCAAATTTTTAACCGTCTCAAGTCCACAGGGAAGCCGGCCAGCAGTCATGAAATTCGACGTCTGATCAGAGATGTCGATCTGGACAGAAAAATAAATGCAAAGTCAAAAACCCTTTCTGGTGGACAAAAGCGCAAGCTACAATTAGGTATGATGTTCACTGGAGGAAGCGCTGTGTGCTGTATCGACGAGGTCTCTAGTGGATTAGATCCATTGAGTCGAAGAAAGATTTGGGATATTCTTTTGGCGGAGCGCGGATCTCGAACTATCATTTTGACGACACATTTTCTCGACGAGGCAGATCTTTTGGCCGATCAAATTGTGATCTTATCCAAAGGGACGCTACGAGCGAAAGGGACTTCAGTTGAGCTGAAAGAGACGCTGGGAGGTGGTTATCGAATCCATCTTCTGACCGGCCCTGGCCACCTTAAAGTTCCTGAGATGGATGGCATTCCGAGGAAAGAGGCTTTTGGACAGGTCATGCTTGCTGCAGCTACATCTCGGCAGGCTGCACAAATCATCCGGCGGCTGGAAGCTGAAGGTCTCAGCGATTACCAGCTCTCTGGACCGACGATTGAAGACGTATTTCTGCATGTTGCGGATGAGGTGAGGGGACTAGATAGCTCGACGTCTCGCATTGGGAGTAAACTATCATTACCCTTATATGATGCTGGTGACGAAAGAAAACCCGGAGTGCTGAAAGAGGATGCTGTCTCTATTACCAATGGCGTAGCTCCGGGCCTCGAATTACACTCAGGTCAAAGCCTTAGCTTTTCCCGCCAAGGATGGGTATTATTCCGGAAACGGATCACCATTCTCCATCGAAATTACCTCCCATATATTGCTGGATTATTGCTTCCTATCATTGCAGCAGGCCTGGTGACCTTGTTCCTTAATGACTACGCAGGCGTAGGTTGTGCTCCATCAGATGGCATTTCTCTATCCGACGTAGAATTCATCTACACACAGCCGCGCTACCACCTTGTCCTAGGCCCGGCATCACGGCTTTCGAACAGCACAATATCGACGCTTCTCACCCCTCTCCTCCCAACCGGCGCACTAGCATTGCTCGCCCCAAATATTACTCTCGTTAACTCCCTCACGGATTTCAACAACCATATATCTGAAAACTTCAGCACCCTTGCTCCAGCAGGCTTCTACCTCGGTGATGGCACTCAAGAAACTACTCTCGCTTACAAGGGAAACGGGGATGTGTTCAACGCAATATTTGGACAGAATCTCATGGATACATTCCTAACCAACATCAGCATTGGGACTCAATACGCTTCTTTTGATATCCCTTGGGCCCCTAGTACAGGAAAATCTCTCCAACTAGTTGTCTACTTCGGCCTCGCAATGTCCGCATATCCGGCCTTCTTCGCACTGTACCCAACTATCGAAAGAACCCGTAACATTCGTGGCTTAGAGTACTCGAATGGTGTGAAATCCTTACCACTTTGGCTCGCATACCTGTCTTTCGATTTCATAATCGTACTTGTGTCAAGTGCTCTCTCAGTCGTTATTTTTGCCGCCGCCTCTTCAGTATGGTACCATATCGGATATCTCTTCCTCATCTTCACTCTTTTTGGAATTGCTTCAATCTCACTGGCATACGTGGTCTCGCTATTTGCTAGGACTCAGCTTTCGGCTTATGCATTCGCCGCCGCTGGCCAAGCTATTTTCTTGTTGATTTATCTGGTTGGATTCCTCTGCACACTCACTTATGCGGTAAGTCATCCTCCCCATGGGTCATATAATGAGCCATTCTAATACAGCGTATAGCCTGTGAACAAAATCGACTCTTACATACTCATTGTACACTTTTTCATCTCCGCAGTAACGCCAGTAGGAAGTCTCGTGAGAGCTATGTTCGTCGCCCTTAACATATTCTCCACTACCTGCGATGGGAAAGAGATCGCACCACACCCAGGCGGAATCTTGCAATACGGAGGACCAATTCTGTACCTCATCATCCAGACCTTTCTCCTGTTCGCGATACTCCTCTGGTATGATTCCGGCTCCGTAGTTGCGTTCTGGAGACGCATTAAGAAGGCACCCGCCACAAGAGGGGGACCAGATATTCCGGCGGATGAAGAAACAGCAGAGGAATTGGGCAGGGTGAGTTCGTCGAACGATGGGCTAAGGGTCCTAAACTTGACAAAGAGCTTTGGAAATAATACCGTGGTGGACAATCTCACATTCGGTATTCGACGAGGAGAAGTGTTCGCATTGCTTGGTCCAAACGGCGCTGGAAAATCAACGACTATTTCACTGATTAGAGGAGATATCCAGCCAAGTAAAAATGGCGGCAACCTCTTCGTTGAAAACATCGAGATAAACCACCATCGTGCACAGGCGAGGAGCCATCTAGGTGTTTGCCCTCAATACGATGCCATGGACCAGATGACAGTGCTTGAGCATCTCAGGTTCTACGCCCGCGTGAGGGGAGTCCGGGATATTGAATTCAATGTCGAGGCCGTGATTAAAGCAGTCGGCCTCCAAGCCTTTTCTGGTCGCATGGCAGCTAAACTCTCAGGCGGCAATAAGAGGAAATTGAGTCTAGGGATAGCACTGATTGGAAATCCGACCGTAGTGTTGCTGGATGAACCGAGTAGTGGAATGGATGCAGCGGCCAAGCGGGTTATGTGGAGGACGCTGGCAGCGATTGTGCCGGGACGGAGTATCTTGTTGACGACGCATAGTATGGAGGAGGCAGATGCGCTTGCTGATCGAGCGGGGATTATGGCGAGGAGGATGTTGGCCATGGGGACGAGTGGGCATCTGAGAGAAAGATATGGGGGTGGGTGTTATGTGCATCTAGTCTTGAAGAGTGCACCGCATACGAAGGAAGAGGAGATCAGAGAGGTGAGGAGCTGGATTTTAGGGATGTGGGAGGAAGCGGAGGTCGAGGATAAGACGTACCATGGCCAGGTTCGCTTTTCGGTTCCAATGGGGAGGAAGGAGGGGAGCAATCGGGGTTCCGTCAAGAAAGAGGTGGAGAGTCTTGTGTCCAGTGAGGATGACCGTGATCTTGAGATTAGCGGGGGTAGCGAGCCTGAAAAATCCGTTAATGATGGTATTGGCGGGTTGATTATGGTTCTTGAGGAGAACCGGGAATTGCTTGGCTTGGAGCATTACAGTGTTAGTCCCACGACCTTGGATCAAGTATTCCTCAGCATTGTAGGGAAGAATAACGTTGAGGAGGAAGGATATGGTGGTGTTGTGGGACGCGGGATAACGGAGAAGGCATGGGGGAAAGTGAAGGAATTTGCAAGGAGGAAGTAAGTAGGCTTCATAGAAGGGTGGAGGGTAGGGAGGCGTAAAATATGTATATAGGAGCGAAAATCCGAAAATTGTACATGCGTAAATTAGTCGTTATAAGCATTAGAGATGAATTGTATTTTCAAGACGAGACCGTAGGTATATTGAGACGATGAAGCAAACACTGAGGCCTAAGTGTCGAAGATGCAAATAGTGGATAAATATGTAATTTGTATGCAATGAGATATGAATTCTCGAAAATGCTGTGGATGCGATCAAATTCTTATGTGAAGTATATATCTAAGATTATAGATCTCAGGAGTATTGTAAAAATTTCATTGGCGGGGTGGATATCAGAGGTGCTAAGTTGGTTGTCTAGTTATGGTGTTGTCGGCCTGAAAACATCCCTAACACCTCTCACCGCAAAATTCTGCCGTCGACCAAATCGCATCTGCCAAAAAAATACAACCTCCCTCCCCACCACTACCACTACGCCTTGCCTCCAATCCGCAACCCAAACCTTCACAATGCCTCTAGACACCTCAACCTATAGCCTCGCCCTCCTACGCCTCGATGGCAGACGCTGGAACGAACTCCGCCGCCTCTCAGCCTCCATCTCGACCCAGCCCTCCTCCGACGGCAGCTCCGCCCTCAACATGGGAAACACATCTGTCTTATGCACCGTCACCGGACCCTGCGAATCCAAATCCGGCTCCTCCACCAACAATGCCGAAGTGAGGGTCGAGATCAGCATCGCGGGGTTCAGTTCCATCGATCGGAAAAGGAGGGGCAGGAACGACAAGCGGATCTCAGAACTGCAGATCACGATCCAGCAAGCCTTCCAACGCACCCTGTTCACCCACCTCTATCCCCATAGCACTATCACGATATCTCTCAATATACTCTCTCAGGATGGATCACTCCTTGCAACGCTTATTAATGCATCCACCCTCGCTCTAATCGATGCTGGTATCCCAATGTCCGACTACATCACCTCCTGCACGGCAGGTTCTACGTCGACTTACTCGTCTAACGACGAAGCCGCCGATCCCCTCCTCGATTTGAACTCGCAGGAAGAAACAGAGTTGCCGTTTTTGACGGTAGCGACGCTAGGGGAGACGGACAAGGTGTGTGTGTTAGTGTTAGAGACGCGGGTGCAGAGCCAGAGGTTAGAGGGGATGTTGGCGGTGGGTGTAGATGGGTGTAAGCAGGTTCGGACGTTGCTGGATGGGGTTGTGAGGGAAAGGGGCAAGAGGGTTTTAGATGGGAGTGGGAAAGGGTTGTGATGATTGGGGGTATATACATGGACTAGGCTCTATTGATCGGATATGAATCGGCATCGAGCAAAGGAGTGTGCAAAGGCGCATAGGCGTGTGAAGGTCGTAGGAGGGAATATCAGCAATTAGAAATGCATTTGCTGCTGCATTCTAAGAGCACGAGAGAGTATCGGGGGAGCATCATCAATGATACCCGGAGTTTATGGCGTCAAAATACCTGTTGGATGTCTGAATGAAGGGTTTCTCTGTATCATAGCATGAATAGACGGGCTAGAATCAAGATATGACAAGGACCAATATTGCGCCCAGATTCGCTACCTCCTAAAGTTGATGTACATTCGTCCATTCCACTACGCCAGATCACCCGGTAAAAAGAGGCCCACTCAAAGCTCATCATGCGTCTCCTCTGCCTTCTTCTCCTCTGTCTTTGTTTCTGCCTCTTCGGCCTTTCCCTTCGTCTTGCTCTCCTCCTTCAGTGGCTCTTGAGCGGCTGGTTCTGGTTCCTCAGCTACCACCGGCTCCTCTTTCTCCTCAGGAACCAATCCCTCAGGCAACTTCGCCTTGCTACCTTCACCTAACCTAACAGCATCGATAAAACTCTCTAACTTTTGGTCCGTAACGTCTTCATATGTAATCGTATCTCCTTTTATCGGGTAATTTCTCCACCATCCCCTCTTGGCATTAAGAACCACGATCTCAACCTCATCCCCAAGGTTCAAAGCCTTATGCACCTTCTTGAAGCCAGGGTTATTTCTCGGTACAGCATAGAAAGGGAATCGCTTTTGGTTATGGAGATGATGTTGCCATTCGATTCTTGACAATGCTCCAACAACAGTTCCGGCGAGAGGTCCACGACTGTCGGGAAGGAGAACAAGGAGGCAAGTTCCGGTCTTTGGACCCAGACATTTGAGCTCGAGATCTGCTTCGCTGTAAATAATACCGATTGGTGGTGCGGGTTCTGGGACGTAAGCTGGCTTCTCTTCCGCGGTTTCTGGAGATTCCGATGATTGTTTGTCTTCAGTGGTCTCTTTCTTAGCATCTGAAGCCTCAGAAATTTTGTCTTCCTTCTTGTGGGACTTAGAAGAGGATTCGGATTGAGTTTTGTCTTTGCTAGCCTTCTTGTCCTCCTTTGATTTCGACTTGGTGACTTTGGCTTTTGGTGGTGCGGGGTCGGGGTTAGGTGCTGCGGCTTGGGAGAGGAATTTAACCATAGCATCCTTCTTCAGTTCTCCGTCGTAGACAATACCTTGTGCTTCTTTTCCACCAGGGAGGAGAAGGAGGGTAGGGAACTTGGTGATGCCGAATAATTCCAAAGATGCCTTTTCCTTGTCCGTGTTCCTGATTTGCGCCACAGAAATGCTCCCCTTGAAATCAATTGCAATGGCCTTTAGCAAAGCACTCGTCTTGCCCTTGTCAGAAAACAGAATGGCTTTTGCGGTATCATTTGCTTCTGCCAACCAGGATTCCAAGGTCTTATCGTCCACTCTCTTCACTAGGTTTGGAATCTTGTCGATGACTGCATCCACAATTGCCTTTGCTGTACGTTCGCCTTGGTAATCTTCAACAATGGGTCTCCCGGCCTTCTTGCCGGGCTTAACGATCTTGAGGGTAGGGAAGCCTTTGACGCCCATAGAGCCGCAGAAAGGTTTGTTGGATTCTTCATCGCAGTCAATTGCAGCTACGTGGGCGAGACCAGCGAGGTTTTGTGCAACTTTCTCGTAGTGAGGTTGGAGGTTCTTGCAGTGACCACACCATGGGGCGTAGAATTCGACAATCTGGAGGGGTTAGTTGTTGGAGGAGGGGTATAGGAGACTTGAGGTTGGATTGCTCACCGAGGTGTAGTTCGATTGTGCAATCAAACGATCATAGCTCTTTCCATCGACCTGCAAAACAGCAGAGGTCTTAGGATAAAGTCCAGCGTGAGCAGGAAGAGCCGACAAGAGAGCCGCTGCTGCAATGGTGATAGCGCTTGTATAGACCATTTTGGCGATGGTGTATTTACTACTATTGAAGCTGTAGTAGCTGAAGAGAAACTTAATTCATGAGACGAAGGGAAATACACGAAATACGAGGTGAATGGGAATGTATTTATTGAGATCTGGATAAAGTGACAAGCTGTCCTTTGTCCAAGGAGGCACAACAAAAGGCCACCGTCGCATGTTTGTGAAATCCGGGGAAGCTCAAGCGGGGCTATGGAACCTGATCGGCATTTCGTATTCAGCCTCCAACCTCCGACCTCCAACCCCGCCTAGCATCATAGGCAGTAGCAATATCAACTCCTTGAGGTTGCGAACAGCTTCATTTCTTCATTAGCTGCGACCATGGCAGTCCCAATTCCAGAGAAACTCAAGTCTGCGGACCTCACAAGATTTATCGTGAGGGCCCAGCAGCTGGAGACCGTCAAGCCAGTGATCGCATATTGGTGTAGGTCATGCCATTGAGCCACCATTCCTTTTGCTAATCTCTGCAGGCGAGTACTGGATCGTCAATCAAATTCTGAGCAAAGGTCTGCATGAAGATGACCAAGCTACCCTTGTATATACGACCACGTTGATGGACAAGCTTGAACAGGTACGGTGGGAGGTGCGCCGAGAAAGCATATGCTGAATGATCTCCAGATCAAAGCTGATAATGCTACGAATGATGCTATTGTCGACGATGCTGCCGGCCGGGCATATTGCGAGCAATTTGGGTTGGAAACTTTCTTCAGGGCTGACCGAGCTGTGAATGCGAACAAGGTTACCAAGTATGTTTATTGAGAGCTCCGGTTTAGCATATCTAACGTGGACGAAGGCAAACAGCAGATACGTTTCAAGCCGCGGCAACCTTTCTCGAGTTGGTCAATATATGGACAACTCCTGATGCAGAAACCCAGGCTAAGATCAAATATGCAAAGTGGAATGCGGTCAGGATAGTGAAAGCGCTGAAAGAAGGGAAGGACCCAAATGAATCGAACCCAAGGCCTCCACCAGTTGCCGAGGAAAACCTCCCTCCGCTTGATCCTAATGACCAAGAGGTACAAGAACTAGACGGGCATACGAAACCACAACCTGCATATGTTGAAGATGTACCGGACGAAGAAGACAAAATCGAGTCGCAGCTTGCACGACAATCCACTATTGACCAATCACTACATCCATCTAACCAAGTCTCCGCGAATACGTCTCCTCGGTCGGCCCCAGCTCCTGCGCTAGCATTTGATCCATACCCGCGAGATGGCTTTCCTTATAGTGCTGTTCAGAAGGACGATGTTTCACCTATGGATGCTCCTGTAGATGCAAGGACCGGTTCAGTAGGTGGTGGATACTTTCCCGAAGTTCCAACCTTCACATCCGAATCGAGAGACTCGACACTGCCCACTACACTACCTAGTAATGATCTATTAGGCTTACCCCAACAGCCCTCCGGGCAGCCACATTCTCCCAATGCCCCACCGGATTTCCAGCTATTCCCTTCACCAAATACAACCTCGGATACTCTGTCACCTCAAGATTTTTATCAGACGTCTCAGCCTGCTCTCCCTCCCCCTACACAGTATGCTCCTAGTTCTACACAGCTACAGCAACCAAGTTATCCAGTTCCACCACCGCAACCTAGTTCTCAACCCCCGCTTCAACAACCTATATATCACCCTCCAGTCCAGCAAACTAGCTTTTCACCCCCTCCCACACAACCAACATACCAACTCCCACCCCAGCAATACACTTCCCAGCCTGCTCCTCCTCAACAATTTAACCCCCCACCTTCATCAGCACCCAGACCCATGACAAACCAGCAACTGAACACTGATGATGTCGCGATTGCGAAAGCACAAAAGCACGCGAAATGGGCTATTTCAGCCCTTAATTTTGAGGACGCAGCCACTGCCGTTCGAGAGTTGAGAGAGGCTTTGAGGACGCTGGGTGCCCAATGAATGCTGATGTACTGGGAACTGGAGCGAATAACGGATATGTTATGAAACCTGAAGCTTAATATAATCGAAGGGCCCGCAAATATATGAAAGGAAAACGCAAAGTTTGCAAGGGTGTTGTATAGTTATATGCTAGTCAGTCTCGACGGCGAGCTTTCCCTTGCGAATGTTTTACTTACCAATCCGTCGCTGTGTTTTGATATCGTGGTTTTATATAATTTTACATTTTCCGTTCAATGATTCCCGCCCTTGTTCCCGCCCTATTGCATATTGGCTTGATATCATATAAGATTACTTCGATAATATCAGCCGCCTCGCCATGTTTATCAGATATTGCTCAACTACTCCAAATGAAAGTACTTGCAGTATAACGATATTATTTGTGTTTGATCAGAAAGCTTGAAATTCCGCATATGGCTACTAGCTTTGCTTCTCACAAACGTCACGCTAGCTGCATCCTGTTATGTACTGACTCGGATATGTTTTCTCTCATCGACATCTTTCTATTAATATGTAGCTTAATTATTTGCACATCCTGAATTGTTATCTCTTTTACTACCTTTATTTTAGAACTATATACTACTCTTTCTCACAAGCAGCGAATCCTCTGATTTGAGTCCTCCCGCTCTTCTCTATCTCGTCTGTGATTATCCTTAAATCACTAAGTGCTTCACTAGAGCGGGTAGAGCGCTTCAAATATAACGTACTATAGAGGTGGGATACTTGGTACATTTGCGCTTATTCCCTATCGCAATCTTGATTCGAGCCGCAATGTTATATCTCGCTTCAAGTGAAATGGGGAAAGCCGCTGACGACGAGACGACCCTTATCGTTGATTTCTTCGCAAGTTTTTCGACACCCTGGTTGAAACGGCGCATAATAATCTCCAAGGTTTCAAGGTCTATAAGGATGATCAGAAGACCTCTTATAAGATAGGTTGGATTGCTTATCATACCAATTTCCCGGGTTGTGTAAGTCGTTACAGTACTACTTTCACGAGACAGAATATCATTAGAGGGAAATTCTTTCCATACAGTCTGTATTTGACTATGGCCTCTGACAAGTTTCTTTCATGTCTTACCGCCTGAAATTAACTGGATTTCAAAGTTTGTTATATATTGAACGTTTGATGAAAATGGACCTGAGAGAAGAATCACTATGGTAAAGAAAGCCTGCACGATTGCTGCCAAAATTGGAGGGGTCACTCGTGTCGAGCGAACCTCGGCATTTAAGGGCATTCAATTACAGTTGAATTCCAGAGAATAATTAATAATCACATAATTAACGGCATCAATTCGTCCAATGTTTTCATTAATTAATTATGATAGCCGAAAGAGGGGCTAGTCGGCAAGGCCGTGCCACGCTGTCCCGCATGTGCATTGCTACCCCCGCGTCCCGTTCGTCTGGCTCTCTTCGTCATTGGAACGAGAGACCTTCCTCCATTGGGAATTATTGCCAACTATTGAACGGAGCAAAGTACATGCTTATTCAGTAGGAAACCCGAACAGTGTGTGTGATTGGAGAATTCTCCACGACGGTCTTCTTATCATCCCACTAAATGTGTATTCTTCGCCCCAGTATCCAACGGCGCTACAGCAGCTAAAGCACACCGTATTGCCCTCTCGAGAACTCATGATACCAAGCAAAGTCCAATCAACTCATACTCATCCCTTTCAACAAGACACCAACCTTCGAAACCCCCAAAACAGCACTCAAACAACACGCCCAACAATGACTCCAAAATCCACGCAAGCAATTGTTTGTAAACCTTCCGGGAAAGATGGCCAACATAACTGGGCCATGGAAACCTTAACCCTAAGACCGATCCAAGACGACGAACTCATCGTCAAAATTGTAGCAGTCGGGTTATGCCACTCGGATCTCATAGCTGCCTCCTCGCCATTCATGGGTGGCATCTGTGAACGCGTTTTAGGCCACGAAGGCGCTGGTATCGTCCTCGAGGCCGGCTCCAAAGTCACAACCGCCAAACCCGGAGACTCTGTACTACTCTCCTTTGCCTCTTGTGGGAAGTGCACGTCGTGCTCAACCAAACATCCCGCTTACTGCGAGCACTTCCCGCAGCTGAATTACGATGGTGGGGATGGGGCTTTCGTGGCCAAGGCCAATGGTACGGCGGTTAAGGGCTCCTTTTTTGGACAGTCGAGTTTTGCGAATGTGACGATTGTGAGTGAGAGTTCGTTGGTGAACGTCACGGGGATTGTCGAAAGCGAGGAGGAACTGAGGCTTTTCGCGCCGTTGGGTTGTGGGTTCCAGACGGGTGCGGGAACTGTTATTAAGCATTGCAAAGCTACTGCTGAGGATACTATGGTGGTTATAGGGCTGGGTGCAGTTGGCTTGTCGGCTGTAATGGCTGCTAAAGTTGCTGGGTGTAAGAAGATCGTTGGTATTGACCGTATTGCTAGTCGGCTTGAGCTGGCGAAGGAACTCGGTGCAACCGGGGTGATTGATACATCCGCAGGGGATGTTGATGTTTCTGTTGAAGTTAAAAAGTTGATTCCTGGAGGTCCCTCGATTGCAATAGATGCAAGTGGTTATACCCCGCTTGTCACAAAAGCCTGGGAATATTTGGGTAAGATGGGTAAGCTGGTGGTGGTTGGCGGGGGTGATTTTGCCGCAAAGCTGGATGTTACATTGATCGATTTGATGCTGGTATGCGATCATTTGTCTGTGTTTGATAATTAGAATTGGTGCTAATGACGGCACTCAACCAGAATGGGAAGACATTGACAGCCACTATTGAAGGGGATACTACACCAGCAGATGTAAGCACCCCTTCTATTTGTACTTCCTTTTATCAAGAAAAAGGCGAGCTGACACTTGAGACAGTTCTTGCCTGTGATGGTCAAATGGCATAGAGAAGGAAAATTCCCAATCGAAAAGCTCGTGAAATACTTTCCGGTAAGAACTCTCAACTCCCAATGCTCAAGAATAAACTAAAGCTTATCTTGGTGTAAACAGCCAACCAAATTCGAAGATGCAATTGAAGGTATGAATTCTGGAGCCGTGGTTAAACCTATAATTGTATGGTATGGGGATTCCCGCCAGACGCCTCGCACTTCAAAGCTTTGAAGTCTGAGATATTCGTACGGCTTAGAGCTACTACTAGTTTTGATACTCTAGCCCGGGCAACTACAGCACCTAGTCTCTAGATAAGATGGTACATAGAGGTGTATGCCCTCAGGAAACGACTTTTAGGGCACTTGGCAGGTTTATTAATGTAAAGCCCTTGGAGCATAATGTGTATAGTGAGACGAGGACATACTTCGAAATTATAAAGAAGATTAATGCATAACTGGAAATACGATAGCTGTTACTGAATTTGTGTATCTTCATATTGGACTATGCTAGACAGGATGCAAATGGAAACATATAAATTTGATTGATCCGTGTGAGATACCGAGTATGTAAAATTTTAATGGATAGGAGATTAGGATTTGGAAGTAGGGTAATTAGAATCTTATTTGCTTCGAGACAATGACCACTAGAGTGTTAATGGAAAAGTTGCGGCTGAAAAGCCATTTGAAGTCGTATACATAAAAGCATTTCTTATGATACACGGATGTAACATTCAGCTCGGGAGTTTGCAAGCTCCTTAACAAGTAAGACTTTTAAGAAATAAGGCCTTTCACAACTATAAGTTTTTAAAGCCCATGCTGCATAGTCCCTCCTCTCAGAATACGCCCTCTACCTTTCTATTGTACTTATCGAGGTAGAGGCATGCGAAGAATGCTCCCAACAAATGGTGGCAACTCACAATTTGCAAAGCTATAGAGAAAGATTTGAGAGTATATGATATTTATAATGCCTTGATTAATCCTATTTGTTCACCTTATGCCTTGTCGCCAATAATATCCATTGCCCCGATCTTAGTAATCGTCTTCTCCTCGCCACTCATATTGGCATCGATCCGTACAGTTAGGCTCTTGATAGCCTTAAACTTCGAAGCTTTGAGCTTCAGCTCTGCAACTCCGTTTACGTACTCGTCAGAGTAGATGTTGAAAGCTTGTGTATTTTCTGCCTTTGCTAAAGAATCCATGTCTAGATCATGCGATTCGACCCCATCCGCAGACTTTACAACTCGAACCGGAACATTTGCCCCTACTTGTATTCGTGATGGGGCGTTCGAGGCTGAGTCTTTCGCTATGCTTATTCGGAGCTGGCTAGGACTGACAGATTGTGTGAAGGGCAGGTGTATGAGAAGACGGGCTCCAGAGGCGGACGCTGCGGTATAGCCGGCGGGAGGCGGACTCGCGATATTCCTAGCAGAACTAAGCAGCGAGGCATTCAGCAGCTTCGAAACACTGATATCGATTAAAGATCTAAGACTGCTCGGTCCCGAGCTCGCGTTTGACTCCCCTGCCTTTGAACTTTGCCCCTGCGAAGGTGCTTCCTTCGCTGCCGCTGCTGTATAGTATCCGATCTTCGTCGTGAGTTGTTGTACATCCGCGCCCTTTACTTCGTCTGTCTTCTTTCCATGCTGGAAGAACTGGAACGTCGGCATCGCTGTTATACCACATGCTTGCGCAACGTCTTTTGCCTTGTCGACATCACATTTCGCGAAGACGATCGAGCTAGATGATTCGTGCTGCTTTGCGATTTTGTCGAAGGCGGGCGAGATGACTTTGCATGGTCCGCACCACACGGCGTAGAAGTCCACAATGAGGAGGTTGTTTGCCTTAAGCTTGTTGAACTGGGATAGGGATTTGATTTCTTGCATTGTGATAAAATGTTAAAAGTTGTTGTGGTGATAGTGTGGAACAGCAATTGTAATCTCATGAAGTCTGGAGGCATCAATCCTAGTAATACGGAAGAAGGCCGGCCCGAAGAACCCCGCCCCCACCCCGCCCCCACCTCGTCCCCCTCTCTCCGGGCCATACCGGGTCCACCTCAAAAAAGGGAAGATTATATTAAAACTAATATAAAGCTATAACTTATATCATGATAAAGATTGTTTATATAACTTACTACTACTATACTAACCGTACGCAGAGCCTTGGCATTTGAGAAGGCGAGACTCCCAAGATTCCAACTGGGAAGACTCCACGGAAGACACCCGAAAACCGATGTATACGAGGTGTTTCCTACTTCTTGTTGGTATACTCGGTAGGCTTAGCTTATATTAGCCGCGAACGGTTATATGAGCATGAAATACGAATACTACTTTAATGTCGAGGTAATAATGGTTAAATGGTTTCCTTAGTATCCTGGTTTGCGAACCGATACTTCGGGATATTCCCCTACTGGGAACTGTAGCATCGCTTCGTAGCTATAGGCTTAAGACCTTGAGTACTGCATCCCTAGTCCTAAAATAATTGAGTGGCAGGACCTATCGGTGTCTAATTGATCGAGTTCTTAAAGCGGCTCGACGGCCTAGCGCTAACACAGCTTAAAAGACTTCACACAGACCTGAATCTCTTTCATCCATCGTATAAAACCCTGGATTGTTCGGCTATATGAACAGACCACTGCTTCAGAATGAGGCCAAGCTTGATATCCATTTAATAATTATCCTGTTACTTCATTTATTGTATTCTATGCTCATTCAACTTCCGATACATTCTAGTGGGGACAAGGATTTCATTGTGAGCATGTCATTGCCGAACAGTAACTAGGATATTGGCCAACATGAAGGTCTTGTTCCGATCGGAACGTAGAAACTATTCTTCTAAATCTCTAGCCCTGGTCAGCGAGCTAGCGAGCCGTTGGTGGTGATAGAGGCGGGCATGGGTGATAGAAGTCTGTGGCAGAGAGAATTCCACCGCCTGGTCGCTACTACAGGACTTGCTCGCTTTATGAATTATGACAGAGCTGGAGGGCTCAGCGTCTCGATGACGTTGCGGGGATAGTGTTTGTTGATGCAGAGTAAGAGGACTCCTTCAAAGTCATGAACATACCATGGCAGCGCATGAAATCGTTGGGGATGAAGGGTGAACCTCAGCAGCGAGCGACTATGTTGTTTTTACATGTGCACTAATTCTCGTATATTGAGATCGGGCATAATGTTCCTGTCACAAGGGCATCAGCCATCGTGGAGGAGCCGAGGTGGGTGCTAGACGAGCTTATAGCAGCCAGAAAATAGTATAAGTTATCCGCCCTGTATTGGCATAGTCTTGACAAGAATCCTTGATTCTGAATTTCATTCGCTTTCATAATTCTTACTCGTTTTCTATTGTTACTGTAATATAGATGAGCACTTTGAGTGGGAACAAGCTCTAAATTCTTCCATGCAAGCTGAAGGCCCGCAAATGTTAAGAGACTACAGGACGTCAATCGACGTAACTAGTTTAAAGTTTTAAAGGCGTCTAGAATGCTGAGATATCTTGAAATGTGTGATTTTGAATATTAGTAGACTTTATTAATCTTGAAAGGGTCTTCGCCTCTAAACCCCTCCCATCTATTTTGCTAAACTGTGCCTTGTACTTCATCGCAATGAACCAGTCTTTGAAACTGCTAGTTAAACTTAAGTCGGAATCACTTGATATGAGATCTCAGATATGCACCAACTGAATTTAGGACTCGAGCTAATCGCATGCACTGTTAGAATTTACACCCAAAAAATCTTATGTAAAGCGGAAAAAAAGGGTATAAATTGAGAAATGAATTAGAATAGCAATAAACTGGATCTCTGTAGAGAACTTTTAATCATTCGGCTAGCGCTCCTCACCGACTTACATTACGTAAGTAGGTGAGGGAGTTCAATAGACTGATCGCCAGTAATAAACCGATTTTTGTAAAATCTCAATATTTAAGCAAAAAAAGTTAATTTTAATTAAGCTATAGGAAAGAGTATATCTAGAATAATATACACTTAAACCTATTACAAATTATTTTACAAGTTGCGAGTGTTATAATAAAATATGTAATTTCCGTTTTCTGTATCGTTGTATTGTTGGCGATCGGTGTATTGCACGCCCTCACCGACTACTGTGAGGGAGTTGGTGGGGGGTGCTAGCCGAACGATTAATAATTCTAATAAAATCTTGGCTGTCATCCATCACCAGGCATTTTCGTCTTTCAATATGAGTCAAAAATCTGCCTCGCTTAATCTAAGGGGGCGGTTAACGGGCTGACCCATGAGGTTTAATCCGAAGTTGAAACCTCAAAAGTACTAAGCTTCAAAAAATGAGGGGCGCCATGTCCCACCATCTCGTCCGATACAACAGCTCCGGCGCTGAACGCAAATCGCATCTCATCCGATGGGAAAGTTGCCACCATCTTGTTTAGAGCGGAGACCTTTAATGGGCTACTTGTGACAGGTGAGTTCCGGATGATCCTAACACTGCATCATACAGAACCTTTACTCTCCTCGCCTGAAAGGACAAGAAATGCGATGCTCGTTGCGAGTTGGGGTGATTGAAACTTAGCAATAAATCTCATATGCCGGTCGAGCTGGATGGGAGGATTGAAGGCTTGGAAGATGGACTGTACTTTGGGTATACGTCGATCTGTTCGGACGATCCTGTTTTCTGCCTCATGCCGTTTCAACTCACCCAAAGCCTTCGATGCTAAGTATAAGTACTCTTAATATCTCCCTTTGTGAGAATAAATTTGTATAAAGCAAGAACCTAGGACAGCCATTTCCTCTACAAACAATTTTCCACTTAATAAATCGTTTGATACGAAACCTTCATTCTTTGACTTCTTAGTCTTAACGTCTTCCGCTGTCCCAATCACTCACTATACCGATTTACTCAGTATCCCCCCCTACGACCCCAAACATGCAGACTTCTTTCCTCATTACACTTCTCAGTGGTAAGTCTTATCCTTCTTCTGTTTGGACTAAAAACCATCCACTAACGTAACAGTAGTCTCTCTTGCCCTCGCCGTCGCTGTTCCTCCTTTCGACCCCGCGGGTGCCAAAAATGTAGGCAACGGCGTCGGCACCCAATTCATCGGCGGCCAGTGTCTCTCAGACGCCGACTGTGCATCAACCTGCTGTGCTAGTCCAACGGGAATCTGCTCAGGCCTTGGGACTGCTACAGCGAGCGGCAAGACTGGTTGTGGTTTTACGTCGACTTCCGCTTAAATAGTCATTATTATTGTTTTTATTATGGCTGGGATGCAAGCACAGCAGCAAAGGTGAGGATTTTGATTTTGATTATGCTAGCGTAGTAGAAGCAGGAAATGAAAAGAGAGCACAACCTATATGTACAAATGGTCATTTTAGAAACATGCAATACAAAGGCAATCTGATTTAATCTTGGCGGTGAGGATTTGAGGTGGTCGAGTACCGATATCCGATACCAAAGTCTGGCTTCTTAGCCCAGTCATACTACTCGATCTGAACATACTCCTCCATTCCCTATTTTCCTGCTGAGAACCGAAGATTTCTGACCCTGTTTTTATCAGTGGTGCCGAGCCGAGCCGACCTACAGGCTGCCGGATAAGTGAGAGCCGAGACGCAAATTAACGCCAACAAAATGTTTAAGAAATACAATTCCTCCAAAACTTGATTTTCTAGACTGATACACATTTAAATAGCAATAAAACGCCATTTTCTAGATGTAGACCTTAAATACAATTTTATCTAACAAGCTATCCCATTTTCTCGACTCGCGAGCCTGCCTGCTCCACTACCCCTCCTACTTGTTCGAAGGCTCGATTGAGAGGTCAATTCCTTCCAAGGGATAGTAGATAATACTTCTATCGCCAATTTGTTTCATAGATTCACTGAGTACCAATTCAGGAAGCCGGAGGAGGCGCCGCCCGCTGTGCCGTTAGAGAGGAGGCTTAGTAGTTAAATTAGTAACCAGCGACCCTTGAATCTCCCGATACCACGTTAAGGAGCGAAATCCTGAGCAGTGTTAAAATCAGCACTGCCTTAATTGCCTACTAGCTAAGCAGGCAATGCCCTCGGCTAGTTAGCGCAGGAGTACCATAGATGATGGTTGGAAGAAGCCTTATCAACATCACATGATCAATAGTACCACTGCGACTCTAGGATTTGCGAAGACTGTACAGTGCGATCCCACAGGATGTTCATAGGACAACAATTCACCTAGTTCCGGTTTACAATGGTGTGGTTTTTTTCAATCCTAGGATTCTGAAGGAAATTTGTGATCAATGGTAAGACTTTCATCCTTTTGCTCAATTTATCTCCACAAAATGCTAGTTTGAGATTACATGTCACTGTCACTGTCGGCTTCCTTCAATAGCGTGACAAGATGCCATCCTAGAGGTAAATATCATGATTATTTTCTACACGACTTCCCAAAGGCGTAGCTGATTCTTATGATTAAAAAGGCGAGACTGAATTTCCATTCTCACCTTCGATACCAGTATCAACATTCATACTCAATTCTTTTACATCTCAGCAACCCTCATCAAGTCTACTTTTTTACAAAGCCCTCAAGCAATTACGACAATAATCGATCTGAAATCACCCTAAAAGAATGCGTTTCTCCACACTATCAAGCAGCAGCGAGTTCTCAATTATCTCGGTCCTTTTGCTCGCAGTAGCCACTTTCAGCACAACCACATTCGCGGCACCCGTGAAGTCCGTCACGCAGTCTAGTTCTGGGAGTACTCTTGTGGTTCCCCCACAATCAGGGCGCAATGGTGTGCCGTGGCGCAAAGAGAATGACCCGCAACGAGCAGCACACCCACACCTTGATCTCGAGACTGATGTAATGAATTATGCGCCAAACAACCAGAAGGGAAATGGACAGGCACATTAGGGTAAGAATATTGAAGGACGTCATGAATTTCAGTGATAGCGGCAATGCGCGACATGTCGAAGGGGCTTTTAGATCGGGTGTCATTTGGGTAGACGTGGACTAGATCAGAGTCAGCGAAACGGGAGGTCAGAACTTGTTATAGAATATGGCTACAATGCTAGGTTATAAGGAAAGAGGTCGTTTCCTCTACTTGAGATTATGTGCTGAGCTTGGCCTTGGGCTTTGGTCTCTGCGCTGCCAATTTATTAGCTCTGGTGTCGTAGAGTTTTGCAGTTCCTACAGGGAAAATAAACCAGAAGATGAAAAACTTGAATGGTGTTGAGTGCCCTAATATTTAATATTAAGGTGGCTTTTCCGTTGTGGGAATACATAAGCTGATCCACGGATAATGCACACAACTTTTAGGAAGCCTAAAGAGCCAAAGAGAATATCCTCCCCTCTATGATTCACTTTGAACAATTAGCGAAGATATAATTCGAAGAAAGGAATTATTGGTGCGCTTAGCGAGTTACACCTTAAGTGTAAAAAAAAACAGAGAACCTAGCAACGACGATGATGTTGAATGTACAAGTACATGCTCCCATGATGAGCGCTGCTAACGCCTAAGCACGCATCGAAAGTCACCAGAAGGGGCCGCCGCTGCTACCCTTCTAGCTTTGTCACAGGCTCTCTATTTCATCGATACCACTCCATTCATGGTCTTCTCTCCGGCGCCAGAGTAGGCCCGTTGGCACTTTTATTGATTTATAAGAGAAGGTGGTGCATGAAGACAAGGTTCAAAGTGTCCATGTGATTAGGTGATTCCAAATTGACTTGAGCAGAGCTTTTGCTGCTTAAACCAAAATGACATATGTTGAACCACAAGTTTGGGATTTTGTTTGTTTATAACGCTCTATAAACTATTCCCAGACGCACCATGCTAAGGGTAGATAAAAACCACTAATATATGGGACAAAAACTACTGACAAGTATTAATAGCTGCACAGGTCATTCGAGATAAAAAGAGGGGGGGGGATGAAAGCACAAGCTAGTTCACAAGCAAATCCCGAACCCCACACCGGATCTAGCTATTTCAGTCCAGATCCTTATTCACTCCTACTCCTACCTCTCTAATGATAGGTAATACGTTGCTCAATTTTTGGACCCGCGGGTACCCATGGGCCCGTGCTACCCCGGTGCTAGAGTCGCCCTAAGGTTAAAAATATTAATTTTCGCGAAATTCGCAAATAACCTCAATCGCACTACTGTGTATATTCCGTCTTATAAAATTTAAGCGAGAATTGATAGATATGCACGTCCTCAAGGGTACCCGTGGGTCCAAAGTTGAGCAGCGTACCAGGTAACTACATTATTTCTGAATCAAACTATCTATGAACCATACTTGTTTAACAAAGCATTTTGTTTTATTGTATCTCAAGGTCTTTTGTGCCGGTGCACCACATGTGGAATGCAAATATTGTGTTTATAGCACAAATCAAATATAAAAGGGATATAACTCATATCGACAAATTCGGTGACGTAACAGTAGATAAAATTCTAATTTCTAATTTCTTATCACCCTTCTTTAACTCCTAAATTGGGCACTTAGGACTGCTCTTTCTAGAGTGCCTCTTTTTAGGCTTCCTGTCTAGTATGAAAATCAAGTTGTCAAGAGTGCTGAGACAAAGGTGAATTTTAAAGTTAAGCGAGCACACAAGCCAGACGCTCGTGCTTCTAGAAAATAAAGTGTCATGATCTCAATTAACGCCTCAAAAGACATCTGTGTTAGTTATAGACACTTTGGCGTAGCGGTAAATCTCCACCCCCTAATTCAATAAATCCTGATTACATGAACTCAGAGAGATGCAGAGCTGAATTCCTCAACTCTGCCCCACCACGAGCGTGTTTTCAACAAACCTCGATGGCTTGGAGTACTCCCATTGGTGCACATGTCAGATGAAAAAGGCCGTCCTAGTCACTGCTAGCATCGTATGCTATCTCGTCGGGCAACACTGATCTCTCAATCTCTATATATTCATTGTTTCTATCTCTTTAGATTGTTGCCTTTGCTTTATACTTTTGCTTTATCGAATAGGAGAGATTGTTTGAAGATTCTGTTGTTCTCCCCTATAATTTTACTCCACTTTTTTGCGGCAACCCTTCTCTCATCGTCGACTTCTCGCCAACCCGCTTCTCGACCGAACGCACATCTGCATTCCTAGTGCGTAGTTTGTTGGCATCTGCTTGACTCCTATCTCTCGTATCTCGAAACACTGTGAGATAATTGCTCGTATCACGTATAGTAAAGGCCGCCCTCGACCGAGTTGCCTCCGGGGCCAACTGGGTTGATGTCCACCTCTTCCCTACACTATACAGTCGTCTCGCCGCGCATTTGCTACTGGCTTCACCCTTGCTCACAAAGCTCTTATCGATAGAAGTAGAAAGCTTGTGAGACTTCCCACAAACTTCATTATAATTCGTGGTCAATTTTGAAAGCTCCCTGCTTTCTGTTCTGACTTAATCTCTGGGGTGCTACTGCACTGCTTTCCCTTTGTTTACTCCCCTAGAATCTTAGGAGTAGTTATCTATTTCCCGTAGCCGCCGCTCTGTTCTGCCATCCCGGGTCAGATTTGTTGTGGGCGACCTGGTATCTTGATGTATGATGTAGAAAGGCAAGTGGTGATATTTGAGTTGTGCTTTAAGACCCAAGGATAGGCGCACGAGAGAGGGTAGTAATATAATTTCCGAATCACAACCGCTGCGGTAGGGAAAGTTCTGCATATAGTGATTACAATTCGTATCAACCATTCAAGTCCCACATGCCAAAGGATTTTGAGTAAAGGTAAAGGTCATCTAAAGATGATATTACTTCGTAGAGGATAAAGCGTGTTCTTGAAAATTGAAAGAGACATATACCTCTTGAATTTATTTCAATATAAGGTAGAATTATGACATAGGTGATGCTGGAGTTGAAGGAATGATATATCTTACTGCTCATGAAACTTTAGCCCAAAATAAATACTGTCGGTCTATATCCCCCACTATCCTAATTCTTGTTGTTTCAGGATGAGTCTCTGAAAGCTTGATCATTCTTAGGTGCACATAAAAGGCCTAATATTGGATATGTATCCCCGAATTCGATGAAGCACTAAGGTTATCTCATCATTAGAGTATCCTACGGCCTCAAGCCACGGCATTGTCCAGGTTTATCCTACATATATATTCTTCGTGTGCGCCATTTCCACGGGCTTCCGGGCATTATAGCTCTGAATAGTACATCGAGCGTCGACCTAGATATAGACATCAATACGTTCGTCTTAGGTGAATTTCAAGGCTTCAATTAAGCCCTTCGCCACTCGCACCGAGAAGTCGTTGGTGACGATGATGGTTGTTTAGCCAGCACTCCTCATGTATACAAAGGGGACTCTCAAAGAGACTTCCTATAGAAGGAAGGATGGCACGCAACTCGCGGAAAATTAGCGTCAGACAGTCGCTTTTGGATATAGGTAAAGACTGAACCAATGATGATCTGCGAGAGAGTCTAGGAGGCCGGGACTGGTGCCTATCAGACTTCAGTGGCGTGTATTTTATGTTTTCGAACATCTTGATAGGGCTCCTAGTCTAACCCGCTAGCACATGAACCATGAGCGATGTTGATCATAAGCCTCTAGTATCCAAGATAGGAGAAGATAGCGTCATCTACAATGCACCTAGCCAGACAAGCTACCCGCCACATTCGAGTTTTCTCAGTGCATTTCCATTAGCAGAAGAAGTCCCGAGAGATGATATAGCATAAGATAGGAGGGTCCTAATCATGCAAGCATTCCTTTAGACTTTGAACTTCCTCCCACAATCTTCGAAATTGAGTTTCATCAATCTTTTGCATCCATAAAATTTGCGCCATTGCGTGCTGCATATCCTCCCATGATTCCAGCTGGAGATCAGTTATAGTTGTTAGAAGATATCCAATAAACCAATCCCGCTCCGGGTTGTTTATAGCAGCGACCCCACCAAGCGCTAACATCCAAACAACGAGTTTACTATCCATTCCTGATGCAGGAAGTAAGCCAACCAAAGCTGATTTCAGCTTGTGAAGCCAAGCGTTGATGAGTAATGTAGTGTCTGGATATCGGCCACTGAATAAAAAAAGAAAAAATATACAGATTCCGTAGCGGCATGCATCCGAGAGAGAAGAGCAGTGGTCTTTCGCAGAAAGGTCGACGTGAAGCAGCCGTTGCCACAGGGAGTTTATATAGGATTGTAAATCGCCTGTCCATTTCTGAGTAGCTATTCGGCTCTCTTCCATGAGATTTATTATGCTTGGGTGCAGAGCGAAGGTTCTGGGGTCTAATTGAGTTGGTGGTTGTACGGAATCAACATCCGAAATAAGTCGTCGGGGCTGGTTTGTAGTTTCGTCTTCATCTGGAGGGAAAATCGACTCTTGCAATAGAACCATCGGAAACCTACAGTGGTCTTTAAGATACATTTCCTACTGAAGTTGAAGTTATGAAACTTACCAGTGGGCTACAGTGGCAGCAACGGGATTCGAGGCCTTGACCTTGCTTAGGCCTCCCCGGAGAGCCACCATGCGTTTCAACCCATCAATATGAATCGTCATCATTCTGAAATTCTTCCTGGCAGACTACATATCCTCAAGTCAGTATTATCCCAAAACAGTAAAAATGCTCATTAGCTGACCTCCAAACCGGCCAGTACAGCCACAGCACTAATAGACTGATCCGAAGATCCAGCGATAGGATCTTCTATTCTAGCTCTAAGAGTCCTTATAGACTCTCTCGTATATTCCTCGGAATTATAAGCGTTGCGTTTACTTTGTGCATGTTCCAGCTGCAATGCGCTCTTTGAAAGCATCACGTAGTATAATACTCTATCAGAATGGACGAGCTGCCACCATGCATGCCAGAAAGGACTGGCTCTTCTACATTCACCAAAAGGAGTGCACATCTCGATGACGCTATATAGGTCTTTATATATAACATAAATTAGTACACTATACATGAAAAGAAGGTAAATCCAACGCCTGGTAAAGGATAATTTGTACTTACAATTAGATGACAGCTGCTGGCTATAGGGAAGACTGGTTTTTTGAGGCGAGGTTTCAAAGGGGTCCAGAGTGAGTAAACCAACGGTTTTAGGAAGCTCTTGCTTAAGTTGTGGCAAAGGAGGCGCAGTCACGTGAGAAGGTGCGCTGTTTTTCGAGGCAGAGGATACAGCAAACGAGCTTCTCTTAGAGTTACGATGACCCGGGGTACAGGTGTAATCATATTCGCAGATTTGAACTCTGTTGTTGTAGTACATCTTGCAATTGTCGCATAGGGGATGCTTCTCATCACACTCGAAGCTGTCAGCAAGTGCTAATTACAAGCGGTCAGGGCCATACCTTCACTTTGCGTGTCTTACACGTCTTGCAGCCAGTTTTGGACTTTTTACGTGAGCGAGCTGACAATCGCACACTAACAGTGGTCTGGGAAGGCGGCGGAGACATAGTCATGTGGAGTTTGTAAATGTTGTTTTGAGTGGAGTTGCTCGAGGGAAGAAGCGTAAATTAAGGTTTACCTAAGATTTAATTGCACGTGATCTGACATCAGCATTACTTACCCCCCAGTATTTATTTTAAATTAAGTATCGCAAGGGAGACGCTGTGCCTTTCATGGATCTCTTTGGCTTGGCAGGTAGATAGTGCTAGAAATATGGCTCCAATAATGAATAAGTTGTTAAACGATTACTAGGTCACATGAACCACTCGTATCCTCATTTTGACTTGCAAAGTTCAAAAGAATAGCCACTTCTTATCAGTCTGAGCGTCTAGAAATTTTACTAAAATTTACGTCGCTTCAATTTGTCAACTTTGGTTCCCATTGTGCTGTTCCTTGCCCTTCAAGCAGCGACAGCCCTATTCTTCAACAATTATAAACAGTAAATATGCTAAAAACAGAGTTATAAAAGGTCCGGAATTACCCGCCCCCATCGACTAAAGCGCAGGTAATAAAGGGGGGTCTTAGATAGGATATTGAAAGAGTTATTGAGAGTTTGTTAAATAAAAGCAGTATATATATCAGATCTTTATCATGGTTATAGGAGTTATGGTCGTGGAAATTAAATTAGAAAAGTACACAGAGTAGTAGAACAATTACAAAGTATGTGAAGCACTAACATAAGAAAGGCTTTTTCTAGCTATATGCAAACCCGGGAAGACCAATTCAGGCATCCTAGTGTACGTATGTACAATAAGTAACCATCAGTCTGAAGAATATATGCATCCCATAGATAGAATTATGCAAACAGTATGCATATAAGCTGGGAACACTTTTTAGATAAGATGTTTGCAAGTTACTTGAAAAGATGATTATTTTGTGTATGGTAGACAGCAACTAATAGATGCTGCTGGTATATGGGATCGAGAAAGAAAGTAGGGGTTGTCACTAAAATTCATGTGCTGTTGAACCAACATCTTTCTTTTTAAATAGAGGATGTGTCGAATCCTATCACCTGTGACAAGAGTTATAGTCATTCAAGTTGGAACAGAAAGTGTATCTGAATTTGAGCGAAGAGCCAAAAAGAAGGCTCTAAATGGCTATATATATATATATACAAGAATAGGTTGCCTTAGGCAAGAATGTAAGTGTTCCTTACTGTCCGACGACAAAACTATATAAGCATTCTCTGGCTGGAATCATTGAGCTAGCATATAATTAGGCTGGTAACACTATACAAATAGTATGCATTCGGAATGTCCGAGGAGGGATCCTCAAAAAAAGGCTTATACACAAGCGTTGAATGGATGCACCTAAATATAATGAGGATATAGAAATAACGAGGGTTGTAGGGCATGGTCAGGTGACCGTTGAACCGACAAAAGGAACTCATAACTACATACTAATTTAGTAGCTTGCATGATGTGATGACCTTATCGCAAACATTCAGACCTCAGGCTAATATTGCCCCTTTACTGATACACATTAGGTGTACTGGGCTTTATCCTTTTCTTTTTATCTTTTTCTGTTCTAATATCTTTAAAGGAATACATTTCATCACCCCTCAATCTTTCTTCTGGCTTTGTTATTATCCTGTGAATCTATCCTCAAGAAAACAAACGCTCATCAATATTCTATATTCTATATTCTTGCACAAGCAAAAACAGCTTTAGTCAAAAGAGGAGTCGACACCAACCTATCAAGCTCTAATTTTCTCCCTGAAGAAAGCCATCGATATAGAGTATGCGGCGTTTGCTTCTCCACATCATCCGGCAAACCCAATTTTGAGAAACGGGAAGACTGCGAGCCCATCAACGCAGTACGCCATTCCTGCTCAGTGGCAGCACACCACGCAGCCTCGGGTGCTGGGAGCGGCATGTGCAGAATAAGTTCATTGTCGAGGGGCTCGAAGAAGCCTTCGTTGAGTTGGTAAGTTTTCGAAGCTAAGACGTTGATGATGTGTACGAGGAATATATTTCGTCGGAGGGATTCGATGAATATCCATTGGGACCATTCTTCGGACTTGCTGGAAGTCTCGGTTTCGATCAGGAGGGATTTGTGGATTTTACAGAGGTCTTGGGTCATCTGAGTGAATTTTGGGGTTATTTTATAATTTTGTGAAGAGAGTTGATATATAAGAGAGGGAAATTGGCAGAGAAATAGAGAAAGGAAGAGTAATAAAAAGGATGCACAGGTAGAAGAAGCCTAGGGAAGAATCTTACCTTGATAAGATATGACATGTGCAATTCCGCAGCCAGATGGGATTCTTCCCGGCGTTTATTCTGAGATGGCTGATTTCGACCGCCTTGCACTGCAGGTTTTAAAGGCGGTACTTCTCCATAGAGGCCGATGATCTGATAGATGCAAAAGGCGTGTAAAGTAGCTAGACTCGCTTCTCGAGTTTGTAAGGCTGTGCGAAAATCACGGATGAGACGGTCTCGCTGAACATTGATGGTCTGATCGACAAACTTATAACTGGAGGGCACCGAGTTTACGTAGGCAGAGATGCACGTAATAGCAATTCCTAATGGTTCAGCTGCATCTTCGGCAAACATCTTGAACCAATGGGGATGAATAAATGGCGACAAGAAATCCTTTTGAAGATATTGGCAAACAAATCCATAAAGTACACGGGCAATATCTTCTGGGTTTTCGAGTCTGACTTGGGCCAACTCCGGTAGCTGCAGCAGCTGCTGCCGAAGAGCTTCGTCAGATGGTAAATCTGTGGGAATGCCCTCTATAGGACTCTTTATAGGAGAACTCTCGAAACAAGATTTGAGACCGCTGTCCAGATCTACTATACCAAACCGATCAAGCACATCCTTTCGGGTTTCAAATTGACTTGGGCTGGTGAAACTCCCACTCTGGTAAAGCCCAAAAGCAGGCATCGCCACACTTCCAGTATTGCTGCATTCGAAGCCGGATTTCAATGAAGATCCGAAAGACAAGGTTGGCGTTGCTTCCATCAAATCAGGCGGCCAGTACAGCTGCTCCAATTGCTTTGATTGCTCTGGCAACTCTGTCGCAAATTCAGAGGGACTTGCGAGGGTAGGAACGGCAAGAGACGTGTCATAGTAGGCTTGTTGAAAGGAAATGTCATCAGGAGAAGTTGGCAGGCTAAAGGCCCACTGTTGCTGCTCGTTTTGACTCTGTCTGGCAAAGGGTGTTGGTTCCAGTGACTGCTTCCGGGAGAGGTTGTAATTCTTTACCCCTCCCTCTATAGACATGCTCGTACTAGCGATTGTAGGCGAGGCATCTGAGGAGTTTGTGGAATTGGTTTCTGAATAGTGACACTCTCGCTGAGTAGCCATACAGCGAGCACATGCTGGTCGGCTAAAGCAACAGCGTAGCTTCTTTTGGGCACATGAGGAACATGCTTTTCGCTTGCTCTGAGATTTGTTGATTGATTTTGCGCATCGTCGTCGATGGCGATCGCGTAGGTCTCCTACAATTTGTAGTTAGCAATGTGCTAGTGGATGAACTCCATAAATCAGTAGTAAATAAGGGGGAGGAGATACGGAAGTGTTATTTGGAGGATTGCGAAAGGGGAAAATAACGAACGATGACGGTTCACACATACTTCTGCTATAGTTCTTTTGGCAGAGGTCGCACTGATATGATGTCACATTCAGCGATGCGTCAAACAGGGATTCACTCGTACACGCTTCCAACATTTCTAAATCCTTCTAAATGGCAGGTTTTATAGGAGATATACTGAGGGGGCCGGGGGAAAAAGAAACTTCAAACCTACTGCAGTTGCTCACTCTTATGATATACAGAGACGGATCTCAACAGCTGACAATCCCGGGGTCAATAACTGGCTCTGCTAGCGGATAAATTCAATATCGCAGCACATCGCTACGGAGATGACCCTCAGCTATTCATAGGAGCAAAAAGTGGGAGAAATTGGCATTCCATAAACCACCACATCTAGAAGGTGCATTATGTACTTTTGCGGCGTAAAACGAGCCAGATTAATGATTAGCGGTATTCTAGCTCATTGCAATTTATTAATGTATTGCCAGCCAATCATTTGGCTATAGAACTTGACAGAGGGTTTAAAACTTGGTTCAGCTACATGAGTGCCAAGTTCTATCACCTATTTCTCCCACGTATAGACTCTGTATTCTCGAGGTCATTACCATAAATTCAGGGTTCAATACCTACTAGACGAGAAGGACATATATAATAATGGTTTAGCCGATAAAAAAATAAGAAATAATCTGTTGCTTTTCTGCTATAAAAGAACGCAAGTGCCTATATCAGTGGGGAGCGGCACGGGGAAGGCGGGAAGGTCGGTCCGCTCCGCATTCTAATCTCCGGTTAATATCTCCTAGTTCCAGACCTCTGTTAGCTCTTAGAGCAAATCGTCAAATTTACAAAGCAAGTGCTTTTACTGTTATTGCGCGCACAAACAGTTCTCTTCTTACCCCTTCTGTTTATTGTATATATTGAAACATTTTCTTTCCTTTTCTTCTCTTGAAGTTCTTGGTTAAAATATTTTCTCTTGTCGTTTTTTAATCTATTATTCTATTTCATCTATACAAGGGATCTATCCCGATTTTAAGACTTATAGCTTATAATAAGCCAGATGTGGTAATTGTAGACGAATACGGAGATATTATTTGCTAAACCTCATTTCTTATCTTCTAGCATTTCAGTCTCCCCTTCATTAGCTCTGCATCCCGCCTCTTCCCCCACCCTTAGACTTATCACATTCGCCACCCTATCGCAATGCCGTGGGATTGTGCCTACGGACTTTAGCCCCGGTAAGCATCTGGCAATCATAAATGACGGCATCGCCACTGCTTCTCCCGTTTTTATCAACGAGTACATCAACGACCGTGCCAAGGATAGGCAAACATCAGGCTATCCGACGGCGGAAAAACTGGCCGATTTCTGACATAACCCATCCCCAACACTATACTATTGTAAATAGAGTTTAACTCAAAATAAAATTTAAGTTGAGGTGAATAATCACGTGTAGTAGAACCGTGTATGAAATTTTGATCGTTAAAAGCTATGTAGTTGTTTACCCAATAAGTCAAGGTCAATCTACAAATTTTACTATTGGTAGCAGGTTATCCTAAAAATTGGACAATTTTTCTCTGGCATAAAGTAGCTCGCCGCCGATCTAGCAGCGCCTCTAAGGACTAAAAAATGTTTTAGAAGGTCTAGGCACGATGGAATAGGAAAGCCTATATTAATTGGCTAAGTCTTTTACTTCAAGAAAAGGTAGATGCATTTTGCGTAATTACTATCTTAGTCTATATTCAACACAAATGCGTGATTCTGATCTGCTACCCTCGTAATAATAAAGTGATGCAGTAGTCACGCTGAGGTGACAACATACCACTTTCTACCCGCTTTGGAGATATCCAGACCAACAGCTTATCCTACTCTGCTTCTTCTTTTTCCTCTTAATCGCTGAGATCTCTAACAAGCTGCAGTGAACACCCCAATCCTACATAGTGCCGCTAGGCATACCCGGACCCTGGCAGCCCTTTGAAGCCCCAATCCCACTCACGATCTACTGGGGTATCTCCGCCGTGCTCCAATCTCGCAGCCTTCGCCAACGTGGATCCTTGGATTGCCATGACTGGGTGACGAAATCCCTACCTAGGAATCTCAATTAATCTATGCGCAAGGATTTGAGGAAGCCTTCAAAGTCCCACGATTTCTCTGTGGCATCAGTGAGAAGATCTTTATGAGCTGATACTGATAGCACTCAAGCTCCGAAGTGGCGTATCGCGTTATACATTCTGTATGCCGAGAGCAAGCTGACTCTCTCGGGCCCATCTAGGATTTATCATAGTCTATTCCAATCATTCTTAGGATTCAAAAAGCCATGGTAAAAACAAGGCTTAAATACGCTTTTAACTATGTCAACGAAAATAGTAGTGTGATTAGGACTATCTAAGTCCGCTCGATATAGAAGGCTGGCAATTATCCGACTAAGAGCCGCTCAGCCCTTCACCGGTCTCGGAGCTGCCCGCCCATCAGAAGGATTCTGGCCACGTCATCTCTACTAGATGGTGCGCGGCATACAATAAAGTTGTCCTCAAATGCTATCTGCATGAAGCCATTCTTGGAACTTGTTTGGATTTCAATGATCGTAGCAAACCCTCCGCGAAGTATCACCATCATCTCTGACATGGCCTATTTTAAGCGAAATATTAACCTCATGAACAAGCACACTGGTCACTAGGTCTCAAACGTTATACTCGCAAAGGGTGGGTTTCAAGGAGTAATAAAGATTGAAACAGATTCTATATACTGTCCAACTGCAGAGAATGAAGTGCCTCTCAAGAGCAAGACCTATCCACGGTGAACACCCCAAACCGTAGCAACTTTCAATTCTGAAATTGTAAAGAATGCATCAAGAGAAATGGTGAAGGAAATTAGGAGGCTCGGGTTTTTGGGTCGTGAATTCATGAACTCAAATTCATCAGTTTCCAGTCAACCTCTCTCAACATACACCAGATATTTGAATACAGGAGTTCAAACCCATGAGCCTTCAGTCAACCCTTCCGAACATACTCCACAAATTTGCTCACAAGATTCAATGCCTGGTCATTAGACAATCGTGGATCACACAAACTGCGATAGTTACCTTTTAGCACATCATGGGCATCGCTAGGACCAATGATGGACTGATCGAGACATTCTGTCACCACCTCACCCGTCTGTTCTAGGTGTAGCCCTCCTAAGAACGAGCCATTGCAATGATGGACAGTATATGTGCGAAGCAGTTCCTCCAGGATCCTATCTACGCAACGCGTCTTGATGTCAGACACGACCTGCGTGTTTCCGTGACACGGGTCACACATCCAGACAGGTTGGTGCCCGGACTCCTTAACGGCTTTGATCAGAGCTGGTAGCACTCGGTCGACGTTATCCACCCCAAGTCGGGTAATAATAGTGACAGACCCAACATAGTCGTTATTCTTAGGATCTGGACAGATTACATCAAGTATTTTCACGAGCTCGGGCGCAGTCATCCCAGATCCGATCTTGATACCGATAGGATTCCGAAGTCCTCGAATGTATTCCAGATGAGCGCCGTTCAACTGGCGGGTTCGTTCTCCAACCCAAACAAAAGCCGCCGAGGTGTTATAGTTGTTATGCGTCATTGAGGTTTCGAGTGGTAGGTGCAGCGCTTCATGAGAAGTGAAGATGGCACCATTACCGTCCTCATTGAAGTTTATGGACATAGATGGGTAGGGTTGGTGAGGAGAAAGATTGGCGGATGGGGGAATCGTTGCTGGCTCAGACTGAGTGGATGCTAAAGATGTTGAAGCCATTGACGACTGACAGCGCTTTATCAAATCTAGGGTGGCTCTAGAGTAGAGGTATCCTCGCAGCAAACGCTGGGGGTCAGGAAGACGCTCATGGATTCCCGGGCCGTTAATATTGTGTCCCCGAAAGGCGTGAACTTTGGTACCATTGGGCAAGAGCTCAAACGGAGATGAACGTGGCTTCGAATATTGTCCAGCAATTCGGCCAACTTTGACAATAGGAAGATTCAGTCCGTCACTCAAGATCTCGCTCTGCTGCTGCAGTAACTGTATCTTCCGCTTGACGAGATCAAGTTGGACATCAAGGAAGCTCTCAGCACAATCACCACCTTGTATGATAAAGGCCTTGCGCAGAGCCGCGGCACGGAACTGGCTTCTCGCAACCTCGATTTTGATCGGGCTGACCAGTGGTGGGAGTGAGGAAATGGTTTTGCAAATTTCTAAAAGTGCTTTCGGATCCTCGTACACAACTGTCTGGGCGTTGATGGGTTTTGACAGCCATGACTGAGGGGTCCAATTGCCTATAGACTTGCTCGGCTTGCTTTGTTTAGGAGCGTCGCTGAAGTTGGGAGGAAGAATCAAAGGATCCATAAGCTTGAGCTGAGGGGCAGCGCCCACAAGGATAGACATTCTGAGAAGAACTGTTAGACTTAGATCAAGGAGTAACTTTCAGCCATGAGTATTCTTGAGGAGCGTACGTTAGAGCGTTTTTTCGTTTTTCCTTCCAGATTGAGAAAGTTCTCCTGAACTAAACTAAAGGTGTTAGACACTGTCGAAATATTCAGTGCTTAGTGTTGTGTGGCAATTATTTTAAGCCGACTCTGTTGGCATCAGACCCATCTATTTGATTACTTCTATAAAGTCTCTTGTGTTAATTACCTCTCGCCATCATGGTGGCCATCACCACCGATAGATCGCGATGGCCTCAACAGCACCGAACATGACGGACTTCAAGTGATTTCTGCAGCTAGGTACACCATCGCCGAGGTGGTGGTATCGTGTTCTTCTGCATGCCGTGATAATGTCGACCATCCAGATCCGATCCAAACGATAGGATTTCGGAGGAGAGAAGGAGCCATGTCCGAAGGGCTGCATACAGTCGTACGAGCATGCTGAAGGATTCGACTTATGCAGCATCACACTAAGTTACGAGGTCGCCTTCTAATGTAATGCATAGCAACGAAGTTTTTTTTCACTCCGGTTATCACGGCTTTTCTCGGAACCTTTTCTTCAGGGCAAGGGGCGAGTCACGTTATCTCTATCTTATTTGATACGAAGGCTCAATTCTGAAGTCTTATTTGGTTCTCATCGCGTCTTATGAATATCCTGTTGGATGAGTGCCCATGGGGCTGGGTTCCTACAATTACCCACGGTTTACGAGAAATAGTCACGTGTAAAGTTTAATCGTTTTTTACTTGTTTTCTAAGTTTTCTGTTGTTCTCTTATAGCCTTTGATATATTTGTATTTAGTCACATTAATCTTCATACTAATTCTATACTTTCCTTACGGTACTTGTTAAAATTGTGAAACAGTGCTTAGTTTTAAATCTGTCTCACAAGTCTTTGCAGTTATACGAATCCGATTTGACTTTAAACTTATGTAGCAGGTGGTTAACGATAAACTTTCATAATTACCTGTCCTATTTGATCAGGCAAAGGGATTTACTAGGAGAGGGGCTGTATATTGAGTAGGAGATTGGGAATCAAGTCCTATAAGGTAAAACTCGAAGGCAATACGACTTGGTAGTATTATTTTAGTTATAGGTTTTCTAGAGAGGGTTGAAGATTACGGATGATGAGTCCGGTTTCTCGGGCTGTTTGAATGAGTTTTATATGGTTGGGGATACATTTATCGAGAGCAGGTTTCAGTTTGAAGATATGGTATACTGTTTCTTTCCTAATTCTGTTTTCTCCAGTTCTTCCGTTTTACGTGCGCTTGCTATGTGAGAGAATTTTGGATAGAGATAAAGATATTGTATTCAATCTATAATGAAAAACGTTATTTCCTTGTTCACTATCTGCTAACTTTGTTTCTCTTCCTAAACATGCTTACAGCACCATACCTAATCAGATTGATCTTTTCCATCTAGTGCACGGGAACCATCTGTCTCAGAGCGCGATGGTTAATCTTGAATCCCGTTGTCGGGAAGCTTGCTAAGATATAAACTCCGCCTGTCAACCGCTGCAACCCCACAAGTTTCTTCCCAGCATACTCTTGGATTTCTGCCTTCCCTTGCTCACTACTCCCCGTATAGCTAGGTTTGAGCTCAACAAACGCCGTCGGCTCATCGATCTGCGTGCGCTGGTTCCGGATGCCCACTACCACCACGCGCGAAACGAGCGGGTTCTCAAAGAGTACGGACTCGATCTCCGCGGCCGAGACGTGCGACCCATAGCCTTCGCCGACTTTGAGGAGTTCCTTGAGTCGATCTACGATGTAGACATTACTGCCCGCATCGAGGTACCCAAAGTCTCCAGTATGGAACCAGCCCTCGGAGTCAAAGTCCTTATTCGCCGCCTCGTTGTCTTTGTATCCGGAGAACTTGGCGAGAGAGTTACGCACAAGAATCTCGCCTTCTTCGCCAATGCCACGCTCCTCGCCCGTTTGTGTATCGATAACGCGTGCCTCCATCCCTGGGACGAGTGTCCCGCTTGAGCCCCGTTGCCTGGAAGCTCCGTCGATTTGGATAGCCAGCAACATCGTCTCCGAGGTAGCCCATTCCAGTGTGAGGGGTATTCCGCCGAACTGTTGCGAGACAGCATTTCGTAACTTTTCGTGCATAGGGGCACCAGCCGTCAACACCCATTTCACGCTACTGATATCAATCTTGCTGAAATCAGCCCGAGCTAGTTTGGCTGCGAGGGGAGGCGTGATGAAGACGAAGCTGATGTGGTATTTTTGGATGATAGAGACGGAGGACTCATCCAGATGGCCTTGCATGAAAATGACGGGGATGCCTAATAGGATGTTCAGGCCCATGTGCAGTTTTGCGTTGATGAAGAAACCGAGGGAGAGAGGCGAAAGCCAGACATCATGGTCGGGATCTGTGTTTTCGTTTACTGTCCGTTTGGTTGCTTCCATGGTGGCGATGAAATACGCATGGCTGGTGAGAACTGATTTCATTGCTCCCGTCGAGCCACTTGTTCGGTTGACGAAGGCGTAATTTTCTTCAGCCTTCTGCTCCGAGTCAAGCTGGAAGATAGTCGTTGCTGGATCTTTTCCTTCAAGCAGTTCGTCGAGGGTAGGCCATTTCTTGTCATTGGTAGGATTTGCATCCATCGTGATAAGGGGAACACATCCGATCAGAGCTGACGCAAACTCGGCCAACGTCAACATTGTCGAGTCGGTGATCAACACCTTTGACTTGGACTGTTTGACACGAGCAGCTACATCTTTCTCGCTCATTTCCTTCTGGACAGGAATTAAAGCTACAGTAGCACCGGCGGCTAGCGCCCCATAATAAGCAATGGGGTATTGAATCTGTTAAATATTAGTATACCTTTGATAAATATATCACACACTTGGAGATGATGCTTCTGAGGATAAATCAAAAATTACACTTTACATACTCTATCTCTGGCCATAATCGAAACGGCGTCGTTTGGCTGGATATCGTACCTAGATCGAAGTGCTTGAGCAAGTTGCCTACTCTTTGCCTCTAGCTCCCCAAGAGTCAAAGTTTCGTCGCTACCATCAACTCGGAATAGTACTCGATCCTTGGAATATACTCGTCGGCCTTGATGGAAGATATAGTTGAACGTATCGCTGTTCGGCCGTGGCGGAACAGGAAGTCGGGAGGTGAATACCATTGCGAATTTTGGGATGGAATTAAAAACACAATTAAGTTATTATCACAACTGATGATCGGTATCAACTGAATGTGTACGCAAGAACCAAGATAATGATGGAGTGGTAGTAGTATTAAGTTGTTCGCAAAGAAAAGCAGAGTCTAATATTTAGTACCAAGAGCTTGAAGCCTTCAAAAATAATTTACCTATCTCGACAAGCAAGTCCGTTTCAGCAACCCATGGGCTGCTGAATCCGATTGTCCAAATTGACTGGAGGACGTGGTAGGGGGTCGCGGTGGGGTTCGGAGTTGCTGGACGTGCATCATGGCCATCATCGCCGTCTATCCTTTCGGTCCGAAGAATCCCACTACTACACAACCCTTAGCCAGAACATGGACACATTGTGAAATAGGATAGTACATCGGCGAAGCTTTGGTTCTCTGGTCCAAATACTCACGCCATGCATCCAACGGTGTTTTGGTCATGGAAGTCTAGCATTGATTCTAATCTCGAGGTATTGAATTGGTCCTGCCGAATGGGTTGGATGGACATGCCTCTGAAGCCTCCTATACGGTATCGAACTGTTTCATCGGCTGATTTCTCTCGGTTTTGAATTTCGAATATTGAATTTTCTTTAGTGAGCCCGTTGACTTATCTTTCTTGGAAATTTAGGATGCGTATTTCAGGAAAAATCTCTTCATAGCCACTCTTTAGTACACCAGTCTCTCGCCTCAATTACAAACCCCCCTCGTCCTCCTCTCAGCTGGCTGCCCCGGATGAATATAGACAAAATGGGCAAAGTCAAGATCAGTGTGCTCGGCCACGAAAGCATCGTTGCTGATTTTGGTTTATGGACTGAATACGTTCCACACGATCTACTAGCCGTTTGTCCTTCCACGACATACGTCGTCCTCACAGACACCAATGTCGGACCGCAATATCTTCCGACATTCGAGGTCGCTTTTCGTAAAATAGCGGCAGAGTTGAGCCCTCCTATACGTCTGTTATCACTTCAGATATCGCCCGGTGAAGGATCCAAATGTCGACAACAGAAGGCTGACATCGAAGATTGGATGCTCAGACAAAATCCACCATGCAATCGGGACACTGTACTCATTGCCTTAGGTGGTGGAGTCATTGGGGATCTTGCTGGCTTTATAGCTGCTACCTATATGCGTGGTATTCGCATTGTGCAGGTGCCCACGAGTCTGCTGGCCATGGTGGACGCATCCATTGGCGGGAAGACCGCGATCGACACTCCTCGAGGGAAGAACCTAGTTGGTGCTTTCTGGTCACCTAAAAGAATTTACATCGATTTCAATTTTCTGAATACATTGCCAGAGCGTGAGCTGGTTAATGGTATGTCAGAGGTCATTAAAGTGAGAGATAAAAACTACCGATACATATAGAGTCTTTACTAATTAAGCGAGATAGACAGCTGCTATTTCCAGCGCTAAAGAATTTGCGGCCCTCGAGTCCAGTGCAGAACGGCTTGTGTTTGCCTTTGGCTCTGCCCACACCAAGGAGCAACCACGTTTTGCGGGCGTCTACAAAGTCCTAAAGGAGCGAATCCTCGCTTCAACACGATATAAGGCGCAGGTTGTGTCGGCGGACGAAAGGGAGGAAGGCCTTCGAATGACCTTAAATTGGGGACACACCATCGGCCATGCAATTGAAGGTCTTCTGACCCCGCAGATCCTCCATGGCGAGTGCGTAGCCATCGGAATGATTAAGGAAGCAGAATTATCTCGGTACCTAGGTGCGTTAGAAGATGAGGTCGCTATAACCCGCATTACGAAATTGCTGGCACAATACGGTTTACCAACATCCTTAACCGATCGACGCCTTCTAAAGAGGTCGGCAAGCAAACCATGCTCTGTAGATAGGATTATGGATGTCATGTCGACGGACAAGAAGAACGCAGGGTCATGGAAGAAGGTGGTCTTGCTGAGGGATATTGGTCACACTCATGAGGCGAAAGCGAGTGTTGTCCCAGATGAAGCCATTCGTGTCATCTTGGCTCCTGCTATTGAAATCTTCTCTGGCATTCCTGCTCAGCTGAAAGTAACTTGCGTACCACCGGGGTCTAAAAGTATGTCCAACCGGGCTTTGATCCTAGCTGCGCTTGGATCAGGTACTTGTCGGATACGCAACCTCCTCTACGCTCAGGACACAGAGGTTATGATCAATGCTCTAGGGAAGCTCAAGGCGGCTACTTTTGAATGGGAGGAGTCCGGCCAGGTTCTTGTTGTTCGGGGTAATGGCGGAAGGGTGGAGGCATGTACTGAGCCGCTCTATATTAGCAATGCTGGGACCGCGGCCCGGTTCTTAACAACAGTTGCTACACTTGCGAAGCCCACGGCAGACGCCAAGTATACGATTCTGACGGGTGATTCGCGAATGAAGCAGCGGCCTATTCGAGACCTAGTTGATGCTCTCCAGGCCAACGGTGCATGTATCACCTATGAAGGGTCTCTGGGCTGTTTACCATTGAAAATTCACGCCGGCGAGTTAGGTCTCACCGGTGGTTCTATCTCCCTCGCCGCCACCACTTCGTCGCAGTATGTGTCCTCGCTCCTCATGTGTGCGCCATTCACCCAAAAGCCAGTGACTCTGACCTTGACAGGAGGAAAAGCGATCTCTCAGTCTTATATCACTATGACTATCGCTATGATGCGCGCTTTCCATATCGGCGTCACGGTCTCAGATACTGGAGCACAGACATATAAGATTGTGCCCAGCCCGCACGAAAATCCAGCCGAATATATCGTAGAGAGTGATGCGAGCTCGGCGACATATCCGCTGGCGATTGCAGCTCTTACCGGTACCACTTGTACGATACCCAACATTGGTTCTCAATCACTACAGGGCGACGCGCGATTCGCAGTCGATGTGCTGGGCCCTATGGGATGTCAAGTAGTGCAAACACCTAGTTCGACGACCGTCACTGGGCCATTGAATAGACAACTAAGGGCTCTAGCTCATATTGACATGGAGCCTATGACGGACGCCTTCTTAACGGCTTCCGTGGTCGCCGCCGTGGCCCACGGGACCACTCGCATCTCCGGCATTGCGAATCAACGCGTGAAGGAGTGCAACCGTATCGAAGCAATGATTATAGAGCTGGGCAAGTTTGGGGTAACATGCCGTGAGTACGACGATGGACTGGAAATCGATGGGCGAGGTGGTACTGCCTGGCGAACATCAGCGGTGGGGGAAGGGGAAGAGAAAAAGGGAGAGATACGGATTTTCCCCCGCAACGACCATCGAGTCGCGTTCAGCTTCAGCGTGCTGGCGCTAGGTTTGCAAACAAAACAGTCTGTGGTGATCTTGGAGAAGAAGTGTGTTAATAAGACCTGGCCCGGTTGGTGGGATGTTATGTCCCGGCAACTCCAGGCTCGGTTGGCGGGCCGGGAAGCACCGGATACTCCGGGAGCTAAAATAGATACCAAGTCGCCTTCCATCGTGGTTATTGGAATGCGGGGTGCGGGGAAAACCACGGTGGGGAAATGGATTGCCAGCCTCCTCCGACAACCCTGTATCGACCTCGACGATGAGCTGGAAAAGACAAACAACAATACCATCCCCGAGCTCGTGCGTATTCATGGCTGGCCACGATTCCGTCTCCTCGAGCTCCAGGTCCTGGAGCACGCCCTAACAGATAAATCCACGGGCTACGTCTTATCCTGCGGTGGCGGCATCGTCGAAACTCCAGAGGCCCGGCAGTTGTTGCAGGAATATAGCCGCAAGAGGCATGGCCTCGTGGTGCACGTGTCTCGCGACCTGTCGCAATTGATAGAATATCTCTCTATTGATACCAAGCGGCCAGCATATGGAGAGGATACAAGGAACGTCTGGTTGCGGCGCAAACAGTGGTTTGATCAATGTAGCACTGCCGAATACTACAACGAGAAGGTCACTCAAAATCCAGATTCACCTCCAGATACACCTCCACCCGTATTTGTGCAATTTCTAAAATTCTGGATGGGCAAATCGGAGCCTTTAGCCGCACTCAAGACCAAAGATTGGTCTTCCTTTGTTTGCTTATCTCTTCCCGATCTATGCTTAGCCAAACCCTCGACAATCTCCAGCCAGATCACCTGCGGCGTAGATGCTATAGAACTACGTGTGGACCTTCTACATGATCCCGCAACAGATGTGTCTGGAGTGCCATCGGTCGAGTTTGTGAAGAGACAAGTTTCGTACCTTCGCACCCAGACATCGCTCCCGCTCATCTTCACCATCCGCACCATCGGCCAGGGCGGCAGATTCCCCGACAATGCGTCTCAAGACGCACTGAACCTCTACCTCCTTGCCCTACGTATTGGGTGTGAGTTTATAGATCTCGAGATAGTATTCTCCGACGACATACTAGATACAATCACGGCAGCCAAGGGCCAGTCAAATATCATTGCCTCGTACCATGACCCGGCGCGAAGGCTTTCGTGGTCCAACGGATCCTGGCTCTTATACTACAACAAAGCTCTGCAGTACGGCGATGTAATTAAGTTGGTCGGGGTGGCGAAAGGGTTCGACGATAATCTCTCCTTAAGACAGTTTCAACAACAGGCCGAACAGGCACATCCCGAGATCCCTCTTATTGCTATTAACATGGGTGAAAATGGCCGAATGAGCCGAGTCTTAAACCGATTTCTAACCCCGGTATCCCATCCACTACTACCTAGTCATACCGCTCCAGGTCAACTATCGGCTCGGGAGATTTCAACTGTTCGATGCGCCTTGTGGCTAATACCTTCGAAGCGCTTCTTATTATTCGGGAAACCTATCGCTCACTCGCGGTCCCCAGCTCTGCACAATACGCTATTCGCAGAAGTGGGCCTACATCATCATTATGAAGCACTAGAGACAGATCAGATCCAGGACATGGTGTCCATTATTCGCTCCCCCGATTTCGGTGGTGCGTCGGTGACGATCCCGCTCAAGCAAAATGTCCTAAGCATAATTGATCGGGTAGCCCCAGATGCAGCTATAATTGGGGCGGTCAATACCATCGTCCCAGTTCCTTCATCCCCAGGCCAAATCCAGCTAGTTGGGCACAATACTGATTGGCAGGGAATCATGACAAGTCTCCAACGTGCTAATAGCTCAACCACTGCGTCATCTGCCCTCATTGTGGGCGCAGGGGGAACTGCGCGCGCAGCTGTGTATGCCCTTCACACCATGGGATATTCCCCCATTTATCTGCTAGCCCGGCCTAGTGACAGGAATCAAGCCCTCAACCTCAAGTCCAACTTTGCCACTGATTACGACTTACGCCTGTTATCTAACCTTCAAGATCTCAAAAGCCCTCCGACTGTGACAGTCGGAACAATTCCAGGAGATTATCCCTACGATTTCCATGTTGTGGAGATCCTCAATGGTATTTTTGAACGGGCGGCACAGAGAGATGTTGAGCTTGAGGCAGCGAAAGAAAAAAAGGTCACTCGTGTGCTACTTGATATGGCGTACAAACCTGCCGTAACCCAATTGATGCAGATGGCTAAGGATTTCGGCTGGGTCGTTGTCCCAGGGTCAGAAGCTTTAATTATGCAGGGTGTTAAGCAGGTGAGTAAAAAAGCGCAATAGTCGTCTGGGCAGGAACATGGCTGACCCTTTCAGTTTGAACTCTGGACTGGTATTGTCCCAAGTTATGAAGATGCCAAGGTACGGTTTTCTTAACCTGTTTTAAGAATGTTTCAACTGACAAATCTGCTATTAGCTTGCTGTGTTAGGACGTAAAGTAGATTAAGAAGGCAGTAATTTTTACTGTTTCTTACAGTCTTTTCTCACTCATCCGCGCATTTTGTTCTATGAAAGATACTTCGGCTCAGTTAGAAAGTCAAATTCTTCATGTTTATCTACTACCAAGACTGGCTACCTCATACACTTAAGCTTTCAATAACAAGTGTTTCCATCCTTAACACTCGAATGCAAGCTGGAGAGTAGATGTAGGAACTTGTAATTGTCGTTAAACCAAACACTTTCAATATTTCCACGACTCAATTCCTAAGACTAATAAACCGCCTTTGACTAACCTATAAAATTTGTTCCTCCAGAAGGGGAAAATCTCAATCTCAGTCAACACACTCTATTTTTACCCATGTTTTTTTAATCAAGTCTTAGTAGACAAAACTGTCATGTGACTATGCGTTCATAACGTATGCACGTGTCAATTGCTTGGTCAGCGAGGAATGCTACTAATGTTGACTGCGTATAGTAAGATCATATTAAAGCAGTAGAGTAGTAGAAGAGAGAATCAGATAAGAAATGATATACACAAGTTAAATCGTAAAAGAAAATAAGAGATAGAGAAATTGAGGGAGCGAGAGGTAGAGGCGGTGGATAGGGGAGCGTTGAACGAGGGGTCGGATTCGAGGTGGAACTTTTTGTAGGTTGATAAAACTCATGCGAAGTATAAGTCAAAGGAATATACAAAGAGGAGCCCGCCATGCTATCATATAGCTAGACTGACCGCGATTAAACTTGGTAGTGGCATATCACGTGATGTGGAGCAATGGCTTTGTATGTTGCTGTGGCAGGTCGTATGGACGTCCACCCGAGCTCAGGTGGACTAACACGGGCCTCTTTCTAAGCCTCCTAATTCCTTTAAAATCGTGATTTTACACCCGAAGTCCACCCGAGCTTTTATATAATTATTTTAGAAACGTTTTATAGTTGATTAAGAGATTAAATGTAAATGTTTGTAGTTAACAAGTAAATTATAAGTAAAAAGTTTAAGTAAATGTCAAACGGGACGGTCGAAGGTGCGGAATCTAATGTAGTAGATAGCTTGATTGATGAGTATGTAAGAGTGGTCTAAAAGCTAAGGGAAAGAAAGAGGGAGTGTTGAGGCTAGTCCTCAACCCCCTAGTGAATCACTTAGTGTGAGTCAACCGGTCACATGATCCAAGTCATATGACAGGTGTCGGATTCCATCCAACAGTAAATATTATAATAATATATATGTTTTCTGAAGGTTTATAAAAGGTTTAGTAAAAGACTTTAAAATATTTGTTATATAATTACAAATTATAAAAGTAACTTAGCTAAAAGACTTGTAAACGTTTAGAAACCGTTTAAAATTACCTACTTGTCACGGGGCTATCACCCACCGAGGATGATAGGGCGTGGTGGCGCGAAGATGTCACTGAGTAGGGATTGACGGGGTGTAATAGGTATGGTAAGTCGACTGTGAATCTTCACTGAGTGTCTTCAATGTTGATAGTTAAATCAAAGGCTTGAATTGTTAAATCAGGTTGAGCACGAAGCTTCTATCTACTAAGGAAAACTAGCTGTTTATATAGAACCTTCTTGCTCCTGGATCTCTTGGACCCCGTAGGTCCTGGATCACGATAATTCCCCATGGACCCCGTAGGTCCATGGATCGCTGCGATCCACCCTTGCATCCTGTAGGTCCATCACGTGACTGTGTCACGTGTCAGTCGGGTCATGGCTTCTCTGTGCAATTCAATGAATGCCGAGCCTCAGGGCCATGACTTGTCTCGTGATTCTGGTCCCGTGTTACATGTTCGTAACACTACTAAGATTTTAGTATAAATAAAAAGTAGTTTAGCTTAATCTAGACTAGTAATTAAATATAAAGTTATATAACTATAACGACGCAGATACACTGGTACGAGGATGTTGGCTAAATGAATACAATACTAAAACTACAGAGCTAGCTAAGGGGGTAGGAGCTATATATATAGTCGGAGGGTTCCCGGCTAAGGGTCGGGGCTGATCCGGACCCTTACCTAACCTAGTCTCGTGACAACCTTTGGAACGTCAACTGTAACGATCGTTACAATAACTTTCTCTTTATTTATTCTCTTGTTTATTAATAACGTTTTTTAATAAAAACGATTTAAATACGTATAAGAAGCATTTTATAAACGTTTATAAACTTTATTCTTAAATTTATAAAAAACGTTTTCTAAACCTTTTAATATTGTCTTTTCCCGAGGTCCACCCGAGCTCGGGTGGACGTCCACGCGACCTGTAGACTCGATTTCTAATCAGATCGGTGGCGACGTTTCCAAACTATTATTCTCGATGAATTTCAAGCCACCACTTCTCCTTAGAGAACTCCAGTTTCTTGAGATAGGAAACGACTTGATTTTTTCAATTTATATCAATATTGTTTCAAAACCATGGCTGTACCTCCCGGTAGTCAGGTCACCGAGCCTGCAGTCTTTTTCTCCCCAGTTGAATCAGAGACTGCGGGCCTCGAGTTTGTAACTGTTTTGAACCCCAAAGACGTCCTCACCGCGTCTAATCAAAAACGTATCCGCCGGCATGCAAGAAAGAGTGTTCAAGGTACTGGTCGATGGCGCCGCAAAAATTTTTCACGTACTTACGAGCTTACTCGATCTGAATTCCCGTCAGTGATCCCCGAAACTCTTTCACATGATCTAACAGTTGTCAGGACCAATCTTACAACTTCTAGGCAACTAAATCAGTTTAGCTCTGGTGTTTGGTCTTACAGCACGGATGATTCTCTACCGGCCATCCCTATACGTGGGCTTGATGATCAGTCTCAATTCCCAGTGGAAACAACAACTCGTATGAGGGAGCTAGTTAGCTTTTGTAAGTCTCAATGGGTTCGATCTAAGTCGAACGGTGTTGACCACGTTACTGTGAAGCTTGCCATAAGGCTACTACAATCCACAATCCAACTTTCAGATCCTGGTTCAGAATTGCTCTTACCGACCCAAGCGCGTTCTACATGACTCTCTCGAACGCGGCCCTAGAGCTCGCTCAACGTTGCAAAGGCGAATACGGCCAACTGGATGAGAATAATGAAGCACTGAGCTTATACAATTTATCTCTTCAAAGCGTGTCAATACGATTGCAAGACTCGTCGGATAGTGGCACGCTTGGCGCTATACTGGGATTTGCGTGTAGAGATGTCCGACACCCCCCCCTAAATATATATATATATATATATATATATGCTTACTTTGCTAGGTTTCCACAGGCAATACTGTTAGATCGGTAATGCATTTGCGCGGACTGGGCCGAGTGCTACATGCCCGGGAATCTTTGCTCACGCAAATTAGCACTGACTTCCAGACCATCCTGATAGAGTAGGCGTTACCTGAAAAAAGATTCTCTCGCACCCTTTCTAATTAGGACAGGATTGATGTCTCTAACGCTTTTACACAAGATGCTTGCCCACTCTTTCCGGCACCTCGGGATCTCTGCCAAGATATTTTTGATCACTACCTTTCGTCTTCTTCCCCGGTCCTCGACGCAACTCTTCAACTTTGGCTAGATAATTTTCCGGGTGATGCAGACATTATAGCGGCCTTCAGGTGGGTTGCAGTCCTAACGATGTTCGTCAATGAGAACTCCTCTATGCCCCATTTTTGGATGGAAGACAAAGTCGTGAACATGACCCTAGTGACTTTGCACCGTTTACTCTCACTAAAGCATTATGATTCGTCGATGAAAACAGGACTTGAGCTGGATGCAAGAGAAGTCATCCGCTTGGCTCTCATTGTATTCTTGGGAAATTTCATGCGTCGGGTAGGATTCACTCACCGGAGAAATGCTGCTGTCTATTGCAACAAGATCCAGAACCTGATAGATTATCCTCTGGACTGGTCTGTCTTTATGGATCTTCAATTATGGGCTGTTATCGTATGTGGCATGGAACAGTCGCAACCTGCAGCCAGTCAAGAATGGCACTCCTACAAAATTGCATCTATAATGTTACGGATGGGACTGAGAGACTGGGGCTCTGCCTTAAATATAGTTCGGCGCCTAATATGGATAGATGATATAGCCCCCGATAGACTGGAAACATTGGGTGCGGCAGCGGAGAACCAGTTGAACCAACTGATCAACGGATCAGGCTCCCCAATCTAGCGACATTAAATTATTTCAAAGAATGTTGAGACGTCGAGATGGGCAGCTAATGTACTCACCAGCCGCATTCGATGTTATTTGGGCGTGCCAATCTCGCCCCTAAATATACCTTCCATTCAGTGTACATAGGCATTATTATCGGGTCACCTATGCAAAGATATCTAGAGATCCTCATAAATACTTTACAAGCACGAGGTATACTCTTCAACCCACCTTATTCTGTACGTCCTACTCTATTTGTTATATTCTAGGCAATGAAACCCTCAAAGAGAGGCCCTGAAGAACACACTAATAGGTAGCAATAGGGTTACTTACACAGGATATTATAAACTTTATATATAAACTCCTATTTCCTTTTATCACTTCTCCAAGACTTTTGTTCTCAAGTAACTAAACCAGCCACTGTGTGGAATATCCCTAAACATGGTCACATGACCTTTATACCAAATTGTCAATGTCTTAGAAAAACAGGGATGTGCTAACTCAGGTTAGGATTTTATGTCTCTCGGAGGTTTAACCTTTTTCTTCGTTCCTCAGTCGAAGGCATACGACCATCTCCGCACGCCCAGCAATGATAATTATTTCATGCATGACAGGGACCAGGACTCTCTGTTTCCGGAGTAGCTCAGAGATACCTTAGGTGCTTACCAAATTTCGTTTCAGCCAAAGACCATAACATTCCATCCTTCTTGGCACAGAAGGAACCAAGCGTCATTGAAGGGATGGATAAGAGCTTGTCCAAATTGCGACCTGCTTGTGTTTAATTGACGTTTTCATGTTTGGTGTCTAGAGCTGGCTTCTATGAAACCTTGTTCACTCCCTCCCCCCTCAGCCGATCTCAGGGGAATGGTAGTAGAGCTTCAAGGCAATCGTCCTCGGTGCAATCAATCCTGCGTGTGGATTCTTTCATGACGCATAAAAGGTACCAGCTCTAGTAGACATTTCAACTTGCATTTTACAGGTACTCATAATCGTAGAATTCATTACCCATGGAGCCTCGAAGGATGGTCACTAATTCATAAGCAAAGTCTCGTTGGTCTAAGTAGTTGAAGATGATAGATATGCTACCAAGTAACCAAAGCGTCGCTGGAGCCGCCCCTCAGATATTGCAAGCGCAGATAAGCGCTTCTAAGAAGTGACGTGCTCGGTCTTCATTTGACACTCTACAATCCTTCTATTCGGAGAATCTGCTCGAAATAACACAATGAGTTATCCATGCGCTTCCAACCTCTACTGTAACGAGGACTACAGTCTCAACCTACTACGGCGCTTGCCAGCGGAGAAGACCCTTAATTCATCAATTTCATCAAGATGACTGCCACTCATGTACAATAGACATGTTTCTAGACCAGATTTAGCGATCTGGCCTCATAGCCTGCCAGATATCGCAATTAGCCACATCCGCATCTTGAGATTCCCGCCGCACACTGTGTCCGAAGTCATAAACCAACCGTGATACAGCGATAGAGGAATTGGCGGTGACACATTGTTAGGGCAGTGAAAATTTGAAGTGTCAGTCTGCAATAGGGTGTTCTACTTTGTCAGTCAAGTCTGCTCGTAATATGAGGTTCTGGCGCTAGTCCATAAGCGGAATATCACATCCCTGCTCTTGCATGACTTTAGAGCGTTTTGCTCGCTGCCCTTGGTATAGTTACTTTCAAGAGATCATATACGTCATGATGGATTTGATTTCAGCGTCTGACGTTTATTTGTATTGGAAACTAGTTGTTGTTCTCCGTTAATAATGCATGGCTGAAACTATTTAAGTACTGGACGGACACCAATCGAGAAGAATAGAACACCACAATCAAGACTCTCTTGCATTCTCAAGTATTATTTTTCATTAAACGCTTTGCTCTTCATCATGTCGAACGACTTCAAAGGAAAACTGGCTATTATCACGGGGGCCTCAAAGCTCAATGGAATCGGATTCGCAGTCGCCCATGGTCTAGCCAAGTCTGGAGCTGATGTGAGGCTCTCTAGCACAAACAAACCCAAAATCGAATCATGCTAATGTACCGAAAGCTTGTCCTCACTTATAACACCAACAAGACAGCCGCACAAGAGGTTGTTACAGTTCTCCAGTCCTTGGGGGTCAAAGTCATTACCGTTCAGGCCAACGCTGGCTCCGTTACATTTGGTGAGGACTTAATCAACGCCACTATCAAAGCTTTCCCGGGCCGCAAGATTGACATCATTGTCAACAATGCTGGCCACGCGATTTTCGAAGACGGACCACAAAATGCCCCGCTAGATGACTTCGATGCGATGTTTCACCCTAATGTCAGGGGCCCACATGTGCTGATCAAAGCTGCTCTCCCCCATCTAAGCTCTCCTGGAGGACGCATCGTCAACATTGGTACCATAGTAGCCAGGACGGGGTCCAAATATGCTACCTTCTACTCTAGCACCAAGGCAGCCCTTAGCACGTTGAGCCTCGCTTGGGCTGAAGAACTTGGTGAAAAAGGCATTACCGTCAACGTGGTGTCCGTGGGCCCAACTGATACCGACTACGCGCCCCCAGAGGATTCTCCCTTGGCCAAGAAGTTCCGGGTCCAGCAGTACATCAAGCGAAATGGAACTACTGAGGAAGTCGCGCATATGATCTTGTTCGCGGCAAGCCCGGGTTCTAGTTGGGTGACTGGCCAGGTGCTAGGTGTGGATGGCGGTCTTGTCTATGCCTAGGTAGTGCAGGTTGCTCTAGATTCACATACACGATATATGCGAAATTGAGATATTGAAGGATAGAAGTTGATGTTTTGTTAAATGTGACCACCTCATGATGATTCTTGAATGTGTAAGCAGTATTTTTCCGTGCACGTAAACGTGAGTAATGTACATATGCACAGTAGAATATAGGGGGCGGGTGCTTCTAAGGCTTCGGTTAGACAAGGCGAGGACAACACCAAACTAGGGCCACACACACTGAGTAGATGAGGGTTGCGAAAGTTGACTAAATTGATTCTAGCTAGAGAATAGTATAGTGACACTCAGGCTATAATTGAAATAGCGATAATCTCCCACGCACTGATAAATATATTCAAATTCTCAGGCATTTGGTATTTGAGTTCTATTATACCTGATATTCGCTTAGGTCATCTGATCTCACCTCTCTCTCGACCAGCCCGCATACGGCCACGGACGGAAGTGTCTCATACTCCCGAAGCTTATCTCAAAGGAGTAACCAAGACTTTTAGCTGCATGACGCTTAAAGTCACTAGGCGCTTGAAATATTCCGCAGGCTTGATCGTCTTACTAAAAGTGTAGAATTTTGCTAAGAAAGTTGATTACCACACATCACTTTCGCCTAGGCTGAGATATGAAGTACGAGATCTCCCCGATCAGTGATGGCTGATGATAAATACAATTTGTGTAGTTACTGGCGACTCCCTACTCTCCATAGCTCATAAATACACCACCTTTGTCTCTCGTTCGAATTGTTCCTCCACCTGTGCATTTGCTTTCGAACTGTCTTTCACAATCATACTGCTTGCTTTGTCAGCTTCCTCGACCCTTCTTTCGTCGTCTAGTAGAACAACAGATCATTGAGATCAAGATACTCATTTCTACTTAATATTTGTCGAGATGGAACGACATGAAGCACCAATCCAGGACACATCCTTTCCCTCCAACGGCGAGCCCTCTTCCGAAGAATCGACATATACTCCAGAGCCGAAACCCCTCGTCAAACCTATCGCCAATACAATCAACAACTTCAGGTGGTTATGCATATGTGCCTCTCTATATACCTCCGTCCTCGTCTATGGTCTCGATACCACAATTGCCGCTGATATGCAAGCTGCTGTAACCAAGACTTTCGGGGCTGTCGATCAGCTCGCGTGGCTTGGTGCGGGATTTCCTCTTGGTTCCGTCGCCAGCATCCTTCCATTTGGCGCTCTCTATACCAAGTTTAATTTGAAATGGCTTTTCATCTCCGGCGCAGTGGTCTTTCAGATAGGCTCTGCAGTGTGCGGCGCTGCACCCTCTATGAGTATTCTTATCGTTGGTCGCGTCCTTGCAGGTCTCGGTGGCACCGGGGTATACTTGGGGTGTCTAAACTTTTTCTCTGTTCTAACGACACCCAAACAACGCGGAGCATATATTTCTGGAATTGCGTTTGTCTGGGGTATCGGAGCTGTCCTAGGACCTGCCGTTGGAGGTGGCTTCAGCATTAGCAGCGCGACTTGGAGATGGGGCTTCTATATCAATTTGATCATTGGAGGAATATGCGCCCCTGCCTATCTCTTTGCTCTGCCTCCCGTACATCCGTCGTCGGGCATTTCTTTGAGAGAACGCATACTTACGCTCGATTTGGTTGGATTTATCCTCAGCGCCGGTGCCTGGGTTATGTTCACCATGGTTTTTACCTCTGCCGGCAGCTTTTGGTCCTGGAACGATGGACGAACAATTGCTAGCCTTGTAGTCTTCGGAGTGCTCACTTTGGCCTACATTGCTCAACAATACTTTTGTATCTTCACGACAACATCTACACGCTCTTTCCCGGGTCATATCTTCCGCACAAGGATGCAAATATTGTTAGCAATTGGCTCAGCGTCGGTGATCACCAGCCTGTATGTTCCAATATACTATATCCCTATCTACTTCCAATTTGTGGATTCAGATACTGCATTGAAATCGGCCGTTCGACTTCTACCTTTCGTTCTTATTGCCGTTTTCGTCAATCTTATATCGGGCTCCCTCCTCGCACGAGTCAAGTATTACAAGCCAGTGTACATTATCTCAGGCATAATGATTACACTTGGCGGTGCTCTCTTCTATGTGTATCTCGATTCTTCGGTGAATGCTGGCCCGATATACGGAATCAGCATCGTTACGGCCGCGGGTACAGGCTTGACGCTACAGATCGGCTATACCATTGCCAGCCTCAAGGTAACTGGCGAAGATGTTGGGCACGCCATCAGTATCCAAAACCTGGCGCAGATAGGCGGCACGACATGCGCTCTTGTCATTGCAGGGCAAGTCTTTCAGAGCTCGGCCATCAGCAATCTGACAATAATCTTGGCAGATCTGGGTTTCAGCTCGGCAGACATCCGCAACGCCGTGGCTGGGTCGCAAAGTAATCTTTTCAACGTATTGGAAGGAGGTATTAAGGATCAAGCCTTGCTGGCTATCACTGAAGCCATTCAGAAGTCCTTCATTCTAGTTATTACAGCAGGAGGGTTGTTAGTTACTATTGGCATACTTATGCCCATAGAGAAGCTCTTCTAATAGACAGCATATGGCTTTTGAGGTTTGCCTAACCTGTATTTCCAAGTTTCTGTTGCATGTTCGAGAGTCGTTGCAGCTCTACACTTGATGAGGAAGACATTATATTCCGTGTTCATTTCTTTGTTACACGGCCACGACCGACCCGATATATAATAGATTCCGTCTAGAATATGATTTTAGGGGCTCATGTATTTGCGCATCTGTGTTTTATCAAAAGAAACCTACCGTCTTTAAACTAAATAGCGTTGATTGATTTATATTCTATAGTGTACAGTACTTTGTTTAGAGTTTTCATAACTTCCCAAGGCCAAATTCAAAATTAAATTTTCTAATGTCTTTTCCCATTTTCAGTACGTTTTTATCAAACTAGGGGCCGTCAGTAGTTCACAGCAAGTAATTTGAAGTTTAGCATGGGCTTAGAGATGGGTAATAGGATTCTGTCTTGACTCTACAAATACATTCTATTAAATACAGCAAGTTGGGCTACATATAAGAGGTGGAGAGATAATTACTCCGACAAATTTGCTTGTAAGTGAAAACAATTATACTATAAATCACATCGTAAACCTTTTATAAAAATGGGAGGCCTAACAAAAGACTATCTCATTATTCAAATATTCACTTTGCTAAAAGTCTCATTGTTGTTTCGCGAGCATACTGACACATTAATGCGTCCATAATCACCAGGGCGGCCATAGCCTCAACGATTGGCACCGCCCGGGGGACTACACAAGGATCATGGCGGCCCTTGGCTTCTAGGGTCCCATCATCCAGCTCATAAGTAGCTGTCGACTGCGCCTTGCCAATGGTAGCCGGTGGTTTAAAGGCGGTGGTAAAGTAAATCGAGTTGCCATTAGAAATACCCCCTTGGATCCCTCCAGAACGATTAGTCTTGGTGGTCAATCCAGACTTGACTATAACAGCACCACCCTTCTGCGATCGAACCTCAGCCGCAACAAAAGGATCATTGTGCTCAGATCCACGCATTTTGCAGCCTCCAAACCCTGACCCAATCTCAAAGCCCTTGGTCGCGGGGATGCTTAGCATGCCATGAGCTAACATGGCTTCCAGTTTATCAAAGCATGGCTCCCCCAATCCCGCTGGGACGTTGCGTAGGACACAGGTTACCGTGCCTCCAATGCTATCATGATCATCACGGACACACTCGATGAGGCGCGTCATCCGTTCTGCAGCCTGAGGATTGGGACACCGGATTGGGCCGCAAGCATCAACCTCGCTCTGGCTAATGGTCTTGAGGAGAGCCTGGAGGTCAGGCCCAAGGGAGCAATTCTCAGTGGGGAATATCTGTTCTGGACCTACCGAGGATACAAAAGCGACGATTTCAACATTGTGTGCGAGGCGAAGATATTTCTGTGCAATGGCGCCGGCTGCGACACGACCTACATTTTCACCATTAGTTATGCATCCCATCTCTTCACTTTAATCATTACGGGAAAAGAAAACAACGAGCCCAAAGGCCAACATACCGATGGTTTCCCGGGCACTACTTCTACCTCCTCCACTACTCGCTTTGACGCCATACTTCTCTAAATATGTGAAATCGGCATGACTCGGGCGTGGGTACCGATCCATACCCGGATTACGGTAATCTTGCGGCCGCTGGTTGTCATTCCGTACCACTAGGGAAATAGGGGTACCGAGGGTAACATCAAACTCGGTACCGGACTGGATCTGAACGGAGTCTTTCTCGTCTCGGGGGGTGGCTAGGGCGCTTTGGCCGGGTCGTCGCCGGGTAAGTTGGGGCTGGATGTCGGCTTCGGTTAGGCGCATGCCGGGTGGGCAGCCGTCGACAATACATCCTACGGAGCGGCAGTGTGATTCTCCGTACCTATGAACAGGCCATGGTTAGCAAGCGATAAGAATGCAGCGAGGCAAGGGTACGTACGTGGTAACGCGAAAGTATCGTCCCCAGGTTGACATGTTGTAATATATCACTGGCTAATCAGCTAGTTGTTGCTAGCGAGGTAGTTCGAGAGAGAGCGTTGACATGGTAGTATTGTGCGCCTTGTTCATTATAAATCTTATAAATCTTCTTCTTCTCTACCTCGACTAACGGTGTGAATTGTTATTATTATTCCTAGCTGTTTCGGAGGCCATTTCGGAGGTAGTTGCACCTCGGGTACCCCCACATCGGCAGATGTAGCGAGTGGCGCCGGATGGCATGACAACCAACCTTCTCCGAGAAATGGCGTTCCTATTTCGAACACGTCATGCTGTAATTTGAGCTGCAGCGCTTTACAGACGAAGAGATGGCTCCGGCAACCGATAAACAATGCCCTGTTCCAGTGGATCACCTGTCTTTTCATATCTTGTTTGAAGGATGGTTGGATTTGAAATGTTCGGTTAGTAAGCAGATTAGCGATATCTTCCAGTCACCCCTGAGGTATTTTTTAACAACGTGCTTTCATCCTTTCGTTTTCTTTCATCATTCCTTTCTGTTTCCTCATTAACCATTAAATGGTCTCCCTGTGATAATTTCAAAGAGCCATGAGCATGGATCAAACGGAAGAAAAGCGCAACCTGGAGGAGTTGCAAGCGCAATTGCCATCCCCTCCCGTTGAGAACACTCTTGAAGCTAAAACCTCCCCTGATGGAGGCCTAATAGCATACATGCAAGTGGCAGGTTCCTTTTTAGTCATGTTTAATGCCTGGTACGTGATAAACCTCTCCCATATTCTTACCATGGACATAAACTCTGATAATTGTTCTTATCTTCAGGGGCCTCGTCAATTGCTATGGCGCTTTCCAAACATACTATTCAAGCACGCTGATGCCAAATGAGTCGGCGTCCAACCTCTCCTGGATCGGTTCCATTCAGACATTCCTACTACTTTTTGTCTCAGCTCTCACGGGTCCAGTGTACGATGCCGGTTACTTTTGGCTAGAACTCTCCGCAGGCACCCTATTCATGGTGGTTGGCACTTTATGTATGAGCTGGTGTCATGAGTACTGGCAGTTTATGCTCTCACAAGCCATATGCGTTGGATTTGGTGCCGGCTGCGTCTTTGTGCCCTGCGTAGCTGTCCTAAGCACCTATTTCAAGAAACATCTTGCCTTCGTAACGGGTCTTTCTATTAGTGGTAGCTGTGTAGGTTCGCTTGCCCCATTCCTCCCTAATTCCAATCACGTAGAGAAAAAAACCACTAATGATTCATCACCACAGGAGGAATTATTTACACCATCTTAGTACAAGACCTCACTGTCCGAATCGGTTTCCCCTGGACCATCCGCTGTTTCGCACTCATCATGCTCGTCACCCAACTCCTCGCCCTGAGCATGATGCGAGTCCGTCCCGTCACGGGCCCCCGCCGCGCTATCATGCAAATCAGCGCCCTCAAAGAACCCCCCTTCGCCCTCTATGCTGTCAGTATTATGCTTGCCTTCATGGGAATGTACGTTCCCTTCTTCTACGTGCAGTCCTACGCCCTAGAATACAACCTCATGTCTCCCAATGCTGCTGCAAACCTGCTCATAACGCTCAACTGCGGGTCCTGGCTCGGGCGGGTTGTTCCCAACTATGTTGCCGACACGTCGGGTCCGTTCAATATCTTGATTCCTTGCGCGGTTCTGACGTTCGTTCTTGCGTTTGTGTGGATTGGGGTCCTCAATTTCGGGGGATTATTTGTATTTTGTGTGTTGTACGGCTTTTCGAGTGGTGCATTTGTCTCGTTGTCGCCGACAATGACGATTGCCTTGTCGCCGGATCTGAAGGATATCGGGGGCCGTATGGGCATGATCTTCATGTTCTGTTCTATAGGTTTATTAACGGGGACGCCGATTGCAGGAGCGATTGTGCCGTCCGGGTGGGTGGGGTTGCAGGTGTTTTGTGGTGCAACAGTTGCAGTCTCGACGGTGGGCTTATTGGTGGCGAGGTGGTTGAAATTTGGGAGGCCGAAGTGGGAGAAGGCTTGAAATAAGGGTAGAAAAAGAGAAGTGTAATGACGAATTGGGATGAATACGAGGAAGGGATGACATTAGTAGAGTGATAAGGAAATGTCGAATCCTTATCACGGTAACAGGAGTTCTAGTCATTAAGTTAGAATAGAAAAAGAAAACCTGCTCGTAATTCGTAGAACAATATGAATAATTGAGTGAAGAACTAATATAAGGAAGTCTCTTTGTAGCTGTGAATGCACCTGGAGAGGCTACCTAAAGCATACTAAAGCAATACGTACAGTGGGGAATAATTCGGTGTAGTCCAAGGGATACATGTACCTCATAGATAGACTTATGGAACTAGAATATATATAAGCTCTCAACGGCTTAGGAAGAGAGCGCTACAAAGTGCCCAAATAGGGGGATCTTTACCTATATGGTTGACCATAATCGTATACAAGATTGGGAAATAAAAGAGGAGTTATAGCTAAAGGTCATCTGACCATCTAACAGACAGGAAATAGTTAAGTACATTAGAATAGAGCTATAATGATATGACAAAGAATTAACGTTGATCAGAAATAATCAAGCTGTATACAGCTATTCTATTGGCATTTAAAACCCTTGCTTTAAGTTGCTTTTCTTGCTTGTACGGATTTATACCCTTAATTCTCTCTTCCGCGAAATAATCCTTCAGAGTCTGACTGCGAGCACTGCTGCGGCTTCCCACATGTATTCAAAATATCTAGCCGGACTCTTTTTTTTCCGCAGCTTAGCCAACTCTGCTTCGAGGTCTTCTTGACTCCCTTTACAGATAACATCGACTTTAACCCCGAAGACTTCCTCATACGCAGCTGCGAGCTCTGCAACCGTCGTGACTCCAGAGCGAAATTTGAAGAAACCCCCCTGCCAGCCTGAGGGAGATAGATGGTGAATCTTCTATCTGTATCATCAATCTCAAATAATGTGCGAAATAAAAAAACTCTTTGAATGATGGTCTTAAGAAGATTGACATCTTTAAGAAGGGATCCGACTGGTATGCAGTCTTGAAACAGAAGCATTCGCTTACACTAAAGAGGGGAAACGTTAAAAGTTCATGTGTGTAGTGTTACTTTAAGCATAGATGTCTCAATGGAAGTGTGTTTCTCTGCCTTCTATTAGTGGGACATTACTCATAATCACTCCTTGGGAGTTTTCCACATTGCCAAATGCCTGTGGATTCAAACATAGCCGCAGTGCGACGCATGTTCTTCAGCTTCCGTCTACACACTACCTACATCAGCAGACCCTCATCCTACTTTCCATTCACCATCATCTCGACTCAAACTCCCACTTCGCAAAGCCGGTGCTAGTTACAACCACCAATCTCCTCACTACCATACACAAAACATAGAAACCCCGATCACCTCAACTTTCCTTGGACATCCACCCAGTCCTCATCATCATCACTATCCCTTCTCCCTTGCTCCTTCCTCTTGCCGTTCCCCTCTCTATCCTCTATCTCCTTCCACCGACACTCCACACACCTATCATCGCCCGACCTCAATATCTGCTCTGTAGCTTGATATCGCTCACACTTCTCATCAAAATCTAACCCCGCCTTCTTCGCCATTTTACACACGAAGAGTCCGATTTTCGATAGGCAGCCGCAGGTTCGGTAATGGTAACTGATCATATGACACATCTTTCTTCTCTTCTTTTCCCTTCTCCGTATGAGGCCTTTTACTTCAAGGTGTTGGTCTCGTCTAAGCCCTAAAGGATAAAACAACTAGAGCTGAAGGAGCTAGGTATTTATGACGGGCATAAGTGTGTTGCGTAACCATAGCGGATGACTGATTGCCTTGATATGATCACTTGAAGTTCTTTGGCTATGAGTCGCAGATAGAGGAACAGTAATTGAAACCCAAGTGAATGTAAATCTGTTGCAAACTTGCTATAACACGAAAATTCACTTTGATTTACAGCGCCTGCAATTACGCAATCCGACCCATGTTTCAAAATGCCCATAACAGAGGCTCCGAGAAGAAGGATCGCTATGAAAAAAGAACTCCTCCAAATTAGCAATCTTCAGCAATCCTCTTTTCTTGTCTGGCTACTTTTGTAGTTGGCCGTCATCTATTTGAGCTTATCTTCCCCATATTACTCCCAAATTGAAGCTTAACGCAAAAAAGCAAAACGAGCCTAACGGTAGTATGCGTACCAAGGAGGAACACCTCCAAAAACAATAAGATCAGACCAGGTAAACAGCTTTACCCCCTCCACCTTTACCGTGCTTACACGCAAGAGTCTAACCCTCTGATCAGTCTGGAATCCCTACCCCACGTCATATCTACCTACCTATCCACTCTCACTCTTCACTCCAACCCTCTTTCTAAGTAATCTTAAAATAAAATCTGCTACTAAATCACCTACATAGCCAAGGAAGCGTCTGATCGTCCTCATTTGTAGAAGTGACGGCGATTCGTCACTTTTTCTGATCTTTGCTAAGAATGCAGGCTGACACCATTCCACCGAGTCACCAACCGTTCCCATTCTAAGAGCCAACACATAATAGAGCCTAATATTCCTCTATTTGATACTTTGAACAAACCTAGTCAGTCATTCTTATACTCTAATCGTATTCGCCTGCACCACAGCACAGTTAACAAAAATGAAATCATAAATACCAAACACTAAGTGATATTAACGGCTAAATCATAGCATAATAATATATAATGATATAATTAGCCTTCAGAGAATAAAACAAGCGCAACCCGTCCTCGACGCCAATCACTACGCCATTCTAAACGCCGACTTCAAGGGGTATCTAAAACATGCTCCAATCCAGTTCAATCCAATCCACCTAACTTTAAAAAAAGTGTGTACAAAGCATTATTTTCTAGCACATGTAATATCCGGTGCCATTGTAAATATGGCAAAATAATAGCAAATAGCCTGCTCAAGTCTATGCTCGAGTCTGAAAGGGAGTCCACGTGATGTATAACTTGATGCTAATGATGTGATCACGTGCGAAGTAGATATGTATGCTTGCCTTTCTAATCCAGGAATTAATGGTACGCTGGAGGACCAGCGACGAGCCCTAGACGGCCCTAAACCTCGCTTTCGTTTGGATCAAGAAGATCCCATATTTGCATCGGCTTTGAACGGCGGATGGCGGAGGCAAAATGGAAAATAGCACTCCCGACCAAGGCCGACGTACTAGTCCGTGCCTGTTCTCTTCGCCCGTGTTTTCTTTGGGGAAAAAGTACCAGGTTCGAAATGCGACATCCACTCAGACAGTAATGCTAATATTCTTCCGAGTCTCCGCCTCTTCCACATGGAATCCAAACACCAATCGGAAGAGGTCTTTCAAGAATGTGTATTGCCCACTTTTCATCATCCAACCAACACTCTTAGCTACATCAGCTGCACTGGCCTTCTTGCCAATGGCAGGGAGTGAGCTTGAACTTCTAAACGTTGGATCGTTTAACACGAGTTGCCGATAGGATGTAAGAAGAGTTGCATGGGAGGGTAAAGAGCCAAATGAGCCTGTTGGAAGTGTCTTGACAAAGTTTTGGAGAGCTGGGGGGTCAGCTCGATTAGGCCCAGCAGTGGTGGGTGTTGTCCGAGTGAAGCCAACATTCATGGCGGCTTTGAGAATCAGAACTTTCAGTCGAGTGAGATTAACGTCCTCAGTACTGGTAGCGGTTGTGACTGTGCTAGAAGATTTTGCACTTCCCTGCGAATAAGATGACAAAGTTGAGGTATTACTTGACCACCTCGTATTGGAGCGACTTCCCTCTGTGCCTAGAACGAGAATATTGGGGATATTTGGTGAATTCTCTTCAGGTGAGATGGGCGTGTCCTCAAACTCAGTAGTTGGGGTTTCAGGATAACGGTTAACTGGCGGATCGGCCGGGTAAAGCCTTCCGGAGTCTGAAGTCTCTGTACTTTCTGGTAGGCTCGGCAGACTACTGCTCTTCGAATGAGAGGTGCGACTTATCTGATCGGAGGGTTGCGTAAATGTTGTTTGTGAAGGTCGGGGTGTACCTCGTTCGGGTCGAACCTGAGTCCATCCTTCCCTGAAAAGATCGCATAGTTCCCAGCATGCTTGCACAGCAGAACCAAGGAGTTCTTCATCTGCTGGCTTTGCCTCTCGCTTGTTTTGACGAAGACTGAAAAGCATCTCTGCAAGGCCCCAGCATGCTCGAAGTAGAGCATCAGTCTCGGCTGCAAGTTCATTTCTTTGTTTCATAAGTCGATGACATAAGGTGATATAAAAATCTAGTGTTCGTTCTCTAAAGGCTTCCGGGAGGTTGCGGTCGTGAGTATTGAATAGATGGTTGTTCAATTCGAAGCTAACTCTGAGAACCGAATCGGCAATCTCGTCCTTTCGCTGTCTGATGTCGAATAATGCTTGACAGAAATCCCTACACAGATCAAGTGTAGGCCTGACATGAAACTCATGATCTTCGTCACGACTATCATAGAGCTTTTGACACAGCTTCCAGCAGCATTTCCACGCCTTTTCATGTGCATCTCCCGTTCCGGAATAACTGAATATCCTCTCTCGATGAATTGAGCTCAGACTTGCCAACGTGTTGCAAAGGGTCCAGCATTCGTGCAAGGCAGTCTTCAAGGCAATGACCTCCTGGTCTGAATTTTGAACGGTGCGGACATCGAACTGATCTTCTTCAACTTCACGCTGGTCTTCTGGAATCCCTGCAGTCCATGAGTAACGCGGGTAGTCTCTGAGGCTATGTGACGCACCTTCAAGGCTGTGTGTACTGGTCGAACGTATGGAACCGGATTGGCTACCTGCGAATGCTTCCACTTCTTGGCGGGTTTGCGCTCGCGGGGTTGCGTTTTCTAAGCCATATTTGATAGGTTTTACATCTGTCGATATTGGAGGTGGTGAGATAGGGCTTGGTTGTGCATTCTAGATGAAAGATGAGCTCCAAAATGGTGGGGTTGGATGGGGTTATTACCTTGTCATCCGGAACAGCTAAATCGACACGGATAGTAGCGGTTTGACCTTCCCCTTGTTGATATGGAGTAGGTGTAGACCTCTCGGCCATTCGAGGGAGCTGTGTAGGAGAAGAACTGTCTTCAACAGTGGTCTGCTGTGGGATGGTCAGCTATATCCCATCCAACTGCGTCAGGTAGCACCCACGAAATTTCCAAATCCCTCCGGCGCATGTATGACAGATATAGACTCGTCGTCGAGGGAAGTTCGAAATCGCTCGGGGATATCTGTGCTGAGTCTTTTCAACTATAGAATGCATCAGCCGGCGTCACCTTGCTCTCTTCCGGGCGATTCCTCTTACTGTAGCCTGGGAGTCCACCGAACCAGATAGCGTTGGAGGGGTGGGTACAATATCTTGCACTTCATCCGCAGCTTCGTCTTCAATTTCTGTCGTCTCAGTTCCATTTGAGGTGACCGGTGATGGGCCCACCATATCACTCGGACTTGTCATTTGTGCGCCGTTGGGCGAGAGTCCGCCATCAGTTGAGTTGGGTCGAAGGCCCGATGATTCTGCTGAGCTGCGCGCCGACCTACAAAATATCAGCATCTCGACCAAATCCACGACTCGCCATCACACGTACATCGATTGAAACCGCGGAGAGTTAGCCTGTGCTGGGGAGTTGGGCGATAAAGAGAAGTCGGTATATGGAGAAAAGGCAGACATCATATGGGCTGGGGAGGAGACCAGGGGGCTCTCCAATGCCATTGTTAGGGTAGGGCTGATATGCGGATATGCTTAAAGCTTGAGAAGGCCTCGAGGACGGTCTTGTAGCTTGTTATCAAGCTTTCGCGGCGTAGTGCTGGCTCAGCCGTGGACAGGCCTAGTCTTTCAAGAAGATGTTGGTGTGGGTCGTGACTGAAGGCTGAATCCACGCCCTGTCAGCACCAGCAGCTCTGGTCGGATGGAGAGCGCAGTCGCTCGTCGGTCATGCAACCTCACACCTGGTCAAGAAGAGCAATAGTCCGGCGATGCTCGGGACGGCACTTGCTCTCTGTGATGGGCAGCGAAAGGTAGGTTGGCGTCGTGCATATCACAGCCGAAGGGATTGTGAGCTTACGGAGTAGTTGGTGTTGATGGAATCGCGCTGCGCCGTACGGTCCCAACGGGCAGAATAACCAACGTTGACTTGGCCAGGATAACCCATACAGAGCCCTTGCTGTCGAGCAGAGGGTGCACGCCGTGTAGCTCTGACAGGGTCTCACAAGTGGGTGCAATTGCGAAGTGGTGAACCGGCGGAGTAGCTTTCTGGCCCCCGAAGCGAGTGAGACATAACCAGAAGAGCAAAGGGGTCAAAGAAAGTCTGTTAAGGGTTTCGTGCAGAAAGATCTCAAGCCGGCCAATTACACCTGCAGATGCGCGTCTCTTGATTGAAGGTTGCATGAGTATAGCCCAGGGTTGGGCGCTTAACGACAGGAGGAAGTCCTCCTTGGATGGCCTTGGCTCTCTTGATATTCCACGTTTCCGCTATCCAGCACCCCTCTTTGGAACCAAAATCATGGGAATAGTGCTTTCGAAGAGCATAGTCACACTCCGGGCTTAAGCCAACTTGTTGAGAAGAGCCAATTGAGAGTTGGCTATGTCGTTTCCAATCGGCGATGGCTTGTTTCTTGGAGGCATAGACGGGTTCATCCGCCTCTGGTAACCAGACTACTTCCTATGATGATAGAGGCATCTTTTCACATCTTGTAACCCCAGCCAACCCTTCCACCCGAACCGTTGCGTCGGGTGCTGTTGGCCAATTTTGATCGACCATCTCTGGCCATCTATCCGCACCGCTTGGAAACACTTACTGTCAATTCCTCCGAGTGTTCCACAAGACACCAACAACCGAGCCAGGAATGCTTTTCCCGCTTGAAACAAACACATAGTCTTAGTCACGCTCATTGGACGGGGACGAGGTAGGTATCTGTAAGATGGTCACATTGTTCTATCAACTCCAACATTCAAGCTCTAGACCCCCAGTTTCAACGATGAGCTGGCAATTGCGCTTACACATCTCTTCTTGCGATGATTGGTCCAAGGAAACTTAACAGATCAAATGATAATTAAGATTTTAAAAACTTCCGAGGTACGTAGGTACAATAGAGTGCATCTTTAGAAAAGCCTCTGCCTTGCATAAGACCTCCCTGAATGCTATGCAACTCAAAAGTCTGCGACGTAACTAGCTTAAAGACACGCACTCTGCGCTTGCATAGGCGCTTGAATTACCCGCAGACCTATCATTTTGTACCAACAAACGCATTCCTTCCGATCCGACAGTGGCTCTGGAAAGTCTAAAGCCACCAATCTTACCAATCTCAACCTTCGTGGTGGGAAAAGGGCAGCGCCGTACCTGGGATAAACATCATGCTTCCAATATGGCCGACCACCGGCGACCCATCGGCGAGGATTCGGAAGATAGCCGTGCCATAGATAATTTAAATCGATGAAAGCGCGGCTATATGTAGATTCGGTCTCCAAAGCTGTGGCACAGATGGCTCTGTCTTGTTGGATAGAAATGTTGATAGAAATCCTTTCATATTGAGTATGCGGTCTCATCTCTGAGCACCAACCCCTCAAAACCCCCCCCAACGCCATTTCAATACGCCATATATGCACCGCGAGTATCTTGCCGCCTCGAAACGCCTGCCCTTATCCTATCCACATCTAATTCTGCAATGCTGCTCTCTTTGCGTCTCGTTCGGCCGGGTTGTACCTATGAGATATTGTCAGCCCTTCTACCGCAAAACTAAATATCGCCCCCTCGCATTTCCGCTACGCCTCGAGCCCAGATCACTAAGAAACGTTCGTAGTGTAGTGAAAATTCATACTTGAGGAGCTTTTCAATCAGGTCGACATGGGTCATGACCATGCGTCGGCAGCAGTATCTCTTGCATCCAAGTTGATCCATCGCATCACTACCAAAGATGTCAGCATTTGAAGCAGAGAAGAGATAGCTAGTAATTCAACTGACCCATCCGGGACCCCTTCGTCAATGAGCTTCAGATAGCGTTCCCATAGATCGCCAACCACCTATGTCAAGTCAGTAGATGCGGCGATGGAAGTGGGACTGGACGATGTCTACCTTCCCGCAGGAGAAGCATCGGACTGGAATAATCATTTTGATATGTGTGCAGCAGAGTCGGCTTGATTTGTCTGAAGTCCAAAAGTTGGAGGATGGTGTATTCCTTCGGTTTCGAGGATGAGCCTTGTCGCGTGCGGGCCTTTGAAGAATAAAAAAAAACCGCGCTAAAAAATGGGTTTCGCGAACTTTCACCGAATGCTGTAAAAAAAAGTTCACTTTTGCCTTCAAGATATCGACGAACTGCACAAACTCCACATGGACTCTGACAACACCATGGCTTCCGCGCTGAAGCGCAAAAGAGCTCCAGTGGAAGTATCTGAGACTCCAAAACGTATAAAATCTGTCGAATCCAAATCCAAAAACGTTTTGGGCTTCATCGGGAAAATATCTGGCTGGGAAGCTGCCTTCAATCCGCCAGCTAGCACAACAAACGGTCTGCAAGAAAACGGGGCCAATGGCCGTGTAGTAGAGTCGGAACAGCAAGCAGCAAGTCTTCCGCAGTCTGCCAGCAAGAAATCTCGAAAGAGAGAGAAAAAGTTAAAGGCTCTAGCACCATCGGAGATCAGAGTGGAAGAAAATCCCCAGGATAGTCAAAAGCCACGCACTGGGCTTGCATCTCCAGAGGCCCAAGATTATGATGACTTCATTGATCATGAGTCTCGAGAAGAAGACAAGAATCAGGACACTCTGGCAACTCTCGGGGATCCAGAAAGAGCACCCTCAAAAGCTGCAAGAATGAGAGAGGCTGCTGCACGGTGGAAACTGTCGGAACCTATAGGAGGACGGATGATCAATGCTGATCCTGTATTCTCTGTCGATGAAAAGTGTGCTATCTTTCTTCCTTGCCTTTAGGGTTTTTGCTAACTGTCTTAGATTTCTCATTGTAGCAAATACAAACAGCATATTGGTCTACTCAACCGCAAATTCTCTTCTGGTCCGTTCGATCAAGGTCCAACTCAACCAAAAGCAACAGCAACCTCCTCACATCATCACATACTGTTTATCTCCAACACAGATACACATTCTCTGGGTTGCATGCTCAGATGGCTCTATCTTCAGCGTGGATTGGACAACTGGAGCTGGGGCGGATCAATTCTGGGGAATATCTTCGACCGGATGCATTTACATGACAGTGGCTTCAATGTCATCTGCAGGTCGGAGAAAAGACGTTGTTTTTACTACAGAGCTTCGCAAAGATGGGGGCTTTCGAATAACAGCAAACGAACTGGCACCTCCAAACGGCCCAATCAAGACGGTCGCGAGGACTATCTTCACGACGGCAGAGCGGATACAGTATCTGAAGTCTGCAAAAGAGGGAGAGGTTCTAGTAGGGGCTTCTGGTAATAGGATTTTGCTCGGTCGTCTTAGATCGACAGAATTCGATACAATCGATAAGATTAGATACGATTTCCGCACCTTTCAGTCGCAAGATGCTATCAAGTCATTGGACATCAGAGCTTATGAGAGAATCTCAGAGAAACGAATGCCCAAGATTGATCAAGCCAGGAAGAGCTCTACTGCCCTTGTGGTGAATCTCGTGGTTGGCGATGTTAAAGGAGTTGTTTTTGTTTATGAGGATTTGCTCGCAAAACTCTTCCACGCCCAGAATCCGGTATCATCATCGACAATCAGTATCGCTCCCCGGAAGTTGCATTGGCATCGACAAGCGGTACATACCGCTAAGTGGTCTCTAGATGGTGTGTATCCCCAGACCTTTTCTTATCAGGTAGCTAACAAGTGGTAGGTAATTATATCATTACGGGAGGTACTGAGACGGTCTTGGTGTTGTGGCAACTCGACACCGGACGCAAGCAATTTCTACCTCATCTAACTGCAACCATCCAAAATGTTGTCGTTTCTCCTTCTGGAACATCATACGCCATTCACCTTGCAGACAACTCGGCAATGATTATATCCACTGCGGAACTTGAACCCACTGCCAATATCTCTGGGATTCAGGCCAGTGTAATTGAAACCGACGTTGCTCCAGAGCTTCAGGTTGAGAGAGTAGAAGAGCTCGCTTGGGAACAACCTCTAGTTCAGCGTACACCTGCTGTCATCAATCCTGCGCAGCCCTCTCGACTTCTCCTGTGTGTCGGGCAATCACAGGAAATCCGAGCAGTTAATCCACTTACCACGAGTAATCCTTTCTTGCAATCATACGACCTGAGCAACTCTCACAACTTATCTCGTCAGGCACTAACGAGAACCAACATCACAAATGTTAATGCAGGTCCTACAGCTAGCCAATTGACTGAACCACGAGTCACCCATATGAAGATTTCCAGTGATGGCCAATGGCTTGCAACCGTTGACGAGTGGTCGCCCTCCACATTAGACCTGCAATCTGTAACCACCAGGGAAGAAAATCTTGCTATTGAGCAAGGTCGCCGCCGTGAAGTGTTTCTTAAATTCTGGCGATGGAACCAAGAAGATGAAGCGTGGGACCTTGTTTCGAGAATCGACGCGCCCCATGCCATTGGCATTTTTTCAGCTGATGCAGGCAGGATTTTAGATCTTGCTGCTGATCCTAGTTCATCCCGCTTTTCAACCATCGGCGAAGATGGGGTAGCGCGTATATGGTCCTCAAAAACACGCAAACAAGATGGCATAATTGTTCGCGGCAAGACTGGATTGCCTCTCAAGAATTGGAAATGCGACCATGCAATTCTACTAGGGAAGGGAGAACTTTTAGACGAGAGTATTGGGCAGAGCGATTGCCCAATAAGTGGTTGTGTGGCATTTTCCGATGACGGGTCGGTTCTCGCCGCTGGTGTAGAGACTGCCGAGAGACTTCTACATCTAATAGATCCTGACTCTGGAACCATCAGGACCTCTCATTCTGGCTTATATGATGGAGAGCTTATTCATTTGGATTTTCTCGGCCCCGATCTGATCGCACTATCAAACAAACTAATAGTCTACGACGTCGTTTCCGAAGAAACAAAATTTGGCATAAGATTAGCTTCAAGGGTTGCTACTCTTTCTACCCAGCAAAAGCAGGAGATGATACACCTAGCCGTCGACCGAAAGAGTAGATCTTTCGCTCTTGCGCTGCCGCTTCTTAAACGCCCCGATAAATCTCTTCAGACACAGTCTCTGCTAACCGACTTTTACTCAGAGCTGAGTGTGTTCCATCAAGGCAATCAAGAAGCAGTGTCTTGTGAGCGTCTTCCGACACTCATCACGGCTCTTGTTGCGGATGTTAGCTCCGAAGGATACATCGTCATCGATACCGCTGCCGAAATTCGCACCATGCATAGGAAGGGAGCTCAAGGGCTCACTGCTCTAGCGCAGTCTACATCCGCTCTTCAACTAGATGATATACCTGACGAGCAGGCTGCTGACCTTTTACGACTAGTTGAGAACGTGGAAGACGTTGTTGATGAGCAACTTCCCACGCCAGCACCAACAGCTGATGGCCATGAAGATGATGATGAGGGTGAGACACCAGTTGTGACGCAGCAACAGCTGGCGGAGATTTTTGACGCTGGTCCGGCATTTGCGATGCCCCCTATGGAGGAAATGTTCTATCAAGTTGCAGGGCTGTTTTCGGCTAAACCGCTTGCGCAGAGTATAGTTTAGTTTAAGTAGGAACTTTGTAGAAGAAGCTTGAATTGCGGGGCTGCCTTATTATATGTATGAATTAGGAATGCATAGCGATTCGGCGTTAGCAGGCACGTTTATGGAGTAAGGAGTACAAAATGGCAAAGGAAGAAGAAAATCAAATACCAGTATATATAATCTAAACTACCGTCTTGCAGTCTTCCTTTTTAATTTACGAGTAAGCTCGATATGGCCGCAGCATATATTATTACCTTGCTTTTGTGAGTTCATGTCTCAAAGATTCCCTGATGCGGTTAGGTGAGAAAATATACAATAGGCCAGTGATATATGATATAGTTAGGTATTGGCGTGTTAAAGAATTGAGGGTGTTTACTATATGCATTCAGGTAGATCGGGGTGGCCCAAGCAAGCTCCAGGACTGTATAAATTTATGTTTCTACCCTCCTTTTAAGAATAATCCTAATAAAACGTAACAGATTATCCATACTAGCCATATGAATGTGCTACGTTAGAATACAAGTGCAATACTGCAAATACTTCTCTAGATTTAGTGAGTACTAAACGGTTCTTTTCATAAGCTATGGTCCGTTTTAAAGGTTCCAGATGTTCAAGTTCCTTCTAACAGCGAACTATAGCTCTCGTAGGGGTAAACTTTTGTTGTTAAATCGAGCTTTACTGTCATCTTCAAATATGCGCGAAGTTAAAATCGTAAACTTGAAAGCTATTAATATAAACACTATCCTTGTACCCTTCAAGTTAGACAAGTTTACAACTGCATATATAAGCAGAGGTTGAAGAGGGATCTAGATTACTCTACTATTGCTCTGGATATACTTCAGCTTAGGCATACGGACTTCGCGAAGTACTATACACACTATTAGTTGTTATTGTGCGTTCGTGCATGTTTCTATCCCAACGTGTAGTTGCGCCCCTTTACCTCCGTAGAACTCCAAAGCCTTTAAGGCTTTGAAAGGCAACTGCAACAATGTTGCCTCCCACTGAGAAATCTATCTATCAGAGAGAAGAGATTATGATACTTATATATAGTCTCTTCTCCTCATTCTGTAATAATTATCACGTAATTAGAGTGAATTAGCAAAACCAAATGTATCGAATTGAACACTGAATACAAGAGGTCTCAATTATTTGAGTCGCATTCTATCTCACTTTACTCTCCCGAGTGCTTATAGCCACATGTAGATAGCCCTTGCAGGTAATCTTGGCATCATGCTTCAAAAAACTCCACTAACCAGCAAGTTATGAGGTTGAAAAGGGACCATACAGCACACTTGACGGAGCCGAGTCAATTTCTATAAAACTAAAACAGCACTGAAGTGTCAATTCTCGATTCGTCATTCGCACCCTTCTTTCATCAACCTTGAGCTGTCATTTCACCTTTATCTAACCTATTTAACCGTTGTTCTCCAAGTTTTATATCCCGACCCTAAACGCATACTACCTACAATACATAAGCCCCCCCTCCCCCGGCCCAACAACTACCCCTCCCAAGCCAAACGTACAACCCTCTTTCCAATCGTGTTCCAATATAGCCAATCTTCTTACCTTATAGTAAACAAAACGGTATCTACATATTTATAAAGAATTCCACAGCATCTAACACCACCCCCCTCAATATCTCAGGGTCCTATAAGACTTTAACTACAACCCCCCTTGTTACTAAAGCTTATATTTTCGTCGATGCTCTTTTTATTATCCCTTCAAATATTTACTTACTTTCACCTCCAACTGGCCTCCACTATAATCTAACTACCATAAGAGACAGAAAATACTGAGGACTGAAAGTGAAGAGGGTACGATATTCACTTGCGTTAGGGTGCGCTGTGTTACAGTCTCCCCCAGTCAAGAACTTCCGCTTAATCTCCCTATCCAAAATTCTCAAACACTCACTTTATTCAAAAACACGAAATGAAACGCACTTCTGGCCAATCATGTATTCAAGTATAAGCTAGCTGTTTTGTTGCACATCGCAACTTTTGTTTACATCCCTATCTTCAGATTGGGTGGCTGGGCTCTATCATTTCCTCCAGTTCAATTCAGCTGGGTATCTAATTCTCTTGCCATTCATTTCTCGATCCATATGCCTCACAACTCATTCGCTAGCACCTTTATCGCCATCCTCTAACTACATCCTGCTTGAGTCAATATATATCCTCTATCTCATATCACTAACTCAATCCTGCCCCTCCCAAAATCCATTACTCTCATCCCCGTGGGTCCCTATCCCCTGATAATTCTCCAAGACATCCTTATCTACATTTCCCAACCACTCCCGCTGGAACACCTCCTCCCCGCCACAAACCCGCACCGCATTGCTCAGCCTCTCCTTGACAAAGTTCCATGTATGGACGGTATGCACTGGATCACTCTTCGCATATTCTCCCCTTCTCACCCCTTCCACCGAGCTCTCAAATCCTTCATTCTCTTTATATTGTAGCCAGATCAAGTTATCGCCACCGTCGTCCCGGCCTCCAATCATCTCCGTGACAACGCTGGTCCACATGGAAAAGTAATCTTGCAACCGCTCGAGAATAACGGGCGTCATTGGTGGAGGAAGCTCTAGGAGCCGAGTGAGAGCAAGGCAGGAGAGCTTTTGCCGCTCAATGTTGGCCATGCTATCAAAGTGATGAAACCACTCCGTGCTGAGCCATCTCCAAACATCATCCGGGTTCCCCACTGAACTTAATATATCAAAGAAGATTGATGGATCCGCGAGACCAAGACGAGCAAGAATGGTGAAATAATCTGTTTCCACCACATCGTCGAGTTTGGGGTATTTACGGCCCGGACCAGTAGTTTGATGGCACTCCCATGCATCTCGCAAGCCTTCGAAGATCTGGCGAGTATAACCACAGGCATGTAGATCGTGAGCTATCTGTGTAATACCGTTGGCACCTCCCATAGACTCAGCATACCTAATAAGCTTTTCAACTATAGTCGTAACCAGACCCGCAAGATCTCGCTTCGTGACGCCGAGAAGATTTGTCATTGCTGCTAGTAGCCTTAATCTGATCGCATCTCCAAGCATAGCTTCAGGGGCAAGCATAATGTACGCATCGACGATATTGAGCACTGCTCTCAGGTTGTCTGAGCCAATTTCTAGCAGCGGGAAGATGGATTCGATGAGCTCAAGCATTTCAGGACTTGCAGGACTCGGAGTTTGCCCGATGATGGTTAACCAAAGATCAAGCGCTTCCTCCAGTAAGTATACTTGCATTTCCGACCCAGGCTCGACGGCTCGTCGGACAAGGGGGAGTACCAAAGGGCTATATCGTTGTGCTTCTGTTTTCATAGATGTTTCTAACGTGGAAAATAACGTCAAAATAGCTTGCTTCATCAAATGTTCCTCGCCTGAAGCTTCCCAAAGAGCAGGGAGGATGGAAACGATTTGATCTGCAAACGGCGCGATGTGTTGTTCCATCCGAACAGCTAAGAGCCTAACAGTTTCTAAGATAGCCATCTTTTGTTCCGTCTCCTCAACCTCCTGAATTAATGACATGATCTTGTTCAAAATATCTGGAGCATACGGCAAGAATTTTTCGGCGTCGAATGCAAAATCATCACAAATAGCTTTGAACTGTCGTGCTGCAGTGACGCGAACAACATGGTCATTTGTCTCATCTTCGGCCTTCAAGAGGTGTTGAAAGATTTGATACACGAGAGGACGGTTTTCTTCCGAGATCTTAATCGTGATCCATTGCCCAAGCAGTATTGCAATTCTCCGACGCAGTACTTTGTATCCCGAACCTGTCTGTTGAACGTCGCTGACCAAGGTGGATCTTAAAAATGCATCAAAGTCAAAGCTCTCGAAGACGACCGGCGCTGAGAGGCCCATTGCCGTGTATACAGCATCTTTAGTTACTACCGAACTCTGTCCGTTTCCTGTAACGGATTGGAAGAAGGAAAGTAGCGGCTGTACTAGAAGATCCTTATAATTTATGACAAGGTCCATGAAGAGCTTTTCTGAGCATGGCCGAATCTCAAACTCCCATGTGTCTCCACCGCCTTCCTCTCTAATCTCCCATTCATCTGGCTCTTCTTCCCAAGCCTCCAGGTCGACTTGACGAAAAACGAAAAATTTTGTAACCATAATACTTGCAATCTGGGCCACCAAGTCATTTGTCAGAAGCTGGGTTTTGATCAGCGCTGTAGCTTGTTCTTGCTCCGCTTTAGTCTCCGGGGTTCGATATTTGAAGGTTCTAAGTGGGCTGAAGACCATCCTGACACAAGCTCGCAGAATATTCAACCCCTTCAGACTGAGCTTTTCCAAAATAGGTCTTTCATCCTTCATAGAATCATCCTTCCGCAAAGCTTTAGCACTGAAATCATGGCTTTCTGACCCATAAAAATCGCCATACTTTGCTACCAATCCCCAAGTTGCTCGAACGAGATCTAGGGTGCTGGGCATTAGTGCAAAGGCTGCCGGGTGGCCATTGGCCATTTCCGTGTAGAGCTTCGAGAGTTGTAGTAAGTGTTTCTCCACGAGGTCTTTCGCAGGAGATACAAGAATGGGAGGTTCGTGTGTGATCATGGCAAGAAAGGAGCTGAACTGTTGCTGAGAGTGCTCCCAAAGCTGACAAACATCCTTAGAGTGGTTAGGATACTCATAACCAGCAACCAGCAATCGTCGCATGATCTTAATCGCAAGAAGGCTATTCTCCATGGAATCTATAGCACCACCTTCATCCTCACCATTTCCATTCAAGAAGCCCGTCCAAAAGTTGACTTTATCCAAATATATCTCGCTCAGAATGAAGACGATCTCGGGAGTGACCGATTGTAGTCGTGTTTGGGAGGTCCGTAAGCGTGCCGTGGACAATTCCTTTACAATTTGTAGCAAGACCAACATGCTTCTTTTCAGGCGTAGCCCATTCAGTTGATTTGCCAGCCGCAGTAACTGGATTAAACTTGTAATAACATCTGGCCAATCCAGAGGATAATCGATTCGAACAACCTTGGCAATGACCAAAGCATTTTGCAATGCTAGTTGCTGCTCAGCTTCTCCGATGCATCCCTCCAGTAGCTTTGCTCGCATTTCTGCCTTCTCTGGTGGTGTAATAGCATTTATGGAGGTCTTCCGCCAGTATTTGTCGATGCCATTCTTCAGTTGGATTATCGCGAGATATCGAATTTCGGAGGGTAAGGATTTATCGAGATATGCTGCCTAAGAAGCTATCGTCAGCTTTAAAGTTATCATCGCCTTCAAGGAGATCACTTGCCTGCAGCAAAGAGTAGTATCCTTTGTGAGTTTCCCATGCCTGGAGCTGTTTTGTGCCGGATTGAATATTAAGTTGTTGTGAAGAGCTGGCTGATTGCAGTGCTAAGTAGACCTGCTGTGGTGTCAGAGGAGCCGCCTCTCCTGGAACTTCGATGGAGAAACCCATTTTGGGAAAGCAATGCTTGTCAATGAAATTGTTTTGAGGCTCGAGGTGGGATGTTTGAAAAAGTTGGCGCGAGGCTGTCGTTGTATTTTTGGCATCCTCGCGGGGCAGGCACTGCCTTGACCGAAGTTATCCCGATACGCCAAACTTCTACATCTCATATCCTCTACTCTCTGATTTGCCTCATGCTACTTTCAAGCATATATGGAGCAATTAATTTCTTTTAATTGGGCTTTAAGATTTTCTCGACATAATATGACGAGTCTAAAGTCATAGCTACATAAAATTTGTTAACAAAAATTGAAACTGCCATCTGTCAAACTATCGACAAGCAAAAGACAACTTTTCGTTATACCAAAGTCGATAGGAAGAGGCAGAGCGACAAGCTTAAAAACTCCATGAGTAAAGATCGTCACAAATCTACTAAGACGCAGGTGTTGGATTAGATGAGGTTTCTACGTTTTGAAAGTATCTTAGGCTTGGATCATCACACCTAATCAATCTCCTCTCCAAAGCAATCAAACCTCCGTCACAATGCAGTTCAATAACTTCCTCTACATCGGTGAGACCCTCCCAGCAGTTACTGCTCACCATCTTCCATCTTCCATCTTCGCAGCCCTCCCCGGCCCCTACCCATAGAATATTGCTGGAAGAAAAGCTTTTATTCTCTATAGTTACATATGCATATCGTGGGGTAGAGTACCTCTCCTGGAGCCAAACTCCTTAAGACTTTCTACCTAGTCCATCTCGGCCGTCACATTCGAAAATTCGCCCTTGTTCAACTTGATGTCCCAAAAGATGGGATTCATGTCACTGAAACCGTGCTTGACCCATCCATCTTCCTTGACGTGGTATAGGTTTACCGAGCCACCAGTGTACCCGTCCCGGTGCATAGCCTAAAGTTGGAGTCAAGATTAGTCAACGCTAAAGGTGGCTTTTTTGGGGAGTACTTACAGCAATAATTGAACGGCGACCTAACTCAAGAGCTTCATCTGTAGTAAGATCGTAGCGGTATTCCGCATCAAGAACACCGTAGGCGAATGTTTGACCACTACCAACGCAGAACAAGTTCCCACTCAACCTTGAACCATCGCTATCGACATAATATAATGCTGGGCCTTCACTTGGAGTAACACCTGCGCACATTGTTCCCTACAGAGAATAGAGGTCAGAAGAAGCTTCAAAAACCGAATGAGAATGCCACTCGTACCATGCTGAGCCCCATGCCTTTATAAGAGTATGTGAGATTTGCGAGGATCTTTGATGCTGCCGCAACGGTAATTCGACGCTTGTGTCGGAGCTCGTGAAGTCGACATTGCATTCCGAGATAAGCAAGCCAGTATTGGCAATCGGCAGCTCCGCCAGCCATTGTTCCCAGTAAACAATTATTGATTTCAATAACCTTTTTAACCGTCTGACTTGCAATCCAGTTTCCAGCCGTCGCTCGAGAATCGGTACAGACGATGATGCCACCCTGGAATCTAAAGGCAAGAGTGGTCGTTCCATGAGCTAGCTTGATGGGAACATTGGGATTAGAATGGTCGTCTGTCATTGCGCGAAGCCAAGATCCAGGCTGTGCACTATTAGCCAGAGCCCCTTAGGAGCTTTAGGAAGGACTGCAGATACCTGTGCTATTGGGGGCATCGCAAACTTCAAGTTCAAGGCTGCAGTCTCATCTTGTAACACCTCGTCCAGGTCCTCAGCAGTCTCCAACTGGAAGGCCGGTCTACTGTATTGCGCAACAAGAGAATCCATTGTAAGCCGACAATTCAAGAATTTGGGTTGCAGGACAGTTGTGGGGGTGGGAGTTATTCTGCTGATGGGGGTCGTTGGTGGTGATAGACTTAAGAATCCTAAGCTGGCAGTCCGGAAGCTAGGCAAGCTGCCGCGTCGCGTTCAGGCCTTGGGCCACAGAACGGAATGGAAAAACAGTAATGCCGACGCCGGCTCTAAACGGTCTAGGTGCCACCATCCCAACGGCAAACATAATACAAAAGCTCCACTTCTGATTACTTCAAATTGAAGAAGAATGAATATAACTACTCTTCTCTATTCTTCTAGCGTAGATATTTTAAATAAGGTAGAAAGGTGGGGACGTTACTACGCAAGGCATTGTATTTTACCTTGTGGGACTGGCGGCTTTGCCACACTATAGACGACTACCTACAGTTCCTTGAATTAACCCAACAGTCATTTCTCTAAGGGATTACTCATGATTGCTCTGAAGAAAATGGTACAGCCGTTATGATGAGTGTGATGTCCTTAAGACTTCCAGCTGCATCAACTCGAATGCAGAAGCAGCTCAAAAAACCTCCTGTCTCTCAGTATTACACAACATTTCAACCCCAGAACCGGCATTAAGGTTGACAACCATGTTCCTCTAAGCAAACAGGTGGCACACTACGCAGACTGTAATTATGGAACATAGAATAGAGGACCAAGAGGAGTTGCACAAAGGGGTTCGCTAAGCAACAGTTCCTCGCCCTGTCTGCCTCAGGCTGTTATTGTTGCCACAGTAATCGTACCTGCAGCCGCCGATCAGAAGTGGTGAATGCGGGGAAGTCTCTTAACTTTATCTCGCATGCCAGTCATTTAAGTATATCTTTTAAGCCAAATGGATTATCCTAAAGTCAACAGATTTCTTTGCTTCACAACTCCTGGTCAAGACCTTTCGGTTGAGGAGAAAGTTCTTACCCCTCTTCCAGCGAAGGAGGTTCTGATAAAAGTGCACGCAGCATCTATCAACCCAGTTGACACCCAATTATGGAGGTCAGGTCTTGTCGGAGTAGTAGCAGGTGATAAGGGAATGGGAAAAGATTTCTCAGGCACTATTATAGCTGTTGGACATAGTGTCAAAGGATGGGCCAAGGGTGATGAGATATTTGGGTTACTATTTCAAGTAGTTAGTAGTTCTTTTCTTCATATCCAGCTTCGATTTGCTGAGATCTTAGTTTGGACAAGGAACATTTAGCGAGTATATTACCCTCGATCCAGCCATGGAGCCAGTTGCCAAAAAGCCAACAAGTTTGACTCATGAGCAAGTTGCTTCTATTCCATTGGCTGCCCTCACTGCTTATGCTTGCCTTTCATGGCTTCCTCCCCCACCAAACAAGCAAAGGAGAGTGATTGTTCGCGGCGCATCAGGTGGCACAGGCTCTTGGGTTGTTCAATGTAAGAATTTCTTAGACTTTCAACTTTCGAAGCTCTTTCTGATAATCGGTCTCCTCGACAACTCATCTGCCTTTGTTTTACAGATTACTAAAACTCCTTGCAGTAGCAAAGGTTGTCTACGATTGCCATATTACAGCAATTTGCTCCAAAAGGAATGAATTATACGTTAAAGACCTCGGTGCGGACGAAGTAATTGACTATACTTCTAAAGATGTATCGCAGAGCCTTCTTTCAGCTAGAGTAGAAAACGCCGAATTCGATCTCTTCGTTGATTGTGTTGGCGGAACTGACCTTTTGGCAACTTACGTATACCTTCTTTTCCTTTCCTCTGTTCTCACTTGTACTAAACTAAACCATTCCCTAGCCCAAACTCCTTCACCCCGCTGGCGCCTACGTAACCATCGTCGGCGACAAAACCGATGTAAGACGTCTAGGTGGTCCGATTACCTACTTCACTAGCCCAGCTCAGATTATCCGATACATCAAAGGTTGGATCTGGGGGCCCAGATATGGTTGCATCTCCCTTTTGACTAAAAGCGAGTACTTGGAAAAGGTTGTTGGGTTAGCGGAAAGAGGAGAAGTAAAGATTGGGATTCAAGAAGTTATCGAAGGAGCGTTTGATGAGAGGGAAGGGTGGAGGAAGGCGATTGAAGCAATGGAAGGGAAGAGGGTTAGGGGAAAGATTGTGCTTGGTATACCTTGAATGGCTTAGTACCTACCATCTTTGATCAGTCTTCGGATTCTAAATTTACCTCTTGGTTAATCTTTTACGTACAGCCTAATAAGCTAGTAGCAGCGTTAGCCAGGTGAATCCCGCCCTAGATCCTACTCTAAACGCTTAACTAAAATAGCGATTTCATACGGAGTAAGGCTAGCTTCGCGATTTGGTGAACTGTATAGAAGGTATCCCTTGCCAAGTAGTAAAATGACTAAAGTAAGACTCCATTATTGAACAGTGATTTCTTTTGAATGACATTGATTAGAGGAGATTAAAATAGGGAATTCTGTAGATAACGGCACGGAACAACTACACACCGGCGGCTGGATATTTTGCCAAGATGATGACATGGCATTGCCTCCCAATGGCCGAACCACAAATCAAGCCAGATTGAAGTCTACCTTCGTACACCATTCCACATATATTCGTTGTACAACGTCAACTTCCTTGGGCTTCGACCTCGGGATTTCATTCTCGATTCTGAAGTCTCGCTCAGAAGGCCGTGACCTTTCACATGCCTTCTCCCAGATACACTCATCGGTGATGCCATTGCGATGGCGGTCGGAATTGGCCATGTCCTTCAGCGGTACAGCTGTATTTCGTGGTTTATGGACTTTGATTGGGATCTGGACAATATGGCTGGGATTTGCCAATGCCATGACCCCAGGGCGTGTGGCGGAATTGAGGCAGGAGACAGTTGATATGTTCTACCATGGGTTCGACAATTACATGAACGTTGCATTTCCGGAAGACGAGGCAAGATCTACGGTGAAAAATTTCTATAATTACTAACTTTTGTTAGTTGCGCCCAGTCTCCTGTGTGCCTTTGACTCGAGACTCACAAAATCCTCGAAACGTCGAATTGAACGATGTGCTTGGCAATTATTCTCTTACTCTGATTGACAGCCTTTCAACGTTAGCTATACTGGCATCTGCCCCACCAGACGGAGCTGGCACAGGCGCTAAAGCTTTGGAAGATTTCCAGAATGGAGTGGCTTCTTTAGTTATACAATATGGGGATGGGACAAGTGGTGCTGCTGGAAATGGGTTACGAGCACGGGGGTTTGACGTGGATAGCAAGGTCCAGGTTTTCGAAACAGTTATTCGAGGTGTTGGGGGACTGCTGAGTGCCCATTTGTTTGCATCTGGAGAATTACCTATTACCGGATACCAGCCAAATCGCGTAAAGTCTCCAAAGGCACATCTTCAGAAGGGTGAGATACCTGCGACTAAATGGCCAAATGGATTTAAATACAATGGCCAGCTTCTTCGTCTCGCACTAGATCTTGCACAACGCTTATTGCCAGCATTTTACACTGATACAGGTATGCCATACCCGCGAGTTAATCTACGGCATGGAATACCATTTTATCTGAACTCTCCTTTAAATCGCGACCCGGATACGGAAGAATATATCCCAAGTGGAGTGCCTGAGATTACTGAAACATGTAGTGCTGGTGCTGGAAGTTTAGTCTTGGAGTTTACAGTGTTGAGCCGTCTTACAGGAGATTCGAGGTTTGAGCAACTTGCTAAACGTGCATTTTGGGCTGTATGGAGCAGAAGAAGTTCAATTGGGCTTATTGGAGCTGGAGTCGATGCCGAGAATGGGCAATGGATTGGCCCATATTCAGGAATTGGTGCCGGCGCTGACAGCTTTTTCGAGTACGCGCTGAAAACGCATATCCTGCTTTCTGGGCATCAGCAACCAAATCTAACCATGCCATCTAAACAACCCCACAAATCCTGGCTGGATCCAAATACCATATTTACTCCATTAACAGAGGAGGAAAATTCACCGGAAGCGTTTCTCGATGCCTGGCACGAGGCACATGCGGCCATCAAGAGACATTTATACAGCGGAGTGCATCATCCACATTATGTTAATGTCCATCTCATTACTGGATCCCCTCAGGCATATTGGATTGACAGTCTAGGTGCCTACTATCCGGGCTTATTGACTTTAGCCGGTGAAGTCGAAGAGGCTATTGAGACTAACTTACTCTACACAGCCTTATGGACTCGGTACCGAGCACTGCCAGAACGATGGTCTGTTCGAGATGGTCAGGTTGAAGGAGGATTAGGATGGTGGCCGGGACGACCCGAGTTTATCGAGTCAAATTATCATCTTTACCGAGCTACTAGAGATCCTTGGTACCTGCATGTTGGTGAGATGGTCCTAGAAGATATTAAGCGCCGATGTTGGACTTCATGTGGATGGTCCGGGCTTCAGGATGTGCGGACTGGCGAGAAGAGCGATCGCATGGAGAGTTTCTTCTTGGGAGAGACTGCAAAGTACCTTTACCTTCTCTTTGACCCCGAGCATCCACTAAACTCGCTTGATGCCGCATATGTTTTCACGACAGAAGGACATCCCCTCCTATTACCAAAAGACACAGCCCCTTTAAAGCGACCAACGCCGTCGTTTACTACCGAGCTTCAACCTCGCATGTATCAAGGAGAGAGAGATACTTGCCCTATAGCACCTACTCCTGTCCCATTTTCTATTTCCGCAACTGCGGCTCGGCCAGATATTTTCCATGCTGCCAGCCTTATTGGTTTACATCTCATACCAAATATACAGCCTGCTATCGAAGCGGTGGCAACAAAAAGATATTCAAAAACGAGGGGCAAGTCTGAAGTGACTTTGTCCTCTCAGCCGTTGACGAATTACACTTATTATCCGTGGACCTTACCAAAATCCCTCATGCCATATAATGGAACTTGCGATCATCTTCCCACAAAACAGACCTTCACTATCGAATTTCCTACTATCAACTCGGCAGGCCACCTTGGAGGTCAGTCGCCGTTCGTATCTTTTGGCCCAACTGGACTCGTTCGACTAAACGAGGGCATTTTAATCAAAAGCCTTTCTGGACTTCGACTCGGCATGGTCTATGAAAATCCGTCCCCGTATAAAGCCATCAATGGACCGCTCGGTGAGTCCTGGCGGATTTGGAACGTAGCAAACATGGCTCTTGGTCGAGACGAACAGATTTTCATCCCAAGGGATGTTATTGGAGATATGACCGATCCATCGTTTACTCGGATTAGGGACTCCATTATGCTAGATATTGTTTTGCAACTCGAGAATCGAGTTTCTGAGGTGAACCAAAGCGAAAACGCAACAGGTAGTGCTGAGGAAATCTATACACACAACGAACCCGACATATATGATGAAAATATGGCGACTTTTGAGGAATCAGTTGATAGTGCCGGTTTAGCAGCTGAGTATAAGACGATGCTCTCATCGCTGCTTTACCATGTCACATCTGCGCTGCGGGATCCTGCTGCAACCGAAACGCCGGAACCTGAAGTACTTCCAAAGTATAGTTTTGTGACTGTTGAAGCTATATCTCCCACGGGTATGGGCGCGGCGCCTATTATCGACGTTGCTGAAGCCCCGGATCCGAATGAAGGGCCACAAGCCGCAAGCCTCTCTTGGTCGAGAATCTATTTCGCGGGAGAGGCTTGCATCGGCAAGTTACCAAATGAAGCGGCGAGAAAACACGAGGTTATTGTGATGAGGAGGGGCGGGTGCACGTTCTCGGATAAGTTGGCAAATATCCCTAGTTTTTCGCCCAGTCCACACAGTCTTAAGCTGGTGATTATTATATCGGGGGATGAGGATGGAGAGGAGAGCCAGTGGAATTCTGGGGGGGAAGGCAGTGGGAGTGGATTACCGAAGAGCGAGAGCGAACATTTGATTCGGCCACTCCTAGATAAGAAACAGGTTACGCCAAGTGGACTGATAAGGCATAGGCAGATTAGTATGGTGATGGTTGGGGGTGGAGAGAAGATAGAGGGGTTATTGAGGAGGAGCCGAAGTTTGGGAATTAGGAGGAGGTATCATGTTGAGAGTCAGGGGCTGGTGATTGGAAATATTGTAGTAGTTTAGATTGGGGGGAGGGGTTGTATCTTCATCTGCATTGGAAAGGGGAAGGGAAATGGGGGATGAAAGGGAGGATAGAATTGCACATATTGGATTGAAATGGGATGGGGCGTAGTTGGCGTTGGGGGTTTGTTGTACTTGACCATGACCAGGGCTGTAAAAACCAAATGCATTTTCTAGGAATTATAGGAAATTCTGTTTCACCCGCTTGGCTTGATACAATACTTGTATTTGGATACTGAAAACACTGATATTAGCAGTAGACCCAGCTGAGATCTCCAGGTCAAAACCAGGCCTCTGGACATTCAGTAGACATAAGTACGTATGTACCAGACAGGTATATACTCAGGTCAAAGGAAGGCTATAGGTTGCGGTCTAATGACCCATACTGATCTTGCCGTAATATTCTCTTTTAACCTGAAGAGTATAACAAGTATATTAAGAACACGCTTTCGTTTCCTCTCGTGAGTGAACTAAGCTACCCGGAGGATGGGACGTCTTGTTATATATCCTCTTTAGGCAAAGTGTGATAAAGAGCCTCATGTGAATTTAATGACATGTCATGTCGTCTGGAGGTTCCAAGCGGTAGATTTCATTAGATATTGTAAACCTTATTGTAAAGACAGGGTAGCAAGGGGGTCCTTGGTAAAGCACGAGTCAGCGAGTGTTAGTGACAACCCCGACCAAACCAGATTGGGTTAGTGCTTAATCGGACCTCCGGTATCCTAGCTCCGAGTCCTCAATCCCCATCCTTGTCGGCGGGGGTTTCAGCCTTCTCTTTGGACATTGACCACCAGCTGATCAAAGTATAACTTGGCCTCGTCCTTCTTTCTTTCTGTTGAACAATCCCCGCATACTCATCGCGTTGTCGCGTTGTCGTCCTTGTGCCCGAAGCTTCATCTTGCGACGCTCCCGATCCTACCAAATGCGATAATCACCTCAACGAGGGTTGCGATCGAAGGAGACACAGAAACCAAGCTGATGGACATGTATCCTCCCTCACACACGGCCGCGCCGCCGACATCATTCCTCGATGCCACAATGACACCGGATTCTAGCTTCATGGTCGGGAATTCCTCCGTGCAGAACACTGGCATTCCGCCGGGGCCTGCAAATACACTGGCTCAAGGTGGTGGCAACGCCCCGGCTCCAAATGGTCTCCATTCACGATCTTGCGTTACTTGCCGGAGGAGAAAGGTGAAGTGCGATAAAAAGTTCCCATGCAGCAATTGCAACAAGGCGGGGGGGGAGTGCGTATTTCCCGCTCCAGGGAGGGCACCCAGAAGACCGAGATTGGGGGCCCCTGGAGGGAGAGTGGTTAGTGAGAGAGAGGCGGAGTTGTTGAAGAGATTGCGGAGATTGGAAGGGGTGGTAGAGGAGTTGAGTGGACAAGTGGATATCGCGGAAGCCAGACACAGTCCGCTCAGTGATAGCAGTAGTCCTGCTGGTCTCGGCGCGGCAAAGGAGAATGATAATGTCGGCGGAATGGGAGAAAAGGGCGGGAGTGTGAGGGTCGTGGGGATGGATGAGGGGACGGGGAAGGGCAAGGGGAGGGGGAGAGGAGAGTGGATTACAAAGACCTTCAGGATTGGTGGAGGACCGCCAAAGACTGCGTACAGTGTTGACGATCTGCAGGTTGGTGTTGGGCGGTTAAGGCTCGAGGAGGGGAAGAGTCAGTATCTGGCAAGTCCGTTTTGGTCGCGTATTACGGACGAGATGGATGAGATAAAGGAGATGTTGGAGGACCAAGAGTTTGACAGCGGTAGCGATACGCCCGTTGGCCCGACTGAATCTATGACGGTGCCGAATCATCAGAGCTTTATCATGGGGTATAGCAGCAGCGATGTGGAGTTGAAGAGTTTGCATCCGCTACCGAGTCAGATCCCATTTTACTGGCAGACGTTCTTGGAGAATGTGCAGCCCCTGGTCAAGATTATACACACACCGACGATGAACAAAACTATCAAGGAGGTGGCAAACAATTTGTCCAATTTAAAAAAGAGCACCGAGGCATTGATGTTTTCGATTTACTTTGCGGCGATTACTAGTATGAATGGAGTTGAGGTAAGTGGAAGTCTAGTCTTGAGGTATCACTTCTAACAGACGAAGGTACAAACGAACTTCGGCGTGGACAAGGAGGTTCTCCTCAGGCAATATCGTTTCGCTACCGAGCAAGCTTTAGCGAAAGCCAGTATCCTGAACACAGATGAAATTGTCACGGTTCAGGCATTCGTCATGTTCCTAGTCTGCGTCCGAAGACACGATGACACAAGATTTGTGTGGTCACTTACAGGCTTAGCTCTTAGAATCGCCCAGTCCCTAGGTCTTCATCGAGATGGAACCAAATTTGACCTCACTCCCTTCGACACCGAGATGCGCAGACGTCTCTGGTGGCAAGTTTGTATTCTAGATACTCGAGCGGCAGAAGACTACGGTTCTGACCCTTCAATCCTCGACTTCTCCTACGACACTCAATTCCCGACCTCCCTCAACGACGAGGATCTGGATCCCGATTCTACAGAGCCGCCGGTGCCCCGCGAGGGTGTCTCTGAAATGACGTTTCCTTTGATCAGATATGAAATCTGCCAGTTAACCAGAAAGGTTACTTACATACCACCGGGGTCTAATTCTAAGGGAGCACTATCAGCTGCAACGCTGGAAGAGAAAGAACGAATGGTTCGGGAATGTGCTGAACATCTGGAGCATACATATCTTCGACATTGCGAGGATGCTGGCCCTTTATACTGGGTCGCGGCTACCGTTGGACGACTAATCATCGCTAAAATGTCCCTCATTGTCTACCATCCTCTTACTCAACCTGGTCGTCCCAACAGCCTTTCTCAAGATATCAAAGATCGGCTGTTTATGGCTTCGATAGAGATCATAGAATACAGTCGGGTCTTGGAGTCGGAAGCAAGCACGAAGCAGTGGGGTTGGCTTTTTCATACTTATATACAGTGGCATGCCATAGCCTACATACTTGGTGAGCTGTGTACGAGACCAAACTCGGTGATTGTAGAGCGTGCGTGGAGAGCCGTGGATCTAGTGTTTGCAGAGTGGAAGGGGGCCGTGTCGAGTTCTAAGAGTGGCATGCTCTGGCAACCCATGCGAAAGCTGCTGGCGAATGCAAATAGAAAGAGAGAGGAGAATACCCGATTGTACGGTGCTAATCCGACTGAGTCTGCAGGATGGGGTTTGGGCATGCCGAAGGAGTATGTCAAGCCGCCTCCTACAGCGTATGGCAAATCCAGCGATAACGCCATTGCAAGAGATAGGCTTCTGCCACTTGTTACGGATACGATTAATAATCCAGATAGTCCGACGAATTCGAATATCCCGAGTCCGGAGAATATGCAGATGGAGACGCCTGAAATGCGAAATCAAGCACTTCCAGAACGATCAGGGCCTGGTATCAACTCGATGTTCCAAATGCCGGATTCGAACTTTCCTACCTCTCACGCCGAGCAATCGCACGTACACCAGGAACCAGTTCATGGCTACGATATGGGACCGCACATTGTGGGGGTGGGAAGCGTGCTGAGTCCAGGACAGGGGCAGGCGCAAATGATGCAACAGCAGCCTCAAAATCAGGAGTCATGGCCGATGGATGACAATGCAATGAGCAATCTGGACATGGCGGCGTTAGAGGGTGAGGTCAATTGGGAAGGCTGGGATGCTCTGGTACGCGACTATCAAATGCAGGCTGATAATAGCCAGGAGGGGGGGACTACTAGTAGGGGACCGACACTGGGGGGCATGGGCCAGTGGTGGTAGGTATGTCTATAGGGGATGGTTGTGGATACTGTTTAGGGTAATTTTATGGGGGTGGTATGGAAACTTGGGGAACAGTTTTCGAAACGACTTAAATGTGGATATAAATTCAGGTGCATTGCGTCTAAAGGCATGGAATGGAACAGTTCCCTTTGTCTCTAGAGGCAGCAGAAATTGGGGGTAGATGGATATGGGCGGCTCTGGAGTACATGGGGTGGTCGAGGGCGTTTTTCAAGTCTCCAATGACGGAGTTGTAGGATTAATTATTTGCCTTTCACCGGCGGGCAGAGCATGGATTTTACTTCGGTAGATTCAATGTCGTGCCTATATGATATATTGTACTTGTATAGCGAATAAGCACCACATTTCTGGTAGCTAGCTATGGTAGATAGATAGGCCTAGCATAGAAAAAACAATGAAATCTCTTCTTTGAGGGCTGGGGGTTTGGGGTTTTATTTTGATGAGTAGTTGTTTTAGGAGGTAAGCTGTTACTGATTCACAGCGCATGAAGGAGACTCCAGGATATGAGAAGAATCCTAATGACCTGATCCGCATACTGAGCTCAACATCTTTCATACTTGTCTGTTGGAAAATGGCCAAGAGGTGCAAGTCTGTAGTTACGAGTGATTTCTTGTCATGTGGCTGTACCGAAGCTCGACGCTCTTCCCAATTCGGTAGGTGGAATATTTCCCTTATTCAATTCTAACTGATACGACTATATGATTTCAGTATGTGCTAGAACCTACACTTAGCTTCACCCGACTAGTTTGCCGAAAAGTTGTTAGAGAATATTTCAATAGACTGGCTGGCGTGTGACGTGTCAGTCTGGTCAGGCAGAAGAGCAAAAGAGGTTCTTGTTTAGTCAATTGAAGCAAAGGGCAGAGCTCACAGCAAACTATCTAATCTCGAAGTCATAGAGAGCACTATTTGTGTTTTGTTCGTACGAACGTACGCAGGTAGCGTCGCATTGAATGATACCCATTTGGTGATACGGATGGAGACTGTAATCCCGAGTCACACGTGCGAAGATAAGCTCTCATTAAAGGCTACTCACTCATGGCCACCTGGAGCCTCGCCAGTCTCTTGCTGTTTTCTTCCTTGGATTTAACCTCTCGATGGTCTTCCCGGTTTTTCGAAGCTATAGCGACGATGGTTACGGTCTCTCAAAAGCCTACCTTTTAAAATCGCTCGCCAGCTGTGTTTTCTGCCGCTTGGTTCTGGGGAGAGTGGGGTGATTAAATCGGACGTTCACCGTATTTCAGGCAGAAGAGCGCTTCATGGTTTTGCATGAGAACTTGAACTCTTATCCGCCAAGACTAGTTGAATAAGTAGAACAAATGCATTAACGCCCTTATTTCTTTGTACTCTGACACTCCATTAACTTTCACTCATTCGATCATTACATCACTCTATCAATTGCGGTTTTTGAACACGAGCGATAAGATAAAGAGAGCTAGCCAGTCTCTCAAAATTGTTGATAATGCACTTCGCAATTGGCTTGTCTCTCTTGGTGCTCGGTAAGGCCCCCTTTTCTTTCTCCAACAAACGGAACATATGACAGCTAGCTAACATACTTCTCAGCCACCCTCACAGCAGCACTGACGTCTTCTACGGAATTCCCCCTTCTACAACGTCAATCAAACACCACCGTGTCAACGCCCACACCTCTCCTCATCTTACCTCTGGGCGACAGCATAACCTTTGGCTATGGCTCCACAACCGGCAACGGCTATCGCTTCCCCTTGCTCTCTCTCTTGACCTCCAACCCATCAAACATCACCTCCTACAACGACACAGACACGACCTTCATCGGATCCATCCACAGCGGAAACATGACCAACAACGCCAACGAAGGCCACGGCGGCGCAGTGATAACCGAGATCCTGAAAAACGGGACCAATTACCTGGATACCCTAGATTTATACCCCAACCTCATTCTCGTGATGGCGGGCACGAACGACATGAATATGAACCTGTCCGTTGCCGATGCACCAGAGAGATTGGGCACCTTGATCGACACGTTGCTAAGCATCTGTCCCGATGTGACGATTCTGGTTGCGACGCTGGTGCCGAGCATGACAGAGGCGACCGAGGAGAGGGCAGAGGTTTATAATAGTGAGATTCCGGGGGTGGTGCAGCAGAGGGTGCAGGGGGGGTACAGGGTTGGCTTGGTGAATATGACGGCGTTTGTTACGGTGGATGAGCTTACCGATGCGTTGCATCCTAATGATGCTGGGTATGCGAAGATGGCGGAGGCGTGGTATGGAGGTATCTTAGAAGTAGAGGGGAAGGGTTGGGTTATGGAACCTGGACAGGGGACCGGTTCGTTTCTTTTTCTTCTTCTTTTTCCTTCCCTTTGTTGTGACTTCGTTTTTAGTTTCGAGATGCGGACTAATGATAGTATAGGAACTGTGGATCCAATTGCTGACTCCACGGGGACGGCAACGACGACAACGACAGGGTCCAGTGCGACAGCTACCGGGAAGAAGAGTGCGGGAGGGAGAGCGGCAGCTGTGGAGGGGAGTTGGGCTATCAGTTTGTGGGTGGTGCTGCTCTGGGGGAGTGGTGTTGCGTGGTTACTTCTGTAAGTGGTTATGTAGAGGGTTGCGGAGAAGATGAGACTAGATGTCAACGGAGGTGCAGTAATAGACACGTATCCAAGCCTTTCCAAGAATCGGTCATAAATCACTTCTCCAAGAGACTTTCCGCACCGGGCTTAAACGTGGAATTTGGGTCATAGAATCAAGATCTTCGGACTAATATCAGTGTAGCAATGGTGTATGATAGAAAAACGCCTATAATCTAGAAGCTTTCAGTACTCAGAATACTGTACTGAGATGAACTCAATGCGTCTTTTCTTTGCTCCTCACCACCCTCCTCGCACCTTTGTCTTTGCTATTCCGTCTCATATTTCTTTTAGAGTTTGGTCAATTGTTTTTACTCTTTTTGGAGTGGTGATCAGGTGAACCATATCTGGAGTGGATTCTGAAGTGCTAAAATCATGCTCTATAGACATCGAGAGTATAAGGCAAGTCTTAGATTCTGAAGCGAGAGAAAATGCTAAGAGAAAATATCTCAAACTAAAAGCAACTATCCACCCAGGTATTCGCTCTCTTCTTGAAACACCAAGGAATCAGTACTGTATCTGGCGTAAACTGCCTACTCTATTGACGGCGTCCCTCCTGGATCCGCAGAGCCTTACCAAACTCTCACAGTCTTATCCTTTGCTTCATCCAGAGCTTTCTATCAGCTGTAAATATCTCTAAATTTTCCCGGATGATGCCGTACAGGTTATTATAATGGCTTACAAACCTAATCACACTCCTTACGAAGATTACGTTTTATGCACAGAGATTGGAGATGAGGAGCTATCATTCGACTCTAATAAATCAGTGCCGTCCAGGTTAAATATGACAAGCCCCAAGAAACGCATTTTGCCTACTTTAAGATCAACCTTCACTCATAGCTTTTCTCCTGGTATCCCTTCACTCATGTTTAAGACCCGAGATGAATCTATCGTAGGTAGAGGAGTCTTGACATTCGGACCTAACTCCAACTCTAAAAACCCCCTGCATTCAACATGAATGTGTGCCTGAGCCCCCCCTCCACTCCACCAGTAAACACCCGCCAGCCAAACCTCCTCCTCTAGATTTACTAAATCTCAGTTAGCATTCAATTTCTAAAACCTCATCACCATCCTCATCTCACCAATCCCCATCCATAAATCAGCTCCGTCCCATCCCATCACCGACCCCCTCTTTCCCAAAACCTGCACCTCTTCTCCCAAGGCCACTCATCCTCCGCAATCTTGAGAATCGCCACCAAGCACGACGGACACCAGCGATCCTGCTTCCTCTCTATGCGATACGTATACCGCTTGCAGGCCCTGGAGAAGCGACGGGGCCCATCTGCGCAGGCGATGCGGTAGCAGTTTTGGAGATCAGAGTGGCTGCACTGGTAGAAGACTGTGGTGAATTCGTAGCACATCTTGATTGGCTTTTGAATTGTGTTATTGTAGTGTGAGTTTGTGATTGAGTTGATGAAGAGAGGAAATAAGGAGAGAGGTGAGTGTCTATATATTTACGATAGTAGTATAAACAGGGCTGGTTCAATGCTTGTCTGGTTGTTGAATGTTCTTTATGAGGGGCGAATCAGTGAAGCGAAATATTGTCTACAATGTCCAACTTTTCTTTCAAGTAAATAAGGACCTTCTTTGTTAATTGCATTGGATATGACTGATTCAAAAGGCAGGCAAACTACTTGTGTCTAACCTGAGTACACTGCTGTCAGACTCAACAACACTTGGAAACTGACTGGCCTTCACCCCAATTTATGATTCACCTCTTAGTCAATTAACAATGCGTTCAAAAAATTCCAGATTGTGTTCCTAGACGTGACATAAAGGCTCAATAAATTGACTCTTTTATCCATAAAAAAAAGCAGGCTAGCTTTTATCAAAGCTTATCAGAACAGGAGAGAGGTGATCAATATGTGGGAGCTTTGTAGCTTCTAAACCAGCTGTTCTCATCGTTGTCTTTACTCATGCTGGGAGGTAAATGTTAAGCACAAGTCATGTCAATCATGATGAAAAGGCTCGGCCAAACCTGTTCCTCTTAGAATAGAATAGAAATGTTGAGACGGAAGGCTCACTGCATTTCATCTGGTTACTTTTGATCTGATCATAAAGATTCACAAACTTACCTTACCTCACCCTAGGAAGAGACTTTTTTTAACTATGAAGCTGAGTCTCAGCTTTACCAAATCGCTAATTAAATGTACCGTACAGCTGCTCACCTCTTTGCAGAGTCAAAGGTGAAGGGCGGGAGTAGACTTTTAAAGGAACAGGTGACTTCAGCAATAAAGCTTTGTAGAGTGAATGTCTTCGATAGCTGCGAGACGACTATCCTTGATCTGACACGCGAGTACTGGAGAGACTGGATACTTTGCTTCCACAATAAGTTTGCCGAACCCATCTTCCTTCCACCTTTGATAATCTCATCTTCCCCGAACTCTGTCAAAACATCGATTGATCGCCCATCATGGCAACTGAACACTGTCAAAACTCCGGTTCAATCCCCATCCAGACGCCCCATAGTCATGATTCATTTCCCTCCAGCGTCTACATACCAAAGCCGCCTCCAAAGAACAAGCTCGTCGTCTTCAACATCCCGGGCATGAAGCCCAATACGCGTCTCCGAGTCTTGAACGTGGAGATCCACGCGCACAGCATTCTGCTGGAGAGACACTCTACCTTCTTCCGCGACTTCTTTGTCTCCTCCTCCTCCTCCTCCGATAAGCCTCAATCTGCTCCCACAGCATGGTCCCATGACTTGATCGCTCAACTCGACGGCGATGAAACTATTGATCTGGTCCCAGTCAATGCGACGGTAGGAAACAGGTGCTAATGCTTGAGTCTCTACGCGTGGCTAACCCAAATCATTAGACTGAACCTCCAGCTCGTGAACTCATCAGCGGGTCCCAATATTACGAAGCTGCCGTCTTTGTCGATCTCATGAATGCAATTCACAACGAGCCCTATGAAGTCACCAGCCTGAAGAATTTGACTTCATTGGCTCAACTTGCGGAGGACTACGGCGCGATCCCAATTGTTTCTTCTACTCTTGATGTGGTCTTGATGAAGCGCAACGAGCAATTTGAGACTGATCTCATCTACCAGTCGTGTGGGGTTATGAATGAAGCTATCAAGCTGCAAAACCCAACCCTGTATCGAGAGTCGCTCCTCCTTTCTGTTGGACCTTGGCAGAATCCGCATTATCAAGATTACGAATACCAGGGAGAAGATAGTTACAGTTCAGATTGGTATAACCCAGCTGTGTCTGCTCTTTCAAGAAGCCTCCGCAATAAAATGGGAAAGACTGTTATGGATGCGCAGCTAAGTGTACAATGGGGTATTCGCTATCAGAATATCGGCCTGTTCAAAGAGGGGATGTGGCAAGAAATGAAGGATGTGGTTGATCAACTTACCCGGCTCCTGCTTAATGTCGAAGATGAGGAGCTTGAATTGTCACTTTATTTTCGGGAGCTGCTCGGATTTCAAGCTTCTGATTCCAGCTACCCATTCCTGGAGAACGATCTTGTGAGCTGGAGACTGAGAAACAATGAGCTCAAGATCGTCGGCAACGCTAGAGCTGACTATTTGGCCCGCGAGTACTTTCTCTTCGGAACCATCGACGATGCAGAACTTCCATGGAATACAACAAAGTCAGAGTAGTGAACACGGTTATTCAGATGTATCTCTGCAGACTTTAGGATGACATTAGGGTAGAAAGTGTACTTGATGGAGTCTGGCGCTCGTAGAGTACACAAATAATAGCTTGCTTGTTTAATAAAAGCAGACAATAACACAATACAGGAGTAATAGCATTGCAACGCATATTATCAGAATCAATATCGTGTGCTTTAGGAAGTGACTTGACAAGGATGTAATTGACCTTGGGATGGGCTATACAGAGAAGAAAAGAGTCAGCATCCCAAATATGCTATGGGCAACATCAAGAATCTTAATATCTCACCACAAGAGAGGTTTAGATAAGTTTACAAGGATCGATAATACTGAGATGGATCAGAACTCGATCTAAAGTATATCTAGAGCAAAAAGATGCTATACGTATGTAAGAGGGCTAAAGGCAATATAAAAAAACATTCAAGAATCCTTAATTTCCCGTACGTAATACTTTCCAAAACTCACTTCTTCTCTCCCCTGAAGAGAGAACTTACTTCCTTTCAGCAACTCAAAATTTAGCACTACAGAACGAGCTTAATCTGCTTCAGTCCCGAAGTCTGAATATACAGATAGAAGTAAATGGATACAATAGCTACTGATACGGCAAAGAAAATACCCGGGAAGCAACGATGTTTGCTAATGCACTTGAGAAGGAAGGGAAATCTGCCACTGGGCTCCAGCAGAAAATGCAGCCACAAAGGCTTGCATGATATTTCACATCCGGGTATTTCGCCCCAAAACACCTATAATCTCATAACCTAATCCTATAAAATGATGATACTAACCAAACTACTTGCCTACTCCATCCCTCCATTCCGATCCATTCCCGACGACTGCAGAAGCGGTCCCTTCACCAGGGAGAATACCATCATCGTCGTCGTCGTCGTCGTCGTCATCATCCAATATCCTCGCCAACTCATCTGGGTCTCTCATCTTCGCATCCGGGTCAGTCTCTTCCCCCATCGCCACATTAATAATCCCCTCCTCTTGTCTTGCAAACCCATTTTGCCTTTCCCTCTCATGAGCCAATACATGATCATCTGCACTGACACTGATCCCTCTCGCTCCCCATTTACTCGCTCCGTTTGCCACCCTTGCAGTCGTGGTATTTCCACCCAGCGCAGGTGCACTCTCTTCGTCGTCTTCATCTAGATGCCCCATTACTGCTTTGTGCCCAAATATCTTTTGAAGAATCCAGCCGTTACGGAAGTCATCTGCGTCAACAATACCACCTCCACGGAGCTTGACTCGTTGACGACTGTAATACACCCAAAAGAAGTCGACATAGAATGCTGTTTGCAGAATACCAAAGATAATGGAAATGGGATCGGGACGACGATCCGTTATATCGAGTTCACGCCATATCCAGTTCAGGATATAAAAGGCCCGATACGAACCAAGCGTAAGGAGGTAATACGAATCGATAACGGTTGGGACCTGGGTTTGGCGCAGGAGCAGAAGCTGGGGGAGGATACAGGTTGACTCGAGAATGATGGAGAAAGTCCAGAAGAGCTATTTGGAGATTGATTAGCAAACGCAATATTCATAAGAAGACAAGGGGAGATGAAGTTGAATATCAAATCTCCCGCACTTGAGAATCAAACTCCAAGTTGCGGGGTACATAGGGACATACCTCCATCCATCCCCAAGACAGCTTTCTCTTAAATAGCAACATCATTAGCGGTGCTCCAACAGCACTACCCACCAAGCAAAACGCCCCAAACTTCCACGCCTTCTCGCGCTCCCGTGTCCGCGCATAAACCCTAAGCATCAAGAACAATATGTATAAAGAACTAAGGATATAAAACGTCTTTAGCACGATATTCCAAGCCGTGTTGAATTGGAAGATATCCAGGTATCGGGTTATGAAGACTAGGCAGTAGAGGCCTTGAGAAATGAGGGAGACGCCTTCAGAGCTGTGGTTTCGATGGATCGCGAAGATGAGAATGCATTTCGAGAGGGTATGGGAGACATCGCCTAGGATGCGGAATATCTACCAAAATGTCAGCTATGTCTGCAGATATAAACAGAGAGCTTCAAGCTGTAGATGCATACATTCATTCCCACCATCTTGGGCAGATTTGTAGAAGTATTTTGTGGTGTTGTTGGTTAAAGAGAAAGGGCTCGGAATGGGAGTTGGCCTTTGTATCTTGATTACGCGTCTGATAAGAGGCTACGGATTTGACACATCGCAGGGGGGTCCGGCTGCTAGCCTAGGAGCTCGAGGGTATTTCCAAAGAATGGGGTTCGATTATGTGTCGCTGTGCAGCTTCAATAGAGCTTGAATTGGTAGATGGTGAGGGTTGTGGGATTGAATTGGGTGAAGTTGTTGTCATTGCAAGCTGTCCCTAGGTCGAGTTTCACAGCCTCAGCCAGCCTCGCTTGGCTTCCGGCGCTAGCGCTGTTGATCCTACACTCCTGTTCTCGAGTGGAGTGTTAACAAGCTAAAAATAAAGATTAATTGAGAATGGTTTTAATTACTACTATTTTGAGCAAATGCTTACTTTCGCCGAAGAAAACAGGGTTGAAAGCTGGTTGAACGAAGTGCTGCTCAGCTCTGATGCGTCACTTGGCTTAAGACTCTATCTATTAGTATCTTCAGTATATTCCTTCATAATAGAGCTAGGTTCTTTTCAATATATTGCACCACCTTTGATAGATACTCTGTGTTTCGTGACATTAGTATTGCTCCTGGGTTCACAATCTAAGTTGTGAAATATTGTGTTACCAACTCGGGGGAGCCTTATGCTTCCGGCAATCCTCCCAACCAAAATGTCTCTCCAAACCCCCCAAATAACTTCATGAGATTATTTTCCGATATTAACATGCTTTAAGACTCGCTATCACTTTCAGCTCTGACTTCATCCTACCTTCTTAGTCCCCCTCTCCGATCCCCCACACTTACATCACATCACTCATTCGTATCCTATCCTCTACCAACCTACGCTATATACCCCGTGACCCGCGGTATTTCTGATAAAATCCAAACTAAATCAAAGTGTCTTATAAACTATTACCTTGTATATCCATATGGATTGAATAATAGTATCCCGCAACAGCTGGCGATTCTAGAAGGTTGTGTTCTAACGGAGGGGGCTCTCGTCCAATTGTTATCCTTGAACTCCCTCACTCTACTCCCTACTCCCCAAGAGCAGCACAAGTCCAGAATATGTACCCGTTTCTGCTGAACCAACCGCGACGATAGTATGGTATTGTAAGAGGCTCGGTTAACCAGCGGAGTATGTATGAGGAGGCCACGAATTAGAAGGGGGAGGAAGAGAGCTTCGAGAAGATCAGGGGTGTTGAGGTCCTGCTGCGCTGCCGACGACTAGGGGGTGGTGGGATTGTGGGGATCGTGGGGGTCGCTATTTGCGGAGTTTCTGGGGAATTTCTGTGGTGCTATATTGCATGTTAACAGTCTTATCAGAGAAGTAGAACTTCAGGAGATACCTCATCAGGAGAATTGGAGGTACTGCCACGGATGGGCCAACTTCAGTTGTCATGGTAGCATGGCGTATTAGAGCCAATCTTAAGTATCAATAAGCTCGAGGTTGAGGACAAAGTTGAGGTTAAAAGAAAGAGTCGAAGTTGAAGAAAGATCCGAAGTCGAAGTCAGAAAATCAGCAGCGTTAGGCAAATGAAGATAATCCGGTTCCGATAATCTAAAAGATAAGGTTAAAATCCGTGACTTCGTTCTTACTTCTTACATAGAATAGAAGCATAATGTCAAGCTGACAGTTGTTGAACGTATGATAAAGCAAGCCGGATAGCAATCACACAAGATTGACTGTGGCTCTAGAATTCCCTCCAAATCATCTGGTATGGACGAGCTTACTCCGTACATTGCTGTTCATGCTTAGCTTAGTAAGATCGACTTCCTTACCTCGTTAGTGCTGACCTTAGCTGCTTTGCTCTGTTTTGCTTTGTTTTGCTGGCAGGAACACGAATATACAAGTGACAAGGTCCACCTATTCCACCCACTGTGAACCACCTTATCTTCTCTCGCCGTTCCCTTCTCTCGACTCGTTCATCACTTCGCAAGCTATGTTTTCAATCCAGCCCTTTTTGCTGCTGGTGCTGGCTATCCTGACTGGAATATCATATTCTATTGTCCTAGTTGTCCGCCGTTTGTATTTCAGCCCCATCTCACACATCCCTGGGCCAAAACTCGCGGCTGCCACTTTCTGGTACCAATTCTACTATGATGTCGTACTTGGAGGGCAATATGTCTGGAAGGTTCGGGAGCTACACGAGAAATTTGGTCCCATAATACGAGTCAACCCTTATGAGGTGCACGTTAATGATCCAGCGTTTGCTGACGAGCTGTATCTTGGACCTGGTCCTCGCAAAAGAGATAAGTGGGAATGGGCTATGAGTGGTCTCGGAGTTCCTGGCGCAACTTTGATGACCAGCAACCATGATCACCATCGATTAAGAAGGTCCGCTCTGAACCCCTTTTTCTCTAAGGCTTCAGTCAGGAACTTGCAACCACTATTAGACTCGAAGATGGACCAATTCGTTGAGAGATTTAAGGACTTTCAACAGACGGGAGATGTAATGGTCCTCAATCATGCTTTTGCGGCACTCACTAACGGTAAGAATAAGCCTATCTCTTCTTGATCCATAGACTTGACAACATATTTTCTAGATATCGCCGCCGAATTCTCTTTTGGTGTCTCCAGTGACAGGATTCACCATCCGAAGTTTGATCCTTCGTTTCATGATAACTGTGTTGCTGGCCTCGATGTCAATCACTTGATGATACAATTTCCTATCCTGATGAGAACTCTTGAAGCTCTCCCAGACAGCGTTGCATCTCGATTAGACCCAGCATATGCGATGTTTCTTGCAGAGAAAAGGGTATATTGTGCTCCTAATATTTACATTTATTTCAAGAGCTCTCCTAACATTGCTTAATAGGATGTAGCGGCCCAGGCTGCCAAAGTTATACTTTCCCCAAAGCCAACCGGTAACGCATATCGGACAATTTTCCATGAAATTTTAAGCAGCAAACTCCCTCCTCAGGAGAAGACCGTCACCCGACTTGGATACGAGGCTATGACAACTGTTGCAGGTGAGATACCTTGCGCAACCAATTTCCAAACATCGTTGCCTTATATAATAGTGCTTGAAATTACATGTATGTTCGATTAAAAGTTAACACTAATCACAGCGGGGACACTTACTACGGCTTGGACACTCTCTATTGCAATGTACTACCTCCTTACAATGCCATCAATTCTTCAAAAGCTCAAGCTTGAGCTCGAGTCCGCAATTTCCGACCCTTCCATCAACCCATCCCTGGCGATCATCGAAAACTTATCATATCTGGAAGCCGTTACACAAGAAGCAATTCGTCTCAGTTACGGAGCCACGGGTCGAGTTGCAGCCATCGCTCAAGACGAGACAATGGTTTTTCGAAGCGGAGGGAAGGAATGGCATATCCCACCGGGAACACCAACAAGCATGAGTTTTATGTTGCTACACCACAACGAGGATATATATCCCGATTCCAGGAAATTTCGCCCCGAGAGGTGGTTGGAGAACCCTCGCTTGGACAAATACCTCTACTCGTTTGGGAAGGGAACAAGGCAGTGCGTAGGCATCAACCTAGCGCGTGCGGAGTTGACCTTGACTTTGTCAAAGATATTCCGCATTTATGGATCAATGGGTTATAGAAGACCGACAGACCTTGGCGTCCTTGAGTTATTTGAGACGGATTATAGAGATGTGGACTGCATTGCTGATATGTATGTTCCGAAAATGTGGAAGGGGACAAGGGGAGTGAGGATTCGCATTTCGCCAAATACAATAAATGAGTAAGAAAGGGGGGGCAGTATTAATTATCGTGAAGTTGAGGCATATTCAAGTAGGAACTGGGCATGTAGTCTCATTCTTCAAGGTTGAAACCCATATCATAACTAGCGCTCACAGAATTCCTTGATCAAATTTTACATATCTCATCTGAATTCATGACTACGTTTAGGACTGGTGTATTTGATTACACGAATGGAGCCCGTGCAACCACTAAATAGCAAAGTACAGTAGAGTGATCGACAATAGCTAGAAATGAGCTACCATGTCATATACAGCCCTCGCTTGCGGCCGTAGGGAACTATGAATAATTCGCCACATCACTTATGTGGCGTCCCTTTTTCTCAATTGTCACCACTAACCTCAGGTTTGCGATATACAAACCATAGGTGTGAAATTGCTTCTACAGAAGAATTGCCACCTCGGCTTCTGTTCGTGAATTCCGCTCTTCTTTTTATCGCTTCGGTCCCAAGGATGACCCGGTTTCTGGCATGAGAGGCAATCCGGAGGCTTAGCGAGATTCGCGGCTTGGTAGGCAGACGTCAAATAATCAACGACGACGTATTGACCGCGCAAACTCTAGGCAAGTACTTAAGGTCATAAATATATATTATACATACTCTAAGGTTAGCTATCGTCATCAACATCGTCTTCTCAGCTGCACATTTCAATCTAGTCCCCTGAACGGTTTATTATCCTTCGCCCTTAGATTTACCGCGGTACATTTCCACCCAAATCGATATATACTCGAAAAGAACCATAATTCTCGACACCTTTCTCTAAACTAGACTCTCAGCTAGATATAATGGGTCTCATCAAAGCAGCGATTCTCCTTGGTGCGGGCAGTTACGCTTGGAACAAATACAACAAGTCAGTCCCCACAATTCCGTCCCTCCCCATTTTCTCCTTCATCCCCCAATCCTAACATCCAGCCCACTAGATCTCGAGAGGGGGGTCATGGTCACGGCTGCGGTTGCAAGCATAACCGCAACCGCGACGCAGTCGATACCACACAAACTGGAGATGCGAATGTTAATGCAGTTCAGCGAGGCCCATGGACTCCAGGTGCGAGAATGAGCTCTAGGGAACATCTTCCGGAGTATAAAGATGAGAAGAGGTTATCGTACCATGAGCAGGATCGGGGTGGAATGGTGGAGGAGGAGGGGTGGAGTGAAGTGAGGGGTGGGAAGGAGGGATGGGCCAAGGACAAGAAGGAGATGGGGGCTTGAGTTACCGGGGGAGAATGGATTTAATTTAAGGAGTCGAAGGGGCTTAAGGGGATTTATAGCAGGATGTAAGATAGCGAGCGGGTTTTGTTGAGCGGGTTTATGGGGAGTTTTTTTTGGAGTTGAAATCGCTACTATTGCTCATGCCGGGGTATTGCATTTTAAGACTTAATAGAGATCCTGAATGCTGATAACTTAGAAGGATTTTTTGCATCTGTTTTGTAGAAATATCCTTTGAATTAGCGTTGATTCTTTAGTCCTGGTACAGCCTCTATTAGGGTCTCTTTAGCTTCTCGATGAGATTCTACAGCTCGTTGTAACGAGCTTTGGTATTGTGAATTTTATTTCCACCCTATATTTTGAACGATATAAAGATAGCGATAAGAACTTATATGTTAATTCCTACTTCACTCCTTGTGATTGCCCATTTCAAAAAGCTGGATTTGGTACAAGCTCAGAGAGAAGGAGCGACGCAACAACAACCGTTATTACTTGCCTTCCTGCAACAGGACAACCAAACCACAACAACATCAATTGTGACGAAGAAAAATTCTTAAATCCAGCGTCACTAGCATTGCAGATTTCCATTTATATCCCCATAATGGCACCCAAAAGCAAGAGAAATCCAAATCCCCCGATCAAGCAACCACAGGGAAAAAAACTAAACAGCAAAACCTCGAACGAGGAAGATATTGACACCAACTCCAAGGCCGCACGTAAAGCAAAAGAAAAAGCAGAAGCAAACAAAAAGATACACTTGAGGTCTCGTAAGCTTCATCTCCATACTCGATAGAAACCAAAGCAAGCCAATAATCCACAAGACTAATTTCTTTCCATCACAGAAGCCAACTATCCTTTCTGTTGTCACGGTGAACAGTGCTACAGACGATTCCAAACGGAAGACGGGCGCGCTCAGCACATCAAAAAGCAGCATCCGGAAGTGAGCATGCACAGAGCTCCGGAGGGCCAGGAACGGAACCCGGAGAACCCTAGCCAGAGATCCAGAAGGTCGACTCTGGATTCTATCGTTGAACGTCCTTCAATTGGACGACCTCGGAGAACGTATACGATGGAAGAAGATGCGGAATCTGAGGATGCGAGGGGGGATTGGAGAAACCGAAATTGAAGAGTGGGGTTGGTTGTTGGGCATTTCTGAGATGGGGGGCGTTCGTTGGGGTCTTTGTGTTCCAATTAGGTGGTTCAGAGCGAGGGGACTTACTGCTGGTTGGCTTTGATATCAAGTCATTGTAGTTGTCGCAGCAATCTCCATGTATAGCTTAATACATGGTTTAACACTGGCCGCATGTCTCTAGTCTTTCATTAACTTTTAGTTTAATAGAAGCGATTTAAACAATAGTGGCTAACTGCCGTTTTCATGGTGCTCCTGGTCTGCAACAACAAGAGAACCCGAGGAAGTGCACTTCATTCGCCAATAAAACATCTCATTCACCTCGACTAACTACAAGTCTACTCGATCACATAAGGACATGTGCACAGCTGTACAGACCTCATCCGGGTTCTTTGCATTCTTAAGATGCAAAACTCCTTCCTTCCCAGATTATAAGTACTGCGATAGGAAAGTGTATATCAAAGCTTAAAAAAACCTAATAAGGTTGAAAGAAAGTTGGCAACGGCATCGCTTAGTCTTCTTTCTTCACCTTGAATATTAATAGTTCTAAGCTCGCCATGTGGGTCTGATATCCAGTTCAAGTCCACGCATTATACCGCCCATATTTTTGTTCTCTCCGTGGTGATATACGAACTTGCGATTTCCTAGCTATAAAGCCATTAAGCTTAACTCATCCCAACTCTGGCATTCCTATATTCCTATAGATGGAAGTAAAAGTTTTAGCACTTAATGTTGGTTGGGTAATCCTTCCCCATCTGAAACATCGAGGTTATAGCTGGTTGTTATCGGACGGGACTTTGCGAGGTAGTAGAGGTGAGTGATTAGAGGGACATTGTAGAATGCTGAGTATATGACGCACGCCAGCATCTCTTATTCGCAGCTGCTAGTTATATAATCAATCAACGCCTTTTGATTATAAGCAATCCATACTGTTGGGTTCAAGAGGCCGGGGATGTGGGGTCTATAGGTTAACTACTTCAATTTTACCAGGCCGCAAGAACAAGGACCGTAGCATAACGGAGAAATGCCATTTGAAATTATCAGTTTGACGAGGAACCTCTAGGGGAGCTTTTTCAGGTGCGGGAGAGCTACCGGGCCGGGTTTCCCATTAGTTCCGGAAGGGGGCCCGCCTTCAGGGCTTTTATCCACCAAGTAGGAGACAAGCGGGAATCGCATCCCTAGTTCTGACCATGTGCCTTCTGCAATACCTCCATAGTTACACGACATATTCTTCCCATCATAACCCTCATCGTGACAGCCAAACCTTTCATAACCTCGGAACAAGGGGTTTCCATAACTTTTTATCCAACCCCACCCTCGGCACGGAATCAGAGTTTGGGTTACATCCCCCTCTGTACAAACCCCATCGTGGCTCCTCGGATTATGGTCTAGCCGTGCTAGGGGAAACAAGGTGCTTGTTTATGACTTAGATCTCTTTCTGCGGCAGGGGTTCTAGTTCGTGGTACTACATTGCTAGTAGCTTGCAACTGCCGGGCTTGCAACTGCCGGGCTTGCATAATGTAGAGAGTATGGACTTTTGGGCGGGGCAAAAAAGAGGGAGTCTTTTTGGCATGCAACTAGAAAACTATAAGGGAGGGAAATATATGAGGGCAGTTGGATAGAGGGTATGGAATAGAAAAAGTTGGGAAACGGATACAATAAGTATACGGCCATCCTACAAGCCGGTCTTAGGCCTACTAGGTGAGCTTCCAGCGCAAGTGGGGTTTAGAGAGCTTGTAGGTCACAAGGCATTGAACATATAAGCCTTCTCCGATGTATTGCGACATTAATCAATGCAGAGTTTCTTAGACTCGATCTTCTCAACTTTACCATCAGACTGATTGACCTTGGCGCCCTCGAGGGCTAAGCCGTATGCTTGATTTGAAAACACCAAACGGAAAAGGGAGAGCAAACCAAGGTTCGGTCTAACGGATGACGTTGCAAAGCATTCGAACGCACTGATAAAAATTGATCCCGCGTGGCCTGCACCCTCCTTCAAAAGCCCAGCCGAGTGCATATCCGATACTTCTGCAGCAAACACTAGCTCCAGATCGGCACTTGCCTTCTGTATTTCTGTACCTTGATTTAGCGTTCTGTTCATAAAATTCTTCGGTGTCGTGGCCTGCCGATGCAGTCCATGGAGGACAGGAATTAGCACGAGGAGGTCTGCATGCCTATGGATTGCCGGGAATCCCGAAGTAAAGGGAGAAGGCAAAGAGGCAGGATATAAAGATATATAAGAGAGAGCGGAGCAACTTGATCCATAGCATTCAGAGTTCAGTAAAGGCGAAAAGTCGCATTGCCTTCTTATTGTGGAAAGACGTCTTCAAAGTGGTTCCCTTCATCCTCGATTAAACAGTGTTGCCTATAAGCACAATGACAGTGATGTCATTCTTCATTGTGGATGGAAGTGGCATCAATGCCACAGAAGCCATATCTTTACTTGGGATTATTGCCCCTTTACTGGTCAGCCATATTCCAATAATGCAATAAAAGAACTTATAATCTTGACTAAGACATAGGGCATAATATACACACTCTGGAGAGTCATATACAACCTCTACTTCCACCCACTCGCCTCATTCCCAGGGCCAACCTACGCAGTAATCTCCAATTTGTGGTATACTTTCGCATGGTAAGTATTATATCTCCTCTGACACACCTCTCGATTAACTAAAGATAGGCCGGGTGGACGATGGCCTTTCATTCTAGAAGAGTTGCACAAGAAGTACGGACCCGTTGTTCGCTATGCTCCAAACGATCTGTAAGCTTATCCCGTTTTGAAGTCAATTTAAGTCTGATAAATTTAAGGGATTTCTCCACTCTTCAAGCTCACCAAGACATTCATGGCCACATCAAACAAGGAAAGCAAACCTTTCTCAAAGCCGATTTCTACACACCCGAAAGCGGCGTCTCAAGAAGTATCGTGTCAACCCGGGATCTTATCGAACATCGTCAGATCCGAAAAAATCTAAGCCATGCATTCAGCGCCAAGGCTCTCCGCACACAAACGACTGTAATACTTAGCTTTGTGAATATGTGGATATCGCAAATCGAGAAATTGGGCGACGTAGCAGAGGGTATCAATATGGAAGAGTGGTATAATTGGTTGACGTTTGATATTATTGGCGACCTCGCGTTCGGGGAATCTTTCGGAGGGGTTGAGAATACAAAGACTCACCCGTGGGTAAGCACCATTAAAGAATCTTTGTATGCAACTCTTTTCACTGATGTATTTCGGCGGGTTCCATTTCTGGGTTGGTTCCCCTGGATTGTGAGACCCAGCAATCTGCCTGCTGGTAGGAAGAGAACCATGAAATACAGCCATGATTTGGCCTTGAAGAGGATGCAGATGGGGAACGACAGGGATGATTTCTTTAGCCATCTTATTTCAAAAAAGGGAACGGATTTTTCAGAAGACGTCCTGGTGGCAAATGCCAATGCCCTGATTATTGCTGGCTCAGAGACTACTGCGACATCCTTAGCAGGTATTCGTCCTCGGCCAGACACGCTTGAAGATTACAACTGACACTGTCCAGGGATAACTTACTACCTTCTGAAAAATCCAAATACGCTCCAAAGATTGTGCCAGGAAGTGCGTTCCACATTTCAAGACCCCGACCAGATCAATGGTGATACAACCCAAGGACTTCCTTACCTCTTGGGCGTCATGGAAGAGGGCCTGCGAATATTCCCTCCCGTTCCAGCGGGATTGCTTAGAGAGTCCCCGGGTGCTACAGTAGATGGACACTACGTCCCACGCGGCTTTGTTGTCTCTACATCGGCTTGGACCATGAGTCATACCGAAGCATCTTTCCATGATGCAAGAGGTTTCCATCCAGAAAGATGGCTGCCAGAGAATCATGAATGGCACGAAGAGAGATTCAAGGACGATGTGAAAGAGATGAGCAAACCTTTTGGGATGGGCCCAAGGGCATGCTTGGGCCTCAACATGGCATACCTGGAAATGAGGATTATTTTGACAAGGTTGGCATTAGAGTTTGACTGGGAACTAATCAGCAAAGAAGTTGACTGGGAGAGGGATATTGACTTGAAACTTCTCTGGCGAAAACCCCAATTGAATGTTAGATTCAGGCCCCGTAAATTAAAAGTAGCAGGGGAAGAAGATTAAGAATGTTGGTGGAGATATAGCTGCTCAAGATAAAGGGTCAATGGATCTGGAGATACAGGACAAAGCTTCGATTGAAGGAGGGGATTTGTTAGGAATTATTAGAGTAGGCACTACGAAACATCTAGGGGCTTGAAGAACTATTTGCTCCCGTTGTAAGACACTTGTTTAAAGAATTATCTCTTGGCACATGGATTCGGTTTTTCCTATGCTCCTTTAATTGTAGCCAGTTGCCACAAAGTAGGAGGTCTTTGTGCTGGCTTTGCGATGTCCTCTTGGCTAGCATCGGCGATGGCCTGATAATACCTTTGTGATCACAACACAGGAGTTGTTATCACGATAACGCTGGGCTATTGCTGTAGCTTTCCGGTAACAAATAGCCTCTGGAAATTTTTCTGGGGATGCCGAAACCGAACAAGTAACTGTCCCGAGAAGCATCGGGAACCAGATTGGATTCATGTATGCTCACCGCCATTCTTGCTTGATTTTTCCAGATCATGCACTCAGCCAGCAGACGACTGCTACTGTATCCAAGCCAGAGTAATGCCCGTGCTGATATGGCAGTCCTAATGGGATTGTATGCCCCGGTGGGCTTCGGCAACATCACCAACAACAATACTTAAAACCTGACTTCAACCCCCATTCTCCCGTTCTCGGTTTGGGACAATGGCTTAACGGGCGCAGGAATACATGCATCAGACACTTTCGCAACAAACATCCACGGCAACCCGAGCGTTCGGAGACAATCCCGAGCCCTATCACGGCAACTTGCCATCCTGTGGAGGCCGAAGGGGTTAAACCTCGCTGTAGTCCCGTTGAGGAGCCCATATTCCATGTCACACTCCCGCTTGGCTTGAATATAGATGCAGCATTCCTTGGTCCCCATTACCACGGATTGTCATCCAATTCGATCCCTCTCGTTCGCGCCGTGACTTGGCTTGCAGCTCTCAATGTCACACCCAAAATGCAGTAATCCCAACGGCACGAACCCGCAAGGATCGACGGGAAAAAACGTGGCAGGTTGGAGGTTGGGCTAATCGGTCCCTTCTACTGCGCATTGCAACTTGCAGCTTGATTGAATCCATGGCGAGGGCAATCCCATCGGAATGAAAGAGGAATATATGGCGCATGTCATCCGCGGCTCACCAGATGCTGGGACAGGGCGCCGGCTCGGGTTGGAAACCAATAGTCTGTAGAACATGAGGCTTTTGATCTGTCCGTCTTCTGAATTTCAAATTTGATGGCATGTTGTGGTTCGAGTGGTTCGAGGCCCAGGGCCGAACGTGGGGGGGACCACTGTGCCGGACCGAAAGCCTCTTCGAGGAGGAGAAAACGAGCTAAGATGAAGAGATTTTCCCGGCATCGGCGCGGGAAGGAATAGCAAGTTGAGGATATAAGATATAAAGAAGACGAGGAGGCGTAGTGTCTTTCTCAGATTAAGGTTAATTAATCAGAGAAGCCAAAGTGTTGTCGATCCACAAATCTCCCAATCGTCAACCTTCTGCTGGTCCCTCTCCGTCCCGATAAGAAAATCTTCAAGGCCTCTCTTCATCTCGTCCTGACTCACCAATTACACCAAAACGTCCCCAGATCGCCCAAGAACTGTTCTCGCACAAGTACGACCTTACCCACTTGATCTTCGGGATAATGCAGCATTCAACTCGCACGACGCTGTCTTCCGATCTAGGTAAACTAACCAACGCCCTTGGGCAAATGAACCGGTGGCCGTGAGCGAGACGGGACCCATCATCCACCCCTCTTCCTGCGAGGAGAGGGAGATGATGCTTCTGTCGCTGCGATCGGTCTGAGATCATACGGTTACACTTGATCTGGATAATGCCAGCGAAAGAATCATGCTCCCTTAGTCCATATAAACCCCCGGTGGACACCATGGGGAACGGGAATAGCTGACAGCTTCGCAGGATGGCCTCCCGCGGCGACGAGATAGTCGCGTCGGACATCGAGAAGGGCGCGGCCCTCAAGCCAATTGACGATGGACTGGAATCCTCCACCGAGAGACCCTCCTCGGAGCGAGATGCGGCCTTCGACGTCGACGAGATCCTCCCCTCCGATAGCAAGATAATCAAGCTGGCCAAGCGCATCGAGCATTATCTTCGACTAGAGGCGCGAGGAATCCACCGTGTGCAGAGCAAAGAGCAGAGTCCGAAGACGACCTTGACTTTCATGCAAATGGTCATGATGTGGTTCTCCATCAACACGGCCGCTCAGAACATCACGCTTGCCAGCATTGGCCAGAGCGTGTACGGACTTGGGTTTGTGGATGCAACCTTGCTCAGTATATTTGGAGCCATCATCGGAGCCATTCCAGCTGCTTATGCTGCCGGGTGGGGTCCATGGACAGGCAACCGCACCATGGTATGTTCATCTCGTCTTGACCACGGGCGAAAAGGCACTGGTGCTAATACGCTTCTAGATTTGTGCACGGTTTTCCATGGGATGGTGGCCAGTGAAACTCTGTGTCCTACTCAACCTTGTTATCGTCATTGGGTATGCCATGATTGATGCCGTTGTTGCAGGTATGGTTTCCTTCTTGCACAAAGCTTTTCTATTCTAACACCGTTGCAGGTCAAATCTTATCAGCCGTCTCGCCAAATGGCAGTCTTACTGTCGAGGTTGGCATCGTGATTTCCGCAGTCATCACCTGGGTGATCACCACGTTCGGTATCAAGATCTTTCATCATTATGAGAGGTGAGCCTTCATCGTTCCTGGATAAAGCTCTCCGCTAATCCTCTTAGATATGCCTGGGTCCCCCAATTCATTGTGCTCCTCATACTTGCCGGTTGCGCTGGGCCCAAGTTCGATGTGCATACCCCATCTACTGTTACGGGATCAACCCTCGCGGGAAACCGTCTTACTTTCTTTTCGATTTGTCTTAGCGCTGGTATCACCTACGCCCCTGGTGCGGCCGACTTTCTCGTCTATTGCGATCCCAAGATTGCCACCCGCTGGAAAGTTGGAGCGGCGACCATGGTCGGCCTCTCGCTTTCGTTTGTCTTGACGTTCACTCTAGGCGCCGGCTTAGCTTCCGGTATGGTTAATGATCCGGTTTGGGAAGATGCTGGAGCAGGTACTGGGGCCCTTATCGTTGCAGGATATGATAGCCTTGGAAACTTTGGCAAATTCTGCGCTGTGATGAGTTAGTTTTTCTTTCTTTCTTTGTCACAAATGATCCTCTGCTCCAAACAAGTCCTAACCAGCTATAGCTACCCTTGGACTTATTTCCAACATGGTAGCACCCACATATTCATCTGGACTCGACTTTCAAATTCTCGGGCGATACGGTGCCATGATTCCTCGCTACGTGTGGAACACAGTTGCAGTGATTATCTTTGCCGTCTGTGCACTTGCGGGAAGGAACGATCTGTCTGAGATCTTCACCAACTTCTTAGCGCTGATGGGATACTGTGAATAGCCCCCTCCCCAAATATCTATATCCTCAAAACACGCGCTAATTTTGGCTTAGGGGTCGTCATGTGGGTTGCTATTTCCCTAGAAGAAGAGTACATCTTCCACCGCCGCATGAATCCCACCTTCATATTCGACAACTGGGACAAGCAAGACAAGCTCCCCATCGGACTAGCAGCCCTGTTCTCGTTCTTGGTCGGTTGGGTCGGGTGCGTGCTCTGCATGGCGCAGGTCTACTTCGTTGGTCCGCTGGCGAAATTGGTCGGAGAATATGGCGGGGATATGGGGAATTATGTTGGGTTTGGACTTGCGGCTATCTTTTATCCGCCTCTGAGATATTGGGAGTTGAAGAGGTTTGGGAGGTAGAGGGAGGTAGAGGGGGAGGTTGTTGATGGATGACGGATGGCATTTCAACAATGTTTGGTGTGGGTGTTGAAATTAGATGGTGGTAGAATTGTTTGGGGTTAGAAGTAGATGGATGGTTGGATAGATATCTAGAGGGTTATGGTATAGTGGGTGTTGGGTGTTGGGTGGGGAGTTGGGTACAAGGATCGAGTAGACGTCTAGATGGCGAAGGTCTTTCGATTCTTGTGCAAATTGAGTCGAAAAGTACAGAGCTGGACGGAATGGCATATATAGTCGAATCTCACAAAAGCTGTTTCGCGAACTTGATTCTTGAGCTATTGTTATATTCTTTAGATGTTTCTATGCATGAACCACTCAATCAACTACTCACCCACTACTCACTACTCACTCACTTTATAATACTAGCGATATGGATAGTATATATATATATCACAATCCATCCCGAAACCCCACCCTAGAAAATAGAGTTAAATCTCTGTGACATGAAACGAACGACATGAAACGAAACGAGACGAGACGAGACAAAACAAAACAAAACTAAACGAAGCAATGGAAACGGAATGAAGCAAACAAAACTAAATGAGGCAATCGAAGTGGAATGAAATACATGATAGATGAAATAAATACATATTCATTAGATAAAGAGAGGTGAAGTATAACCACAGCAGGCAAGCGGTTTTTATATATAGCAGAAGACAGAGAACAGAAAACTGAGAATACAAGTGTATAAATATATAAAACCATATATATTCTCTATAATTTTCATTTTCTACTCTACTTCTCTTCTCCCCTCCATGAACCCACCCACCCATCAACACAAGCCAGATTCCACCCCCCCCCCTCCTCTACACCTCTCCTTAACTCCAACTTCATCCAAACACCACCCCCTTCTCCCATCCAATCTCGCCCCCCTCACCAACCCCCAACTCCTAACGCCACCACCCTATACAAATAAACAAACAAACCATCGACTCGACTCCAACGACTACACTAAATTTACCAATAATAAAAAACGCCCCTATCATACCCACTGTATAAAGCACAACAACACCCTGCAAGAAATTCCTATGCCTATGCCTAACCTATGCTACAATGCTCAGACATGCAGTCAATACTCCTTTTCCTTTTCCGCCGGGAAAAAATCCCTATTCATTTTTTTTCCAACATAAACCTGAAGATGAGACAAATCCATATCTGTCTGTCTACGCATAGACTCATAAAAAAAACCAAAAAAGAAAAATATCCCTTGGCTCTTTTTATTAGGACGCTGAGGCGCGACGAAGGGGTGAGAATTGGGTTCGTCTCGCGGTTGAGACAGATGGAGGTACGATACGATACGGTTGCGGGCTGCCGCGGGAATCGATATTCGCACAGACGTGAATAGGGACCGTTGAAGCTGAACCGACATGTGGATCTTCACCACTGAGGTCTTGGCCCATTTCCTAATTTTCCCCATCCATGGCCAGACTCCGAACACGAAACGAGTGATTCCCCGAGCCCTTTCCTCCGATATCCAGCATTCGAATTTCTACCCCTTTTCAATGAGGCGGGAGGAGAAAGCTACTCATCGTCTCGCACTCAGACCCTCCCGCCGGATTCGCGAGAAGCTCGCGCCGGGTGTGAGTTATGCTGAACCAGCATCTTTTGCTGCCGCTTTCTTCTCGGCTTCGATAGTCCTCTTATGTTCCTCTTCCTTCTTCTTCTCTTCCGCCTTTCTCTTCTCTTCGGTTTTCTTCCTATCTTCTTCCTCCTTCTTCTTCTCCTCCTCGGATTTGCCTTGAGGCTTTTTGCTTACGGGAGCGTCGGGGGTTTTGGGTTTGTCTTCTGGTTTCGATCTGATAGGTTGAGGCTCGTCTTTAGAAACGGGAACCCATTCTAGCGTCTCATCGTCGAAATGGTGCCTATGTTTCTGTTAGAATAAGGTGATGGAATGGGCATGATGGAGAGTTACCCTTCAAAGTCCTTGAGAGTTAGAGCCTTTTTCTGGTATTCGGCTTCGAGGACTTCTTTGTATGCGAAGGGGATCTTGGCGGGAGCACCTTCGAAGAATGTGTCTCGAAGGGGGAAAATGTATGAATCCTAAAATAATGTCAGTGTGGCGTCCCGCATAGAGGAAATAGCCTGGAAATACCCTGTATTCGTGCCCATCTTTACAACTCAACATTCCAGGGCCAGCTGGATGAGTCTCGTTGTACCGCGCAGTGGTAATGTCAATAAACAATCCGCTCGTCGTATCCACCCATCTCGCATCGATCACATTCAACTTGTCTGTCTGTTCCCTGTTCACATAGTGGGGGTTGATCTCCAACATATAATCTCTTCCTTCCGGTATGCGCGGCGTCTTGTAATGGAAGACGGACATGTTGTAATAGCTAGCGAGGTAGTGCATCGAGGCTTCGGACACTTGGACATCGGAATCGGAATCCCAAGGAAGAATCTAGGTTGAATGTTAGATGTGATTCAATTCGGGTATGCCACGTGGGGAGAAAGAGTAGAGTGCGCACTTTGCGGTTCCACCACCACCCCAACAACGTTCCATGCATCAGCCATGTTTCCACGCCGATATCACTAAAGGTCGCCAGGTAGGTTTGTATGAGGTTCGAGAGGGCCTGTTTGCGTTCGCGATATCCTAATTGAGTCTCTGCGAATCTGGTGCCAAGAAGTTAGCCTGCAGTCTCCAAAAGCTTGGCTGCGCGACGAACCTTCCATCATAGTGCGGATGGAAACTAATTGGAGCAGTCCCGTTAGCAAGTTATTCCCTTATCCATCCTCGGCCACGACGGATAGATAATACGTACACGCTCTCATCTGCCCGGGACCGTGTTAGCAAACGCCTCCGGTGAAAATGGGGGGATGCGATGGAGCACGCGACCGGGAGAACTCACGAAAGTATTTCTGCTTGGGATCGCCTTTTTTCCCACTCATATCCTTGTGCATAAAGGTCCGCACGCTGAAGAAATCAGCGTCTCGCTTTTCTATCGCCAAGGCAGACACTATCGACAGCACCGCAGGCAGAGAGAAGAGCCATCGGAGACGCATCTTGAGATATGGTGTATATAATTTGATTCGGGTTGAATGGAGAGAGAAAGCTGTCCAGAGTTCGTGAGAATACGACGGAGGGCTTGGCGGTGATAAGCGTCTCAGGTACCAGGTAGGGATATCGTCTTGGCGATGTCGATTCAAGGAGGAATTAAAGACGAGAGACTTTTTGTCGAGAGGGAGACCCGGGGCCCGTACGGAGTATATCGAGGGGATGTACTGCACGAGACGGTTGGCGGAGAAGGTTCCGCAGACGGAGATAAAAAGGTGAAGATATGTAGTGCGGTATCAGAAGTCGCAGCAGAGAGACCGACGTGTGACCCGAATCGATGTCGAGCTTTTTCAAGAGGGGGAGACGAATGGTGGTCGTATCGTGTACGATGATGATTACGCCGATCGGTTTCAGAGGAATGAAAAGACGAGGAAGCGACGGGAATGAAGCAGAAACAATTGGTGGATGGAGGTGGATGAGAAGCAGCTTGTATTCCCTCTTGCGTCGTCCGACAGGGTTATTTCCAGATGGATATGCGGGCGGCGAGTTCACGACTGGGGGGGGACTGCGAGGGTGCAAGGCGAGTGAGGTGAAGATGGAGAGATGAGAGATGAGAGATGATAGATGATGATGGGGTGGTGCTGTGGTTGTGTGGCGGGCGCCCCCTGTTGACCCATTCATATGTGTGCCAAAGACGTGGTTGGATGACGAGGCCTCGTACGAAAGCAGAAGATCGAAGAGAGCTACCGTATCAAGGGATATCGTATATATCGAGACTTTGATCACAGCTCCCCTCGGATGAAATGGAATGAAACTCGCGGCCGGAACCAGAAGGGGAACTCCAAAAGAGAGTTATCGATGCCAAGAGGAGTGGTTTATCGACCGTCATGGCATTCCTTCTCTTCCTCCCTCTCCTTGCATCCATACCCATACCTGTGGCTCCCAACCCCAAGAGGCCCGAGGTGGTTCATCGGCCGACGAGACCCCGGGATTTCGGAAGCGTCTTGTCTTTCGTCAGGACAGCCATACTGGACGTACGAAGTAGCAGAGCAAGATATAAATATATACGAGCGTGCATGCTGCGCAGCCCGCGCGAGTAAGAGTCGCTCCGCCGCGCATGGTAGCTATTTTCAATCCCAATTCGAGCGGTTTGCTGCGCGCGGCTCGAGCTCCAGCTCAAACACCGGCAACGTAGGTGTTCTTGCGCGTCCGCTTCGTACTGTACAGCACTATTGAATCGGTATCAGGTCGATGGTTGGGTTGGGTGAAACCGACCGGCTCCGGCGATCAACCCATCTGTCAGTTATTTCCGTCTTCTCGTCACACCCGAGCACGTGCGCCCCGGTGTTTCCTCACGTGTCTGTCGAGCCGCTCTCGTGCCTCTTTTCTCACGTGGTTCGCGCGAGGTAGATAAAGAAACCCCATCTCACTTGTCAAACTTCTTTCATACGTACTTCGTATGAAAGGGATGAATTCACGTACGGAAGGGACGAAGGAGGTAAACCCAACCCAACCCATCGACGTGAGTAACATGGATCGGGATCAGGAAGCAGTCATCCGCCCGCCTGTCACCTCTTCAACTTCAACATTGCCCCGCCGTGCCCGCCCCGCTCGTCAAGTCCTTCCCCTCGCATGCCTCTTCGCCCTGCGCGGTTACCATTCCGAGCCTTGTTTCGCCCTGGCTCCCGGGAGGCCGCGTCAGCCAACGCTTCCCGCATAAGCTTTTAGCCGAGCCTTGGCGAGGAAAGCTTAACTACGCCATTCCTATCCGGTCGCTCTTTCCCCGCCATGCAAAGTACAGTACATACTTTCGTACGGAAGATTTAAAGGAGACGCCTTAAGCTCACCCTTAATGCCCGATCTAACGGTGTGCCACATCGAAGTTCGTTCTCCCGAGTAGAAAGTTCTATTCCCATATCTCCTCTCCTCTCCTCATCAACATCCCCACAAATCATGCGTTCAACAGTTTCTTCGGAGCTTCCCCCTCCATCTCAAATACAACCAGTCCTCGCTGATCGATCTCCTCAACCCATCCCATCTCACCCGGAGAAACCCGGGCAGCTTAAACCACGCAATACTCTCACTCCAGCCCCAATTCCACTTCCATCACTCATCTCAACCACATCTTCATGATGAACCCAAAACAACCCCACCCCCCCCCCGGAACTATCTATCCATCCCGTGAATTCTCAGCCGCTTTCGTTGAGATGAGGTCGGGCAATTAATTGGATTCGGTTCCACGTGCCACCCATGATATGCGTATGCTCATGGCTCTGATCGATGCTATTCGCAGATTTTACGAGCGCGGGAAATCGAGGCGATGAGAGATGGGAAATAGAAGGAGGAGGGGAGGAGGAGGAGAAGGAGGGAAATCCCTGTTTATACATGAGGTTAATCAAGTCGCATAGTAATCACACAATCATCCATCTTCTCCAGTTAATCCTATTTAACTCCTCAAATCCTCCCATATAGACTAGATCTCACCTCTCCCTCTCCATCCGACCCCACCAATCAATCAACCTCCCATACCTCCCAGCTGGAAAATCCCATCATTTTCCCTTTCACTTTCCATCGCATGTTTCACCCCTTCCATCGCATCGTATCTATACTTAGTCGTCCTCGCAAAGTCGTCCTAAACCTAACCCCGACGTTCAAGTCTCCCCTCCCTCCCTCCCTCCCTCGTTAATTCAGCCACTCAACCATCTCTTCTTTTCTCGTCTCTCCTCTTCTCATCTCATCTCTTCTCTTCTCATCTCTGCTCTCTTCTTTTTTCCCCCCAACCCCTCGAACCCAAGCCAAGCAACGTAACCGCAAAATAATCCCTCTAATAGAGAGTCCCAGCCAAGCCAAGCTAAACCAAGCTAAACCAAGCTAAGCAAACGAAAATAAGACAATGCGAGATTGGAGTTTGATTTTGGGAAGTGAGTGGGTGGATGAATGGTTGGGTGGATGAATGGTTGGGTGGATGAACGGGTGGGTATGAGGATGCCCGATACGAAATTAACAATTACTCCGTACTTCATACTGCTGCTTATGAGATGAGATCTCGGTTCGTATCCTCGTATTATTCACCGCGCCTCCCCTACTCCTCGCCCCATCCCCAACTTGAGCCCAAGCTCCAACCCCTCGTATTTCACATTCAACAAACAAACCTTTTTTGATAATAAATAGAGGATCTGATATACGTATCAACATCAAGGCGGTAGAAATGGGTGGTGTGGTGATTAATCAAATCTGAATCTTAAATACGAGCGCATAGCGCGATGACGAGAAATAGCGATTATAATTGTGAAATTCCATTCACCTTCGGCAGTCCCGGCACCGCCTCATTGCTATTATAGGTAAGTTACTTGACTTATAAAATCCTATTTTCCTTTTCGTTCTCAATTTCATTTTCATTTTTCTCCCTTTATTAACTGAATCCTCGGTTCATATAATCTAGTCCAGTCTACCTCACACCTTTTAAAAACAAACTCCCCCCCCCCCTCACCCAAAACCCCACCCCTCTCATCCCCACCATACCACGCAATGGTAAAATTTCTAATCACCAGCCTAGATAAAAATGCAGATCTACCCACCCACACACCCACCCAGCCAGGCAATCCACCAGATCATTTCCCTTCCCTTGCCTTCCATCCTTCCATCCATCTTGAAATCCACGTATAGAGAGAGAGAGAGAGAGATGAAGGATGAAGTATACCTGTCTCCACTTCTTTAATAGTCATGTTTCAATATAAAGGAGGAAAAAATATTCTACTAGACAGTGGGATAGTATGTATTATACAGTTTGCGTTGTTAGAAAAGTAACCTTGGGGCGAGGGTATATTTTCATTTTCTATAAATTATGTGTCTCTAGATAGATAACTCGGTGGTGAACTTCCTCTCCCTACTCATCTCACCAATCCCTCTGATTCTATTCTTCACTTCTTCGGTGATGAATACTAATCCCCCTCATTCCAATTCCAATTCCTACTTCGTCACTTCTAAACGCTATCGAGAGTTGTTTTCCCACGCATACTCGCAGATTCTATATAACCCCCCCCACCCCTCTGAACTAAATATCGCAGTGCAAAAGCTCCAACATAGCGACGACGTATTCCGTTTCTTAGACCCTGTGGGTGAAGTTAAAAGGGGATTTAGTGTTGACTTGATTATCAACCAAATCCCAGGGAGGATTGAGATATGATGGATAAATGGGCATGGAGATAGATATAGACTTGGCTTTGGTTTAATAGAGGGTTCTAGATTTTGAATGAGATCGTGGGGATGATGAGCGCTGGGATTTCGACGGTGGAAAGTGTGCTGGGGAGTCTTTTCACCCAGCCGGGTTGAAGATGACACTATCCAGGTATATAGTATATATATATATAATCACTCATATATACAAATCCCCACCTCAACCACCTCAGGTAGTAAAAATTACACAGATATACAACCCTCCCTCTCCCCATCTAATCACTCCCCCCAAAACTAACCGCCGTGCTCGCCTCCCCACTCGCCTTCTCATCCAACGCCACATTCGTCGCCAGCTTCTTCTGCTGCGCCGCCAGCGAGCTCGTCGACCCCGTATTCCCCTGCGCCGTCTCGATCTGGATGCGCAGGACGTCCGTCTGGAGCTTCAGCACCTTGTTCTTGATCTTGCCGTTTTGGAGCGCCGTGCCGGCTGTGGTTGAGGTGCCGCCCGCTGCTGCGACTAGAAGTGTGTTAGTTGGTTTTTGTGTGGGGAGTTGGATGGTACCCGTGGGTGGGGAATGGGAGATGAGGGAAAGGGGGGAAGTGGACATACTAGCGTCGTTGAAGCCTCCCGTGCCCGTTTCCGCGTCTTCCGAGACTTTGGCGGCTGCGGTGATGATGGCTAGGTCTGATGCGGAGACGCCAGCGAGGTTGCTTTGATCGACCTAATTTTTGTTAACATTAGCCTCTTTCCCTTCTCATTAGTTCTACATCCTCGGTCTCCAGCTTTCTCAAATCGAACTTGTAGTTTTGTGAGACAAGACGGAACTTACGGGGAACGCAGCATTCACTTCCGCCAACGCATTTCCGGCCGTCCCATCACTGACTTGAAAGTCATTATACGTCTGCACTTTCAAGACACTCGTCGCCGCCTTGGTTGCCCTCTTCTCATTCTCGCCTATGCGAGACGGGACCGGGGAAGCGAGCGAGAGAGTGACAAGAACCGCAAGGAAGGCTGAAGTTGAGAACTGCATTCTGGTGTTTGGTTTCTAGGTACTAGGAAGGTGTAAAGGTAGAAATTATGCGATTAGGCTTTATGTTTTTGATTTTGTGGTATCAAACAAAAAAGAATGTGAAGAATCGAAACAGCGCTGCTGTGATGTGAAATGTAGGTGATAAAACAGGAGGGAACGGAAGTGATTAACAGAACGAGATACCGAGGAGGGAAAGGAAACGAGAACAGGAACGGGACGTTTATATGATGTTCGTGGGATTTGATAAGATTTGACAGGATGGGTGAAGATGGGAGATCAGACGTCTCGATCTGTACCTTAAATTTGAAAACACGAAGAGGATCTTATTTGCTAGCGGGTAATCCGAAGTATCTAATCTTTTCCACGAATGAGAACTTCGGATGAGAGCGTTATTAAGGTTCGTTGGTGTCTTGTTGAGTTGGGATGGTTTGCAAACGTAGGGTGTGTGAGATGGAGATCTTATCTGATCAGCGTTTGACAAGGGTTGTGTAGGCGAAAGTGTTTAGAAGTGAGGATCGTCATGTGATTCGAGCAACCATTTCGGATTTTTGGTGTTGAGGCTGATGAGAAGCTGGCAAAGTTGACCTAGCCGCTGTGGAGCAAAAGTCCGGTCTTGAACTTTACAAATACCGTTGGCTCTGTCCCCTTTCTCAGCTCTCTAAGATCATAGACTGCTAGAAAACGACCATTCGCCCTCTTCTTCCTAACTTGAGCTTAAAGTGATTCTCTACTATTTACTATTTACACATTATGCTATTATACTTCTTAAATTGCTGCAGAAAATGCTAAAAGGGTGAAGAAAAAGTTACCAGAAAGAAAATAGAAAAAGATAAAAAATCAAGCGAGACAAGACGCCTAGAAAAGAGTTCTTGGGGATGCGAACCCTGCCCCTCCTTTTCCCGTCGTTTTGAATCAATCTCGCTTTAAAATCTGCTTACTCTACTCATTATTTAGACTCTAACAAGAAGCTCACGAAGTATCTCGTCCCAACCCCTCCTTATATCTCGCCAAACACCTCTCCCTACTCGCCTTATGCTCAACAATCGGCTTCGGATATCCTCCTTTCTTCGCCTGACTCCCGGCCCCCCTTCTATATGGTTCATGAATCGCCTTTCCTTCTACGCCTTTCGTCTCTGGAATCCATTTCCTAATGTACTCCCCCTCTGCATCAAACTTCTCACTTTGAAGCAGCGGGTTGAAAATTCTGAAATATGGTTGTGGATCCACGCCAGTAGAAGCAGAGAATCCCCACCCGCCGTTGTTACTCGCGAAATCTCCATCAATGAGATGTTCCATGAAATATTTCTCTCCCATTCTCCAGTCGAGGAGGAGATGCTTTGCTAGAAAGGAACCGACGATCATGCGGCACCGATTGTGCATCCAACCGCAGTAGTTCAGCTGTCGCATCGCGGCGTCGACTATGGGATAGCCTGTCTTGCCTTCGCACCAGGCTTGGAAATGTTCTTGGTTGTACTCCCAGTCAATATTAGTGTATTCTGGTTTGAAAGGTTTGTTCATGCTGTAGTTTGTTAATTAGGAGCGTAGGTGTGGTAGACAGAAAAACATACCAGACGTATGGCCAATGGGCCAAAACATGTTTATAGAAATCTCGCCACGCCACTTCACTAATCCATGTCTTGATTCCTTCATTTCCACCATCCAGTCTTTTAGTTGTGTTGTGGTCTCGTGCGACTTTGATAGCTGTTCTAGCGCTTAACGTTCCGCTTGCAAAATGAACACTAAGTGATGAAGTTGCGGCTTGGATAGGAAAATTCCTACGATCTTGATAACCGCGGATCCTCTCATTACAGAATTTCGTGAGTCTCTCTTGCGCCTCGTGTTCTCCAGGTGGCCACATAGACTTGAATCTCTTCTTTTCCTCATTTGCCAACTCCTTGTTATCTGGTGCCGTTGGGATCTTGCACTCGAACAGCTTTGCGAATTCATTTCTTGTGTCTGTTGGATTCTTGTGCGGCTCGTCGAACAGATCGAGTAGCTGGGCGTTGCTATGAATATACGCCACCCAGGTCCTAAACCAAGGAGTGTAAACCGAATACTGCTTCCCCTGTCCACTTGCCAATACCCCGGGGTTGACTACGCAAGTATCTGGTACAACGTCCATCGCAATACCCTTCTCCAAACACTCCTTAATCAATCTTGCATCTCGTCGTAATTCGTCAACCTCATACTCCACATTGGCAAACAAGTGACTTGCCCCCCATTCCTTCAACAACTCAATGATTCTTCCCGGTATGTTTCTCCTCTTTTCCACAGTCTCGACATACAGCGGGATATCCAGTTTTGCCAAATCCTCTTTCAAGACTTCCAACGTCCTCAAGATAAAGTCCACCCTAACTGGCGCTGTTAAATGCGCCTCAAAATCCTGGGGACTGATAATATAAATCCCAATGAGGGGCACATTTTCCTCTTTCGCCTTTTGGCTGGCAAGGTGAAGTCCCTTATTATCTTTGGTTCTAAGATCACATTTAAACCAATGCACCACCGCGTCTTTCACCTGTATCTGTTCCCTTTCTTCTTTTGTTCCTTGGAGTGCGGTATTCAAACGTTCGATGGGCCGAGGTAGTTCATCGCTATTGTACGCAATTGCGCGACTATTGCACATTTCGTGAGGATAATATTTCCGTAACACGATTCCATTTTCTTCTGCTTCTTGGGACTTATAGTGCGGTGCTCGCAACGTGTCAGCGGAGGAGGAGGTCTCAGTGCCAGTTTTAGTCCGTTTGGAAGAACCGTTGGCAGCTGCTTCCAGGGGAGATTTTTCCTTTCTCTTGTTATTTGTAGTAAGTTTCTGAGAAGGCATTTTGACTGAGGCGGTAGTAATGAAATCGTTTCTGGTGCCGTTGAAGAGATATGGCAAAGGAAGAAGGTTCCTAGAGGGGCTTGGTAGCTGGGGGAGAATTCTGCAAAACTTGAGTCGAGTGAATAACATAAAGCTGAAAGCCAATTGATTTTGATAAGAAACTTTGTGAAAGTGGTTGTGATGTTGACCGGGTTGTCCAAAAAAGTCGTTTACGTCATTTGGAATGCAGGTACGGGACGATCTCTTTAGCGTATGCGCTAGGCCTCCCCAGTAACCACAACTTGAAACGCAGACAATCTCTCAATGAGGAGAGCTATTTACATTGTTTAAGCACTTATAGACAAGCTGCAATATAAACTATAACTATTTGGTCTACGGTTAAGAGTGGTTGAAGATGGAACTGAACCCCCAAATAGCCCACGAAAAAGACTCTTCTGTACAAATTTATAACAATGCAGCAAAAGGTAGAAAAAGGAGAAAAGATAGAAAAGGAAGAAACTAAATTTGAAAGTCCGAGGAAGTCGACTTGGATAGGAGCATGCTAGAATTGTTAAGTGAGCAATAGGAATATTATTAAGCGTAGATATGCTAACAAAGAGCCCTTAGCAAAGCAGGAGAAATTGGAACCCTCAACTCCATATGCCTCATACATGAGCCTTGGGGTATGATCAAACCCCTCAATGCTTGATCACTACATGTCTTTGAGTAGAAGGGCAGGCTTGTGACTGAAAGGATTTTGTGGGAGCTAGTCGTTCACATCATGCTTCAACGAAACATAAACCACCACTGACCTCAGCTCGATAAACAGCATATATAACTACTATACTTGAGCAGAACTGATGAAGTTGGCCTGGGCTATATGCAAAGGAGAAATGGGAAAAATAGAAAACGTTGAGGATGATGGCAAGAGGTCGTCGGCGATAAGAATTTCCGTTCCTCCGAAATGGCATAGCACAACTACTGTGGATCACATTTTATATTTCCAACATGATCGTCATGGTATCGCAGCGACCCTGGCCAAACACCCCTTTACCAACTTATAATCTTCCAGCTTTCAACTGGCTCTACCTAGCCAAAATGAACTATCCTAATGGACCATCCATCATTCTTTGGCTTCGGTGCCATGATTCGGATACATCGTGTTCGCACCCTTCATTTTACAGCATATGCCCTTCTTCTAGGCTTGCTTATCTACCTGTTGCCGAAACATTTACCTGAAAAGACTGAAAAGGAGGCCTCTAAAAGGCCGATTTCACTCGCTCGATATCAATCACATCCTGTCTACGAATACATATCCAGGTTCCGAGCCAAAGCCAATCATTCCCTTGAAGTGGAACTCAACAATAAACTTCTCTCTTTCGAACGGACAGTGAGAGTTTCGTTGCCTCTACGGGAACAATCCCTCCAAGCAGATCGAATAATCTGGCAGATAGCCACCTCGAAGGAAAGTGCAAGGTGGGGTGAATGGGTTGAACAATGGCGAAATAACAATCCTGAATGGGAATATCACCTTTTTACTTCGCCTCTACAGCACCTTCTCTCGCTCTTCGATACCATTCCGGAAATCTCCCTTACATATAAAGCCAATCCTGTCATTCGAGCTGACCTCTCACGCTACCTTCTACTCTGGTATTACGGAGGATTCTATGCCGAAATCGATACCTGGGCACGTATGGGAATGAGGGACTGCAACCCTATAATGTCGGTAGTGAAAGGCAAACATAATGTCAGCTTGATGATTGGTGTGGATCATGACGAGCCTTACCTTACTCCAGAGTCACTGGAAGCCTCAGGCTGGTCGAGGGGTTTTAGATTCGCACAATATGCGATGTGGGCACCCAAGAGATTCGACCCGATACTCAGGGCGGCGATTGTGAGGACTATCAGCCATGCTATGGTACCAAAAGTATCTCGTGCTTGGCCAACGGATAAGGAGGCCAATGTGGATTATACGGAGGAGCTCAGCGGACAAGGCATGTTCACCGACATTGTGTTAGAGACCCTCAGCAAGAGCTTGAAGGATGGACATAAGTTGAGAGATCTAGATGCTGGACTCGAACACAGGGTTACATGGAGGAAGTTTAGACATCTGGATGAGCCGCTTTGGATCGAGCCAGATCAAACCAAATCTGCTTCGGAGGATGTCATGAGGGGAATTGCTGTGCTGCCCATCAATATTTGGGGAACTGGGCAGAACCACAGCAGATCAAAATCCCAAGACTGGGCTGACGCCTGCATCAATCACTCTCCTGGATGACAGCCAATGAGAGTATGGCAGGATAGAATATCTGGGCAATAATCCTGAAGAACATTGCATATGCGCTATTTCTAGTGCCGAAGTTTTTCCGGGCCTTAATTATAATAAACATGTTGTTCTTGTAACCTATTCTTTAAAGAATCCTTGAGTTTCCTGCCTTCCATTTGGCAATTTGATATCCTATGAGTAATTGGTTTCTAGGAAAGAAATACGCAGAACCACAGCATTTCAAGCCTAACTTGTTGAAAAGGTAAAGTCTTGTTTCTTCCGCTGAACCATTCTACTTTGCAGAGGAGCTGAAGCTCTAAAAACAACCAAATACTAATCATGTTCCTGTTTGTACCGATCTTTGACGCCATCGCAATGCACTAGACGAAACCCAATCGCCAGACCATTTACCTTGCTATAAAACCATAAACGCCATTGTAATGCATCAACTCCTGTTTACTCGAAACCTTGTTGACCGGGCATGGCCGACTTCAGCTCGAGAGGAACAACGCATGGATCTTTGGAAAAGCTAGTGAGCAAACCCTTCCACTATCGACCAGTCAGCTTTTTCCACTTCATCACTTTGTCGCCAGATTAGACTCACCATTGCTGTGACTCCGCTACCATTCTTGCCGGCAACTGCAGCACGATGATCCAATTCCATTTTGACCTTGATGGCTGCATGAACGCTGGCAAAAACAACTGTAGCATTGCCAATGTTATAAAGGTGGATCTTTTGGATATTTTTCACGCCGCCAGCAACCTGAGTGCTGAACTTTTGGATCTGGCGCTCGCCAAACATGTCGAAGAATCCTCCCTTGACGATTGTAAGACGGCGGCTAGCATAAATAGGAGCGCCCATAGCACGGATAACGTCGTCAGCTGGAAAGGCATCTTCGCCACGAGCACAGTCAACAATGAAATTGAATCTAGAAGGTTGTTGGTCAACACGTTCCTTAGACATAACCTGCAAATAGTTAGTATCAAGCTTTAACCCTAAAATTTTGAGATGGCTCTGATGTAGGCTAAAAAGGACGCGTAGAATTATTTAGGGTAGTACTTACTTGGCAGAATTTCTCAGCGTCCCTGGCATATTGGAAGATGATACCTGCATAGCGAGAGCCGTCCTCTTGGTTATGGCCAAATTGAATCTTCATCAGGGGGCCCTCTATAATAGCATCGGAGATGTCTTGAAGAGTGACAGAGGTAGGTAGATTGAGAAGGAAGACGAGGCGCATCTGCTCGACCATGGGTTCATTGCCTACTTTCATGCCTGAAAGAGATGGAATGCGGCCAACAGGGTTAAGACGCGGACCACTAATGCTTCTCAGAGAAGGCTTGATATCAATGACGCTGTTCTTAGGAACGGCTGCGGTTGCGATTCTAGCCCAAGTGTCGACGGCTGGGATGAATGACGAGGATGCAGCAGCTGCTATAGGTTGCTGGCTGGCCTTGACGGATCGCTTGCCAACGACTAGCATATCGGCATCATCAGAGCTGGGGCTCTCATCAGTTGGATATTCTTCAACAGCTGGAGTAGGAGGGATAATGTTGATTGTGGCAGTGTCATGGGCAACTGATTCAACATTATTATCGCTCGTGGACTTGCGGTCGGAATCAGCTATAATGGGATTAGGAGGACTCTTTCTCTTGGCGGCTTGCACTGGACTTTGAATGGCTAACGAAGTGGAAGCCGATGTCTCGGGCTTTGCGGTTGGATGACGTTGAGTCTTTGCTGTTGCAGCCTCCTTTTCCTGCTTGATCTTGATATAAAACTCGGCAATGTCCCTGGAGACCACCGAATGAGTTGGGCCAGGCAGATATGGCCACGAAAGGAGCAGTTGGTCAGTTCCAGCACGCATACCATGTAGTCTTTCCTTTACTAAACATGCAGCGCCATTGTCAACCATAACAACCCACCTGAAGATAGTCCGAGTGGGTAGCGAGATCATGGTAGGAGAGGCGACGCATTCCGCCCAAGCAGAAAACAGCTTGACGACCACGGCTGGAGTCCAATGATCTGGGATATTGAAGACGTTGAGTGCGCGCTTTTCTTCACACGCTTGTGCGTACTTGGACGGGATGGAGGGGTAGTCCTTTCCGATGACAAGCTTCTGGTTGGTAACATAGATGTCATCTTGGTGAGGCGGAAGAGAACCAGGTGCGAATTGGGTCAAGGGGGTAAGTTTAGGTGCAGAACGCTCGATCATGGTACCCTCCTCGCTATTCATCTTGCTAATGGCGACTTATGAAATCTCCTACAGCAGGCCGTCAGCTTCAGTACGTTTGTATCAGAGAAGAGCGCGTAACGTTGAGGAAAGAGTAGCATACGCAGTGATTTTATGTCTATGTCGGTACGTGACGAAGAAGTCCAGCTCGATATCCAAGAGCCAGAGCGAAAGCAATGCTTGTTTTGCGCTCATATGTTGGTGTTTGAAGGTGAAATAAAATGTTGTTGACTTACAAAGTTCCTGTCATCTATCCTGCCAGGAACCATGGTGCGGTCCGAATCGTCGCTAATTCCAGAACCTACGGAATTTGTCCGCTTTACGGTCCATCTTTCGTCACTAGAATCAGATGGAGGGTCAACGGAGTTGTGAGTCACATGGTCGGCTGGTATAAGGGGAGTTGAACACGCAAAACTTACAACCACCTATCTATCTTCGATGATAACAAATTCGGTTGGTGGCCCATCTGTGATTGCAAAGATCTATTACGTGTGTAGTTCAACGGAGGCGATGCTAATTATTGTTTTATGTGCTCATTAAACCGCATCTTCATGCTGCAACTTTCATCTCGCCCTCCTTTGCTCATAGTTATGCTTTGATCGGCAACCTTTTTTATCTTCTAGAACCAGTCTAACCTTGTGTCTGAGTAAGCTTGGGCATGTATTAAACAGCCGTTTTAGTATTCAAAGAGGCTAGTTTTGGTTCTCGTAATGCCTGGTTACGCTCTACCCGTCTTGTCTCTAGGCGGGTCCTAACTTGGTTTTGACGAGGATCACTTTAAAAATATTTTAGATTTATACTTTCCTATATATATGGGACTTAAATTGTAGCATTTGTTCCAATTCCTGTATTTATTGGGCTATTTCCCTTACTGATTCCTCCACAGAACGGACCGCTAGGGGAGGATATCTTCGATCAGTCATATCAGAGATAAATACCCGCTGGCCTTCTCCCGACTGTCTTTGAATAGGTCTACTTCTCCATTTCCTTTACCTACCACCTCTCCTGCCAAACTTCTTTGCTAACAACCTTATTCCCCTATATGTTTTTTCAACAGTCATCACCCTGATTCTTGGGACAATCACATCGCACTCTGTCGAAGTCGCCACACCCAGTACAAGCATAGACGTGCTCTTTGGAAGCGTTGTGACCCCAAAACTGGAAATCGACTTCGCAGCCACAAACTCCCAAGTCATATCTTTTGTACTTTGGGATGTTGGGATTATCCTCCGTATCATCCCAGCTCAGCTCCCCCTTGGTACCCTTATTTTCCTTTTTCCCCTTTTTCTTTTTGTCGCCTTTTTTCTCCTCCTTCACAATTTCTTCTTCTCCTTCTTCTTCTACTTCTTCTTCTTCTTCTTCTTCCTGCCGCTTCTTTCCCTTATTTTTAGTCCCCTCTTTTCCTTCCCTTTTCTTACTGTCTCTTTCCTTCTTCATGGTGGGCACCTTAGGCATTCTGGAATGCGAGAGGGGGACTTTGTAGATGAGAATTTTATTTTTGTAAAGACTTAGGAGATTGGCTATAGTGTCCAGTATGACGAAAATAGGGAGGAGGTAGCGTAGTTGCAATGAAGGGAGACAAGGTTTTCGTTAAATGACGCGGCTCGTGAGGCAGAGATTTTGGGAGGAGAATAAAAGAATTTAAGCAGCCCGTTTTATTCAAGTGTGAGCAGTGGAGGGTTTGTTATGAATGGATAACCGGCGGATTTTAAAGGAAGAAGACTGTCGAATTGGCCTACTAATAACGATAATGGGTGGTAACACAATAGCTGTCGTCAAACCAATCACATATAAGGAGGGTGGGACAAGTTCTTTATTGGTTTCTTCTTCTTCTCAGGACTAGGCAGCAGAAGTGGTGGCTGTAATAAGTAATTAGAAGGCTTAAATCCAATTCCTTCAGGTACCTGATAATGCCCAACAGCTACTTATATGAAATAATGAAAACACACCTATTTCCTTTCTACTTGGAGGTCTTTCGATATTGTTATAGTATCTCCCTAGCCTTTAACGGCTTAATGTCTAAAGACATATCACTGAGAGCACCCTCCCTCAGAACGCATCCCCTAGTCCGTGGCTACCTACCCCGCTAAGATTGCCAAGAACCATTGAGCCGCTCCTTGGAATTTCATGTGCGACGCTGCACAGCCAGATAGTTTCCATTGGTTTTCTTCAGCTTCCACCACAGCCTCATGCGCATATCTTCGGTTTTACGTTTGGGCCTTTCGTGTGGCCTGCTTTTACCGCCGAGTTCGTTAATGGTGTTGATCGAAGCTTGAAAGGCTTTTGGTAGAGTATAGGCTGGCCGAGAAGATGTAACCTCTGCCTTATCATCAAAGTTAATCTAAACCACTAGAAGAAGAAAATGAACTAGCTAATATACTCCGTATGAAACAAACATAATTTACCTTTTCAAGCTCGACACTCCTTTAGGAACCCTGCAATTACTTTCTAGCCATCAACTTATAATATCAAATTTCTTCAGCTACTTAGTAATATTTTCTCTATACTTTTCCTTTAGGGTCGCAGTCTCTCGAAGCAGAGCGACTTTTCTTCTTGCTAAATCATTTGGGATAGTCATTATATTGCCTACCATTCTTCACTACAAGTAAGATCGTTGTCGCAATCTTTATCAAAGCAACTTGCTTGAACCCTTAAGTTCCACCTGTCAAGATCTCTTTGAAGTCTCGCCACATCTGCCCTTTGGTTGCTTCCTCGATATCACAGATTCCCGATGGAACCCACTTCAACGGCCGACGACAGTAGCAGCCTGGTCTCGAAATTTACCTGCTATCTTCCCAGTCAATTCGAATTGGGAAACCAATGAGTAGTCATGGAGGAAATGCGAACCTTCCGCCTCTTCCCACTCTTACCTATCCACTTACGTCGCCGTATCTGGGAACTTGCCTCCACCGAGCCGCGGGAAGTTACTCTGCTGATCATTGTCGAGCGAACGCCCCTCCAACCAGAGATTCATTTCCCTTTCACATCAAAAACTCCAACACTTTTCCTCGTGAACGAAGAGTCCCGGGAATTAGCCTCAAGAGACTATTTTGTTATCACCAGAGATAGCTCTCACAACAACAAGGCAAAGGCGTATTTTAATATCAAGACTGATACCCTTCTCGTTTCAACATACGCTTTAGATGAGATCTGGCAGGAGTGTCTTGATGAACGCCCGGAATTCCAAGGACCAGCTTCCTTGCCATCATCTACCGTCCCGACTCTATCTAGCACTACAACCGACCCTTTCTCCAAGATAGAATATGCACTAGCAATATCGCAGCCCTTCAGTTCTTCAAGAACCAGTCATCTTCGAATCTTAATAGTCTAACCACAGGTTCAAGAATCTAATCCAGTGATACCAGAAGAAGTATCTGATTATTTAGCGCGGAAGGGCTGAGAGGAGTTTGAATACACAGAGTTCGTGCCGCTGTCCGGATGGAAGGTAGTGGATAATCTACTCGATTGTTTGAAACGTTGAGGAGGAAATTGAGTGGAAGGTTTCTTAAGGGAATATAATTTAGAGTTGATGGCATGTTTTCTCTAGCAAGGCATTTGAACATCAAGAAGAAAAACATAAAGTAAAAAGAAAAGTTTTTAAGCGCATTGCAACTGCTAGTGATCTTAGCTTTTTTCTAAAGTTACTAAATGTCGAAGTTATTAGAGTAGAGACTCCAAAATAATTGTTAAAGCCTTGAAACTAGGTTTAACTAAGAATTAAACCTCGATATCAAGACGGCGGAATATACAGGACGGCGGAATATACAGTAAAGCCTGGTAAGATGACAGGTTTCACTATACTCTACTCATTAAAACCATACATACCTCTCCCAGGACTTACCTTAACCTTCATTAGAACGGCAACAGATAGTATACTACCGCCCAATCCATAAATCCCAACTCCGGCCCGGCCCGGCCCCCATGAGCCGGCTCCCACTCTTCTCACTCACCCACTCCACAACCATGCACTTCCTCAACCTTACCAACGATAAGCATTACCTTGTCACCACGACCCTTCCCTCACCATAAGATAGCGCAGACACGCTATTACTATTTCCAACTCTTCAAAATTGGGCTTTCCTTAGATTCTCGGTTAAGGAATTGAAGGAAGCATTGTGCTATGATATCTGCAGGAGGAGGGAACGGCCCATTGCGGAGTTTCCATACGGATTGGATTAGCCGGGGCATACCACGATAACGGGTTACATCTTGACGTGTCCCGCATATTACCCCTCAAGCTTAAATGTTCATCGGTCCATTTCTGGAAGTCGGTTGCGAGCCTTAGTGCCCTGACGCATGACTATTTCAAAGTGTTGATGCGGGCTTTGCATTTATCCGGAGAGTGAAATGGTGATTGAGGAGTATACCATTCTAGAATTGGAGGTTTTGTGTGCAGATGTCCAGAGTTGGTAATATTGTTCCAATAGAACGTCAATTGCTCTTCAACCAAGGAAGCAAATGCTCCCAAAATTCATCCAAATGCTGGCTATGCCTGCTATTCTACTAAGTAGAGCCAATCCACTCGTTGGCTAGATCAAAGGTATCTATCTCATAAAACTAATCGAATCGAATCCACCCCTTATGCTCTGGAAATCCGTCTCCATAATTCCCTAGCCATCGCATTGCGTCCATTTCTCGTTCTCTCAACTGCATCCCTATTCTCGTGCGCTCTCCTAAGCAAATACTTCATACACTCTCCCGTCGTCCCCCACACTAAATATTTATACGCCCTCGGTACGTCCTTGAGCTCATCCTTCTTCGCGTCCTTGCCCGCAACAACCAATTCGCAGCTCACTTCATCAGCCATGCCTTGAAGTTGCGCATAGACAAGTTCAATGCCTTTGTCCCCTTTTTGTGCTTGTTTAGTGCGGAGGGTTTGGACCTTACGCACGGATTGAAGGTTATGACCTGCGAGGACAACATCAACGGATGGGTATATCGTCGTTTTGGGTGATGGTGGGGTCAGGTATGAGTTGTAGGAGCGGAGGACGAGACTTTCTGAAATGCCATCGTAGCAAGCGTCTGTATCTGCTTTGGTGTCATGAATAAGATATCTTGGGTCTGAACCAAGATAAGCTCCTCGGACTAGCTTGACACCAATAGTAAAACCTTCTTTGCTTGCTACTGCTAGATGAGAGGAGAGAATTTCTGGTGTAGCCTTGAGATATGCTTGGTAGGTACCGTATATGACTGCCTTTCCATCTGCAGTCTTGTTATATTTCCGCATATAGTCCAAAGTCCACTTGTCGATACCTGCTTGGATTGCTTGCTGTTCCGCATCAAAGAGTAGTCGTATACCACGCTTTGCCGCTAGGTCGCAAATCGAATCAATCGCTGCCCGTAAAGCGGGGGAGGGGTCGGCCCGCTGTGAGAGGTCGAATAGAGCTTGGGATCCTGCTCCGGTAAATTTCAGTGCAACGAAATCTCCCGGTACAGTCATCTCCACCGTTTCCAAGGTACCTTTTGCCCAGGGTTTTATCTCACTACGTATACATTCTTCAGCAACTTCTGAGTCCCCACACGATGATAACTTTTCGGTTTGTGATTCGTCCAACACAACTTCTCGCGCATAGCCAAGGATGACACCCTTGAAGCCCATGCTCTTGAGGCTATCTGATGTCCGCTTGACCTCTGTAGCGTTTTCCCCAGCACAGAATTGTTTATAGAATGTCTTCTTGAGGAAGTATCGAAGGAGTGGATTCGAATCAGGGGATAGGATGGGGGATTTAGCGTGGGCCAGTATGGTCATAATTGCCAATGAAGGACTTAAAAGGATCTTGATAAGATTAGAAAGTACACTTCGTTTGCACGTTGGAGCTCTCACCCTCGAGGAAGATATTGATGTCACCATCAATGATCTAATAACACAACTAAGAGGGAGGATTGATAGAGGTGATGCTGTCGGCATTGTTGGAGGGGGATCTGGAGCTACTGGAAATTTTAGATCGGGCAATCTGCTGGGTGATGTTGCCTGGTCTGTAGTAATTGCAGTTTGATGTGGTAAAGTTTGGGAGGATATATGTCTGAAAGAAAGAGCAAGTTGCTTGCTGGACTGGAGAAGAAGTGCTCTTGGTGACCCCGCCATATTGAGAAAGAGTCGACGAGTGACGAGAGAATTGCTAGAGACCATATTGAACATGCATGAAATTGGGAGGAGACATGTCAATGTGCAACAAAAGAAATGTATTTAATACAAGCCATCGAAGCACCACAGCGACTTCGGTCTGATAGCATCCCAATGCTGGGGGAGAATGGCAACGAGGGGCAATGCTTATCGCAGCCATCGCGATGCTTATCTGCTTGGACCGACGAAAGCCGGGTTCTGTGAAAGCGCTGGGTCCACCTTTGGGAATAGCGCTTTGGAATTAAGGGCTTTGGTTGGGCTGCAATTGAGAGTCGTGATATGGATCGTAAATATGTCGGATACAGGCTCGGGCGAAGTATCTTTTATCTCTTGATCATGCCATCCTTTTCTCTTCGATATCGGCTCTTCGTCGTCCTCTGCGAATGATAAAGTCCACATAGCCGGGTCTCCGGCCCTTTGCAGCTCCCAATGCATCTTGTGCAAGCCCGAAGGCTAATCCCATAGCCAATCCAGTCTTGGCCGTTCTCGCTGCTGTCGTCAGGGGAAAGCGATCTATAGCTGTCAGTCGAGGCAAGTCGCGGATGGTGGGCATAGCGTACTCCATAAGCTGAATCCGCCAGCAATCGACAAGCTGGCAATAACCGTATTAACGAAATCTTTGGTGCCTCTATAGCGATCAAACATATCTTCGATACTGAAGAATCCAGCCGTCCAAATACCAATCTTAGCCCCCATCTTCAAGCCTTCCTTGAGACCCCCCAAAGCCCTGGTGTAGTTTTTGCTTTTGTGATAGAGATACCACCCGGTAGGCGTCGTGGGTAGTCTATGCGCATTCTCTGCTCGAAATCGAAGTCCTGCTGTCTGGCTGCCATGCATAACACCAAGAACCAAGCCTGCCACGCAGGAGAGGGAGGTTGCGAGAGGGAGGCGCAATCCAAAGGGGAGAGAACATCGAGATTCCTGTTTCAAGATGCGCATCCGGTCTGCTCTCCGTGCTCTTTCCTGCTCTTGATTTGCCTCCTTCTCCTCGTTCGTATTGGCCATTGTGAATGTTCGATGGGGTGGTGAAGTGTGGAATTGATGCAAGGCTGGTTAGCAGAAGCAGAGCATTGAGATCAGACGAGGCACGTGAGCCCGTGCCTCGAGCGTGTCTGAAAGAATGAGGGCACAAATGCAAGCCGCACTTCCAGTTTCCACCATTCCTTTGTCATGGATTGTTCGGTTTAACCCCATTGCCAGTTCATGATCCTGCAATCAGCTGTTCTTCGTGTTGTATAGAGAATTCTCAAAATCCAGCAAGATGGTAAGCTTGATATTTTCAACAAGAGATTAATTACTGACTACCACATAGCCAATCTCTGATGATATCGAGTCAACAGCCCTCACCTTGCGCTTCAAGCATGGCAAACAGACAATTCTCCTCTTCGCACAACCCCTCACCCCTTTCACATCACTCAAAGAAGAACTTATGGTCGTCCTGCGCGAACGGTACCCTAAAGGACTCGACACGAAGCCTGACGGAGACCGGTCGCCCGTGAAAATCCCCGAATCGATCGGAGACATAAGATTAGGCGTGCCAAAAGATCAGTTTGACTGGACCAAAGGGTGGACGGAACTTGATACTGATGACTCGGGGACCAAGGAATCGCCAAAGAGTCTTGGTATCAAGGATGGAGGGATGGTGGCTTTCGTCTTCAGTGCGGAGATACCTGCCGATGGGGATGAGGACGACCTGTTCAATGTTGAGTTCAGTAATGTCGAGGAGCTTGATGAGGAAGTAGAGGAACAATCGGAATAGAGGCCAAGACATGGGATTTGGCAAGCGCTTAGAGCGGGGAATATATGTATATGAGTGGACTTGACTGGACATGCTACCATTATGGATTGCAATGATACTGGGGGTTCGTTGTTAGGCGTTTGAGGTCTAAGCTTGATGAATCTCAGTGTTATAGGCGTTTGCTAGACGTGTGGAATGAAAAGGATTTGCTTTTGAAAAAATATGACAAAACATTAGCTAAAGGGTGCTGTTAGCAACTTGCTAGATATATTCAAGAGTCTAATGACATATTTACAAAACTGAGCCAAGCCATGTCAAATAATGAGAAAAATGTTATTCTGAAAGCGGAAATACTGAAGCTATCCAAACAAGAGGAAGTGGAATCATATCAAGGGTGGCTTATCAGCACAGCAACCTCGGCTCCCCCAGATTTCAACCCCCGCAATACCTCACCTCCTAGGTACATAACAATAACAAACATGTGAAGCACGAGTACTTGTGAAGACCACCACCTCCAATGCGGTCCCATGTATACCCAACGCTTTCAAACCTCTCTTCGCAAACCAATTCTTCATGGTGAAGCATTTGCCATTCTATATATTCGTCATTTGTTCACCAATTTCCTAAATCGAGGACATCAAGCTTCTCGGGTACTACGTCGCAGCTTCCAATTGCAAGCAGCCTCCAAGTCACATTTTCTAAGAATGGCTCCAGGCCCATCATTTCCTTCTTTAAAAAAGGATTACATGTCCACGAAGTCGAAGCCCGCAAAGGCAATATCAGAACCACGTCCTAGTGCAAGGTAGGCTCTCTTAACACCACGATACACTCAGATTAACAAGAGCCCCAGCATCCTCCTCATCTCTCCTCAAAATGAGATATTGCTCCTCCATCGTGTACAGACATCCTCTTCTTTCCCTTCGGCGCACGTCTTTCCCGGTGGTAATCTATCACCTCAAGATGGTGATATCCCAGAATCAAAAAGTCCGCAAAGACATGTAGATGGACCCGCATACAGAATCGGTGCAATACGTGAATGCTTTGAAGAAAGTGGAATTTTGTTGGCCAAAAAAAGAGACGGTAGCGGGAACTTATTAGAAGTAGAAAAAATCGTTCGAGAGAAAGGGAGGAAAGATATACATTCCGGACGAATTAAGTTCCAGCATTGGGTTGAAGGACAAGGTGGTATTATTGATACCGGTATATTACCTCTTTTTCTCTCTGTACATTTCCTGCCTCTTTTTTCTTCCGCGGAATAAAAGAAAAGAATGATGCTTCAAGACTTAGAAGAGTGTAAAGCAAAGGCTAATGGCTAAATCACAGACTCCTTAATCCCCTTCACCCGTTGGATAACCCCCACCAACATCCCCAAACGCTTCACCACCCAAATGTACCTCTTCTTTCTCCCCCTCTCCCAACCCACCACCTCCCTAACCCCCAACACCCCAATCCCCGTTCCCACCTCCGACGGCGGCCTCGAGCACACAACCGCCCTCTTCGCCCCTTGCTCAACATGGCTCTCCCTCGCCCGCTCAAACAAAATCATTCTCTTCCCGCCACAATACTACCTCATGCACCTCCTCTCCCCATTCCTCTCCCACCCGCCATCTACCCCCAACACGGAACCACTGCCAAGAGCCGAACTCCAACGCCAGAGAGAAAAGGTCCTGGAATTTCTGAAGACGGATGGAGGGGATGGAAAAGGTATCGTATGGGCGGAGAAGGTGATAAGTCCGACGGGCTTGTTGATGAGGAAAGGGGATGGGAGGAGCGTGCTGGCGCTTGATAAGCCGGGGAGAGAATTAGAGGGGAGTACGAGGGGAGGGGATGGAGAGAGAGTTGTGTTGGTGAGGTTTGGGAAGCAGGGGCCGAGGGATGTGGAGATTAGGGGGAGGGGAGAAATTCTAGCGGAGGAGAAAGCGGCGAAGTTGTAGATTTGACAATAGATAAAGCTAGGTGGCTTTGTATTTATGGGGTTGATTGATTGGATATTGGGTAAGTATATAATAGATGAAGCCAAAGAATTTTTATAACCTGTTGAGAGTCATTCGCCTTGTCTTTCCGGAGAACTGCGTTATGACTAGTCGACTTTGAGGGATTCCTGAGGAAAATTATTTTTTGCCCGAAATAACTTCAATTCACAATTGGGATTAGGTAGAACAAACTTATAGGAATAAAGTCAATTTGAAGATATCCAGGGATATCAGCTCGTAGATGAACCTAACACCAATAGCACCTTATATATCATTTCTCCTGAAAAAAAGTAAAAATCGTCTGACTCAACCAAAACCAAAGCTTTTCCTGAGGCAAGCAGGTATGGTAGTCTCGCTAATAAGAGGTTTGCTGCTGTTGACACCTTACTCTAAGAAGAAACAAACATAGGGTGTGGTGCTACACTATTCGGAAGGAAACTGGTCTTGGCCGGAGGGACTTAGGGAAACTCGCAGACTCGAGGTTCCTAAATTTGCAGTGGCTATAGTCCGGGGTTGGATCCTAGATGAGAATCTGCATCCTGCAATTCAACAGATCTGGGTCGTAGTGCCAGGCGAGGGTAGTGTTAAGATTTGGTTGGTATCTTAATGACAAATTTATCATTTGAGATTTGAGGTTTGAAGCGGCTCATCTCTTGAAACTCTAACCTTTCGTGAAGTTCCGGGCTGCTCTCATTTCTAAAGAACAAACTGAAGGTTCTAGGAGACGGCTGGTTGTGTGTGGATTACTCTCTGTCATATCTCCTCCGGCCAACTCCCAGGCATCGCCTCCTTGTGGCTCGACTCGCTCTCGCTCTCACTCTCACCATCAGAGCTCCATTCAGGCAATTCCTCGTTGCCCAAAATATCGATCTTGCAGCCTTCATAGTCATCTTCAACCAAGCACCAGAAATTTGCGGCGATTGGCATTGTGGCCCATGGATCATCGAATATGATACGTAACACATCTGGAGTGTGGCCTATTTTCAATTCAAGGAGGTGTAACTGGACTTCATAACCGGCTTGGATATTTTCGACACAGAAGTACATATCCACATCTTCTGTATGTCGGTATTCGACTAAATCCACGCCATATTCAAAGAGAAGTTTGAGCCACTTATTGATAGCTTTTTTTAAAAACCGGAGGCGAGAGAATCTGCGGCTTACGATAAAACTCCCCATAAAATCTATTTCATACTGACGCAAGCAATCACAGATTAAACCATAGAATCCCGGCATCATTGGCTCATTGTGCAACCGACCTGGGTTTCCCGCTTTGGGAAGATCTGCACCAGCTTGGAGAAGCTCCGAAATAAAACTCTTCCATGTAACGCAGGTCTTGGTTGTATCACATTGCCATGGATCACAACAAGCTAATGACGTTGAATAACTATTAAACGCAATAGAAAGTAATGTCTCGCCGTAAAAAGTAGCCTGAGCTAAAGATCGAGTAATACTACCCTCTGGGAGGATTACACGCAGCCAATCTGATGTATGGAGCATGTTTAGATTAAACACAATACCCACGAAGCCCGATGGCGAAAGCTCACCGAACTCTAATTCTTCGTGACGTTTAAGCCATTCTAAAGTTTTCGTAGGGCCCCTGAAGAAGGAGAATGCAGTAAATTTTCTCCAGATGTCATCTTGAAAGAATGAGCTACTGCCACTCTCAAAGAATGGGTCACTGCCATTCTCAACGAGTGTTTGAACTGTGATGTGAAAGTCGTCGTCAATCGACCGGAGCGAGTTGCCGTGGGTGCGGCTTAAATTTCGTGGCCCCTTTTCAATGAAAGTGGTCCCGAACGACGATAATACATGGAGGGGTGTCCTGCGGCCTTTTAATATGCTATACTTACAAAATGGTAATGGAAACTTGTTTATTGCTTACACTTCATTTAGGCGGGTTGACCAAGTGTAGATCGCCGCTCGGAATTCCATGACTTTCGCCTAGTTTACGAGGGCGGCAGGGGAAGTTGGTACATTTGGGTCAGCCCCATTGTCAAGGAGAAGCTTACAAACCTCTGCTTGCCCACCGACGGCAGCATACTTTGTAGTCATGTCAGTAATAGTCTATGGCAGAGGTGGAGCAAAGGGAGTCTCACATGGAGCGGTGTCATTCCGTAACAATCAACTTCAAAGGGAGAAGCCTCGCAGTTTTGGAAAAGTCGTTGCATTTCTTTGATGTTTCCATCCATGCAGTAGGTGAAGATAGGCGCATCATGAGGAACAACCCGATATGATCTTAGGCTTTGATCCCAGCCCTGACGAGACCTTGTAAGGTTGATTTCAAACTTCCGGGCAATGATCCAAGTAGGGAGTGACTAACGGAAAGATGTCATTGAAACACCCTCTCCATCTAATAAAGCTATGTCGAGGATTCCGGGTATAATGCCCTTGCGATAACTTGTCAAACGAAGTCGTCTCTTTCTTCTTTGGGAGCATTGATTTGCCTCCTGTAATTGCTGCGCATTCGCATTTCCTATATTTTCCTCTTCTAATTCTGTCTTCCTGCAAGTATCAAGTATTTTCCCTGAATTTGGCCTTGCAACAAGTCCCGCTCCTGATGTCTGGGAGACTATAGACCGCACCTCATACACCTCTTGCTCAATCCGGTAGTGATCTTGCTGATGGGACATTTGCAATTCCATGATATCCTGTTCAAGGCGTGCCCACTTCTGACTCTGTACTGCCTGGTAATAAACCTGATTCGCCAACATCATCGTCGCCTTCGCATGCTCCAACCTCTGCGTCATCTCCTCGAGTTGAGTTTTCTTCAATGCGGCCTTAAATCCTCCTCTCTTCTTCCCTTTTTCTAAGCTCGATTGCAACGATGCAACAAGGTTACCTAAAGAATCACTGCTGCTCCGACACAACCTGTAGCTCCTCATGACGGAGTACTTGATCCTCTGATTTAAGAATATCTGTTCTTGCACACTGCAATCGATATCTTCGAGTACCATGCTCAGCGTGTCCAGTTCGTCGAGGGCGAGAAGGATATCATTTGGTGCAGATTGAATGAGGCTGCAGAATTCTTTCAGGGCTATGATGCTTCTTGCCAGCTGGCTGGCCAGCTGAACAACTGCTACACCGCTGGCGATAACTCCTAATATCTCTGCCATCACAGAGGTCAATGAATGAATGTTTGATCCATGTAGAGAAATTGTCGAAGAAAGAGGGAGATTGCGATGTTGGCGAGGCTGAGTAGGCATGTCAGAAGATAAAGTGCAAATCCCCCGCCATTACCATCTTGGGCCTATTGCATCAGCCCCTGAAAGCCGGGAGGAGTGTAGTGCCATGAAAGAAACCAACGGAGCTAGCACTTCCTTACGAGAAATGAAGAGGGGGTGTAACTTCGGCGTCAACCTTTCAGCAACTACCTGGCGCACTATCTAAAAGGGAGTGAAATGATTCAACTGGGGAACCTACAGTACTCATATGCGGGAGACAAATCCAGATGCCTGTTATTACTGCCAGAAAACACATGATTGACTTTAAGTAGCTACCATTTTTAACAGGTCAACTAAGAAACGAAAGGAAAGGGCACAGGGCAGAGACGCTTTTGACTATGAAGTAGCAAAAACTTCACGCCTGCACTAGAAATTATCGTGTTTAACGTAATCAAATAGGGTATATCCTACACAAGCCAGTCTATAGGTATCAATAACGACTCCTCGCAACACCCCTCAAATTAATCTTCCATAAGCAGCATACACTCTTACTATCACACCATTTCTTCACCCCCTTCCGATCAACCTCACCATCCCATCCTACCTGCTGTAATGCACCAGTATTAAGCCAAACAGTCAAGTCTTCAAGTACAATGGGGTCGTATAGCAACATTTTTTCATGCCAGTTTGGCTTCAGAGGATCTTTGGATGCAGGTGCGCTAGTAACGGCCCGAGTGATATGTGCAAAGAGACGCTTTTGACATGCTTCCGGGGAGAGTTCAAGGCTTGTCTCAATACCAGAGGATACAGGAATATCAAGTGGTAGAGGTGTTGCGTTGATAGCAGCAGCCTGACCGCGCGGTGGTGACGGTGTTGACGGCGAGTCGGAATCGAAAATTTCCTCCTCTGTTGTCTTTGCCTGTTTTCTTTGTCGTTTCTTCGGTGTCCGGATCTGTGACAATGGCGTATCACTATCCAATTCCAGGAATGAAACCGTGTCGGTGGCCTTGGGCCGTGGAATTTTCGACTTGGCTTTCGGCGACAAAGCAGTGCTACTATCTTTTCTTGGTCGGCCACGGGGTCGCTTTAGAGATGCCTCGCCAGCGATTGGCAATGCGGGCTTGGTAACCTTAAGATTTGGGTCTAGTATGCCTAGAGTAGTCCTATGTTTCCCCTCCCAACACCTCTCCAACAGTGCAATTATCTGGTTACGGCTCTTGATGGGCTTGAATCGGTAAGAAGCGATTTCCTTTGCCAACTCGCTTGTGGTATATCCGTTGTAATCAGGCTTGGAAAGAAGCTGAGATTCTTTGGGTTCTTTGGGCTCGGGCAATTTCCTGGGGGGCGGGGAAGATGGGCGCCGTTTACTTGGGCTTGAAAACGCAGCACCAATACTAGATTGCGAAGCAGCGGATCCGAGTAAAGGATCAACTAGTGGGAGGGTGCATAATGGTGTATCAGCGAGTTCGTGCCATATATCATCTTCCTCCTCTGGCTCGGATGGTGTATGAGTAATAGTTGATAGTTGAGTTTGTTTGGATATATCCGGCGAGTCAACTAGATCTATCATCTCAACGTCTAGTAACTGGCCAACTCGATCTCTCGAAGCAGCGGCCCAAAGATTACGCCCAGCTTGCCCTTGGGCTGGTGACGAAACAAATGGATCGTCATCTGCTTCATTCGATGCTTGCATTGCTTGATGTATATCACGAAGAAATGTTGGCGAATCCTCTCTCGCCAGCTGGCTCGATGTTCCAAAGACAAAGTCTTGATTTCCAACTTGTTTCAGTGCAGACTCCGGAGATAGAAGAATAGGTGCTTCTGCGGAGCCTCTCTTTGGCTTCTTTGTACTTTTGGTAGGGCTCTTTGAACGCAACGTGGCGGCAATTTTGAATTCATTGCTCGTAGCTCTATCTGTTGTCTGAAAAGAGAAATATTGTAACAATGGTGCAGGCCTAGTAGGTTCCTCTTCCACTTCGGCATACGCAGCTGTTGCCTGGTCAGTAAGAGTTCTGGGTTTCTTTCTCGGGGCTTTCTCTTTTATTTTTGGCGTTGTTGAGGGTGTAGAGAAGGCGCTAGTCTTCACAAGCTCGACGAGCTTTCGTTTTCGAATGCCATGGCTGTTGACGGTCCTCCTTTCCTTGTCAGAACTATCAGCTTTTGTGAAGGCGAAATTTCCTATCAGATCCGCAAACCCATTCTTTTCAGATTTAACAGACCCACCAAATCCTAACAGGCTATTTGAGCAACTTAAGTCTGCTGGGGCAGTGCTCGAAACCTTGGTTCTGGTTTTTGGTGGAGTCCATGTAGTCCGTCTCTTTACTGCCTCAATTAAACCGAGGTCAAAAGAGTTTGCGGGCGGATCAAGAAAATCACCAGGAGACTGGGTGTTTAATTCTTTTAAGGCATCCTTCAATTTATCAGCCGGAGAAATGGCAGAGACTTTAGTGACATTTCCCCTTGGAAGCTTAGTCTGGGACCCGGCTTCTGTTTTCTTGGATCTCGATTTTCTGGCGGGCTTTTGTGTGGTTCCCAATTTAACAACTACCTCTTTTTCGGCCTTCTTGGTTCGTGGTTTTCGAGTTAAAGGTGGCTTTGTGATGCCATCTCCCTCGATTACTTCTGCCACTTTCTTGGCTCGAGGCTTTCGAGGCTTCTTAGATTTGGTACTATCTTCAATTGCGTCCTTCTTGGTGATCGGAAGCTTCCGGGGCTTCAATGGCTTCTCGATTTGTAAATCGGTCTCATGCTTTCCTCCTCTGCTTGATTGAAAATATCGCGTTGTGTCAACACCAGTTGCATCAGCCAGGGGGTCGTTGTGGAACAACGTTGCGCCCGTGGACGCCAAAGAAGCAGTTTTTGGAATTAATGCAGCATCGCTAGCTGATTGTATTGTTTGCTTTTGATTCCGCAGGATATCGCTTATCGTAGGCAGCGGGGAAGAGGGGATGTCGTAGATGGAAAATTGTCTATTCGGGGGGGAGGAGAGAGTAAGGACCTCCGCCGTGGCCATCTTGAACAAGATCCTGCGCCGAGCGCAATTTGATATAAAGAAAAAGAGCGACAGCGCTAATGCGGCGGCGGTTGCATTTGCAACCGTGGTAGGAAGAAAGTTACCCCGTAGATAATTGTATAGAGTAAACTTGGGAAGTTGTTGTTTAGCAACAAGATGAACGGGCATTCGCGACGCACGAGCCACCGAACCCCGGCTCAACGCCAAATCAACTGACCGACACGTGATTATCTCGCTTAGAAAACTTAGCCCTCTTCTCCAGCCCACCAAACTGAATCTTGACGTCGAATCTCGAAATCTTGAAATTTTCTCCACGCAACCCACAGCTCTTTCGACGTCGCCCAACATCAAATCATCACCTCGAAAGAACCGCCAACATGGAAAACGACAAAGGAGAACTCGTTGACCTGTAGGTTTTTCCAAATTGCGATGCGCAGCGCTCGTCAAATGGAATACGATACCCAAATCTGGAATATGAAGCTGATGTGTTTATTCCAGTTACGTCCCCCGTAAATGCAGCGCTACCAACAGAATCATCAAGGCAAAGGACCATGCATCTGTCCAGATCTCCGTCGCCAAGGTTGACGATAACGGCCGATTGACCGGAGAGAGCCAAGTCTACGCACTTTGCGGCTTCGTACGAGCGATGGGCGAGAGTGACGACTCATTGAACCGATTGGCACAACGGGATGGTCTGTTGAAGAACGTCTGGAGCGGAAGCATCCAGAGATAAATGCGAATTCGGGAGTTCATTGGGTATGGCAGGATTCTATGGACCAACAAGAATCAAACACTGATTCTGGTTGCAGGTTGCTTTTCGGCCTGGGCTCGGGAATGGGAGATGGTATAGGTGAAGTGGAATGGGCTGGATTGGCGGTTGCTGCGATAGTCACTCTTCACATGTCATAAGAAAATCGACAAACTCTCCCAAATCGTCTTGCGTTGGTCCTAGCTGTGAGATTGTTTCGATTCGAATTCTGCCACGGCTGCTCGAAGCTCCTCGTACCCACTCCCGGGTGACCATTTTATGTCGAGGGGTCAGACTGCTACTTTGTTAGCAACACAGCCGAAGATTGATGAAATTCTAGCCTTCTGAAGAGCTGTGACGTTAGAGCATCTCGTCGGAGCACAGATACGGGCCGGACATGCGAAATACACAGTTCAAATTGGTTTATGTCCCCAAAGTTTTCTGCGTTTGCTCGAGTGAGCTATGTATATTGCGAATCATGGCCCTTACTTTGGCTTTTAAGTGCTTCGTATGCAATGTAGCTGGGGGACATACCACAATCCGAGAAAACTCCCTTGTGTGCTTTTTGCAGATTTCGTACTTGCGTGTTTACCCCAGAGATTCCATGTAACACTGTAACAAAATCCAGTGGATTCATCCCGGACCGGAGCTGCATGCCCCCCTTCTACTATACTTTACATACTGACAATCGTTTGAGTCTCATAGCTTAGAGGCAGAGGAAACCAAGTGCGTATCTTAACCACCGCCATATCAGCTTTTGAACCCCCTAGTCCAATCAAGGTCCTAATAACCACCCAACCAGAAAACAGCCAACCTCAACAGCATTTTATTTCTTCCACACACTCATCACATACACCCAACAATCACCTCAAGATATCTCCCATAAACATCTACTCTACACACCATCCGTCAAAACACCAGCCTAACAAACCAAACCACATAAACATCTCCCAAGATCCATTATTTCCACAAGGTAATACCATTCATGGTGTACATCTCCCTCCCTACTACCTACCACCTACCACCTACCTCCTCAATCTCCCCATTCCAAACCCCCACATAAGAATTACCAAATACAGAGAACACTCAACTCAACCATCCCTCCACATTTAATCAAGACCATCCAGAAACTACCCACCTACCTACCTACCTCCCTACCTCCCTACCAACCTACCCATCAACCAAGCTCCCTGCATCCCAAAAACACTCATCACCTTATAAATATAAACCTCTGAAACCTATAAACCCAATAAAAGCGAGGTTTCAGTATACATACATACATACACGCATACGAAGAGGAGACGATGATGATGATGGTATCAGCGCTAGAAAAGCCGATTGAATCATTCTAGATAGATAGAGAGAATAGGGTTGAGATGAATTCATCGCACCTCGAGCCACGGTCGTTGGAACTTGCTGTGGATGATGGCTAGTTGGCACATACACAGGACTTCCATCTCCTAGGCATCATAGCTGTCAAAATGCACTAGCACATGTGAGAGCCGCAAAAAAAAAAAAAGGCAGAAAGAAGAGTGACAAAAAATGGCATTCGCTCACAAAAAGCAAAAAAAAGTCCAAAATTTTTCAAAAACATATTCAACATTATTCATCCTCATTTCACGCCCTCCACCATTGATTCCTTCATTCATTTATTCAATATAGACAAAGAATCGAAAATTTTTCTTCTTCATATCGTATCACTTCTAATCTCCCTTTCCTTTCCTTTCCTTTCCTTTCCTTTCCTCTCATTACAGCAAAACCATCCCCATCCCCGAGACGATCGCCACCAACGTGAATCCCACCATCATAAACTTGCCCATCCCCAAACTCGCACTGAAGACTAATCCATTAGCATCGTTCTTCTTGCTCGTCGACGCAGCAGCAGTTCCCCCGGAAGTATTTCCAGCACCCGTGGCCGAACCGGTAAATGTAGCTGTAGCCGAGGAGATGACGCTCGAGCAGCTATTCGCGGCAGCCGCCTTGACAAGTACCGCCTGGCCGCCGAAGTCGCAAGCACCAGACGCACTCTTTTGACCGACGTAGTAAGCGTTCAAAGCATAGTCGAGTTGTTGGGTGGAATTGCACATGGAGAACGGGCCGTAAACACCGGTCGTAGCGTTATGGTCGATACCTGCACATGGGGAGCCAGACATTCCGCAAACGGTGCCGAAAAGCGTCGAGATATCATCGGCGGACATGCCAGATTTGGCTACGCAACCAAGGGAGCTGACCATGCAGCTACAGACACTGGCATCAGGGGTAGGAGGAAGAGCTGTAGCTGCCGCCCAGTCAGTGCCGAGGGTTGGGCAAGCCTGGCCTGCGGTATTGGTAGGCGAATAGCTTGCAGAGTTGACACCAGTAGGACTGACAGAACTAATCTCTGTAGCCCAGGCATTGAAATCTGCCAGAGTGCTGACAGAGTCTCCCGAAACAGAAGCAAGACCGTAATCGTTCGCTTCTTCAAAATATTCATACACGAACCCACCAGAGAAGACTTGGCTCATGTTAGAGCCATAGAGAGCTCCAACCTCGGTGAATTTCCGGCCTGCTGCTCCTCCGCCTTGAGTGTTGCAGCCGTATTCGGCAAAGAAGGCGGGGACAGAATAGCTTGCAAACTCCGCGGTGCGATCAGCGTATCCAGACGTTACATAGTCTGAGTCGCCGCACCACTCGTAGATGTTATATCCCCAGAAATCAATTTGGTCAGCAACATCACCGCAGTTGAAGTATGCAGCAACTTGGGCGCGGACGGTTTCATCATCATCAGCTGCGTACCCAACACCCATTGTGCGATACCCCTTCGACTTGATGTATGCCTTGGAGTCGCGTACAGCGGCCTTGACATAAGCAGAAGCACCAGTCGTATTCAAGCTGTTGGTGACTTCATTCCCGGCGAAGAAACCAATGACGTTATCATAGGATTGCAATGCATCGATAACATCCGTATAACGCTGGAATAGTTCCGTGTTCCATTCTGGGACATTGCGGTCGATAGAGAGATCGGGCTGGGGGAGATCGCTGAGCACGTAAATTCCCGCAGCATCCAGCAAGGCCATGCATTTGGAGTGATCTTGGGTAGGGTCGATCGCATATGTCCGGATCGCGTTGGCGCCAAGCTTCTGAAGGTAGGGAACGTCTCGAGCGCAAGATGTCTCGTCGGCGAGGGGATCAACATAGCTGGCCTGCGCCCGAAGTCAACGCGTGTATATTGGAGAGGGGAAAGAAAGAAAAACTCACATTGGAGCTCGAATCGCCATTGGCACCGACGCCGGATTGATAAGCTACTCCCTTGATGAAGAATTGTGTGCCATTGCTCTTGAAGAAGAATTTGGAGCCCTAGAAATCCACAAGACTTAATTGTTATCATGGTAGGAAGGAAGAATCGAACGCACCTTGATAAGGATTGGATCAAGGGTGGCAGCAGCTCCGCCGAGGAGAACTGCTGCGGCAGTAAACACCGACAAGAAAGATTTGCCCATGTTGACGGCAGACCAGTAGATCAAAGAGAAGAAACGACAGACTGAGAAACGATTGCAGGAAGTCGGCTTGTTTTGTTGTGTTTACGACAGAGAAGATGGCGGCCTGGAGATCTGGACATGCGAAGGATGCAAGGAAATGCGCGATACCAACCCCGTCCGGAGTAGTGTGTTTGTTTGAATACGAGATGAGGTGAGGATCAGGTTCAGGTCCGCGACTAGCGTTCCAGCAAAACCCGGTGGCCATTCACTGCCCGAATTGGGAAAGACTCGGGAATTTGAAATCGCACTTTCGATATATCAATGGCCGTCCTGATTGGTGTGCGCCACTCACAACAGCCAAGGTGCTTGGTCGCGTCGTGGGCGTCGTGTTACGTTGGGCGGAGATCAAAAGGTCCGTTGTTCTGAGGTGCATTCCTACCGGCTCGGACGGCTCGAGGGGACCTGGCGTTGAAGCTATTCGCAACTTCGAGAGGAGATGTTGACTTCGCGAGAGTGAAGAGGAAACAAGCTTTGCGCGCTCTCGGATCCCGGGATGTGGGTGATCTGGCGGTGGAGAACCTTGTTGGCGCTTCAAGATTTAAAGATTAAGGCTTAGATGGAGACCAAGGCTCGATGTATTGTGAGTCCGCCGACGCTATGGCCTACTTGATGATTTTCCTGGTGACGCTCCGCTGGCTCTCCGAGGGCCACTGCCGTGGAGGCCGTCCTGGCGCTATGGCATGAGACGGTATATCTATTTGCGACTTCATTAGAGCAGGATTTGAGATTTTTTACTGTGAGAGGCTATTACTATGCACACTGTCTCGGTGATCAATTACGGGATATCGAGAGCATATTGCAACTGCAATTGAACCCTAGAATGGGTGGCCTGGGAGTGAGACAGGACAGGCCAGTACATCCGAAGGTTGAGTAGTTTCATGAGTACGAGTCAGGTTAGCAATTGCTGCGCCCCAAGGTAGTTTATGCCTGTACAGAGTACTGTTGGTTTATCGTCGTCCGAACTGTTTCTGGTATTGCCCGTGTTTTCTGGTGGTTCGTGGATGTCTCGATGATCTGGCGGTCATTTCGTCATTTCAACTGTAGAATCCCAACTTCCAAGCTCTGGGATACCGAACATACATAGTAGCTGTTATAATTAGAAACCCATGAAGTGCAGTGCATTCCTTTGGGTGTGGTGGCAATTGACAGACAACCCAACTGTCTCCCTATTGTCTGATCACGTGATTGTTCTGTAATGTTATTCTCTCCCTTGTTTGGATTCGTGGCTTCGCATGCCTTTGTTCGCAATCATGCCTAATTGTGTCTTTCACTTAGTCTAGTATCTCCAACAGCTTTCATATTCAACCGGATTATTCTTTCTGCAGCTAGAATTGCCTGATATGATAGCACTAGTAGACTTATACATCAAAGCATGTACCAGTAAGACCTCGCTCTCTCAATTGAGATGTTTGAAGTTGAAAGCACAAATTTCCAAGCAATAATAGTCGCTTCTCCTTTAATTTCACTATCGCTCATTGTCGAGGAAAACGATTGTTATAAGTTTAAGTGAGAGTAAATGAATTATTAAATTTAATATTAAAAACAATACTCATCTCACTTATATTTTTGGTGTGAACCTGAGATGTGACCCTTCATTTTCTCATAACAATCACTTTCTTTAAGAATAAGCGATGGCGAAATTGAAGGAGAACTAACTATTAGCGTTATAACTTTACAATTTCTAGTTGTTTATAATGGAACCAGAATTGCCTTAACATATTCATGTCAAGAATTAACCTCGCTTCAATAAAACCGAGCGAATTAACAAATGTAAATTTGAAGTGATAGTTCAATAGTATTTAATCAACTGCTTTCTACAAGAGGAGTTTCCTCTCATATACTTATACCTACACCTTAACCCAAGCTTAGAATATCAAAATCAGAGCTTGTTTAACACTTGAACACAAATAGACTTTAAGCGTACTACAACCTGATCACTTATTAGAAACAACACCTAAAACAACCAAAAAAAGAACTTTAAATAATACAACCATCTCTCGAAAGATTGCAGATATTGTCAAGACTTGCATATTAACAAACTCCAACCTCTAAAGACATCAAAAAACTAAGTATAGTAGATATCATATTCACAGACGCTCTTCCAAACATTAAAAAACAATTTAAACCACACCACCAAAGCTAAGTCCACACCAACAAACATCAATCACATCTAAACCAGAACATAATCCTAATATTCAAAACGTAGCCTAAAACAAAATTCCCCTCACAGTGAGTCCATCCAATTTCCAACCGTCCTACCTCCCTCCCCTACGATAACCAAAACACTCAGCAAGTCTATTTCCTCACCACAATCACCAACTTCTAATCTCAACTTCAAACCCAAAATATAACAACAACAGCAACAGCAACAGCAACAGCAACAGCAACAGCAACAGCAACAGCAACAGCAACAGCAACAGCAACAGCAACAGCAACAGCAACAGCAACAGCAACAGCAACAGCAACAGCAACAG